>VZRF01006577.1:253326-396201 GCA_013396875.1 Vireo altiloquus
CTCCTTTCTATTCTCGTACTCCTGTTGGACATAGCAGCCTCCTGCAAACTGTGCACCCCAGTTCCAGTGGATGTTGCACTTGAGTCATGATTCTGCTGGCAATCATTGATAAGAGTGCTGCAGAGCTGGCAGGACCCTGGTTTAGGCATCCTATTCATTTAGTAGCATTTTCATGCTTTTGGTAGGGTTGCCTTTCTCACAGCAGCATTTACTGTCCTTTTATATGTAAACCAATACAAATAGAATACAGCAGGGATTGAAACCTTAGGTCCCCCTGTTTGGTTAAGCATATTAGCGAGTGTGTCAAAAGAAGGAAAAATACTCCAGTGAAATGTCCTTTCTGGAAGCCACTGGGTTTGTACTCATCTGCAGGCAACCCTGAAATACTTGAAATGACATTGCAAATGACCACAGCATATAGTGAAAACATACCTGGAATTCATTCTGCCAGCAAGAGCCACAGAATAATCTTCAAGCAGTAAAAATAAAGGGGAGGCAGTAAAGGAAATGTGTGAATAATTTAATATTGAAATCATAAGTAACGTACTAAATTTTTTCAAAGTGTTTTGTAGACTCATCTAAATTTTTAGAATCAGTCCCTGAATTTGCATTTCTTAAATTTCCCATGTGTATGTGTGTATGTTACAGGCATGGACTTGGAAGCTACTTGGAACTGTGACTCATTATCTTTTTTAGAAGTAAGATGTATTTTAAAACAGTGGCCAAGATTTTTCGAAATGGTTAGCTCAGCTGTCCATAATTAGGAAGCTGATTTTGGAGCTTGATGTTTTCTGAACTTTTAAGATGTCAGAAGCTACGTCTGGTTGCTCAGCAACTCGGTATCTGGCCACTGTGATTTTAATATCATATTATTTTTCAGTGTACCACCTTCTGTCGCCAAAGGAATTTAAATTGAGGTTGCTAATACAAAAATCTGAGCAAAGCAAGCATTTCTTCTGCTAATGTCCCCCCAGCACAGCAGGGGTTTTTACACAGTTATCTTTCATGCATGTTTGCACAAATTGATAACTACTCATCCACCTTACTTCTTTATAATCTAATACCACAGATTTCTGGTTAGCTGGCTGCAAGGATAACCTTGATTGATATGAAATCACATTGTTACTGTTGTACTCCTCAGTTTTTCAAAATGATGTATTTCCCTGTGGCTGCAAATTAGGCCCTAAAGCCATGAACCTACGTCCTGTAGAACAGTGTAGAGTAAGTTCTTGCTGTGTACATCTCTCTCAGTATGGATGCCACTAGTAGAGCTCTCTGTCTGTGTGCCCTGTGAGTCTGCTTTGGGTATTTCTAATAAATCTGATATTTCAAATAATACTCCTGCAGTTGCCTTTCCCTCTGAGAAACAGCCGAGTCTTTAGGAAGAACCTTGGTTTGTGTGGATGACGGCCTTTTTTCCTCACAAATTTTCTTGGACTAGGAGAATCATCATTTTATAAGAGAAGCATGATACCAGCAGGCACTGCACTTGCGGGAAGCTGAGGGAGAAAAGAATCACAGCTGAATGAGAACACTGACCATGGCTTCTTAGGGAACTGAGATTTATTGTAGGCAGCTGTTTAAAAACCACTTAATTAGCATCACCTCTGGAAGCATGGTGCTCTTACTAGCTTATTTTCTTCTATTTCTTCCTTTGCGCATCTGCTGTAAATTATTATTGTCTAAATTTCACTCTGATCAGAGTCCTGTGTCCCAAGAGGAAAAGTTTCAAATTAGTTTATATTTACCTGGTTGGTTGAGCCTGCTTTTGTAGAAATTATTGTGGTCATACTTGAAGGAGGGGTTTGTTTTTCGTGCTGCAGCAGGATACATGCATGCTATAGGTTATTTTCTTCCCTTCCATCTTGTGCTTTATTTCACTATTTCTGTATAAGGCGCAAGGTAATGAGCAGTTCATGGGGGACATGTGACAGATGTATTCTGTTTTAATAAGAAGCCCAGAATTCAACAAAAGGGTGGATGGATTCAGATTACTTATCTCCCTTTCATAGGTTACACCTAAACCAGAAATGTCTACTAGAAGTCAACAAGATATGAATGCATGCTTTTTTTATCATCTTTTAGAGAGGAAGGGAGGTTTCTCTTGACTCAAAGGTCTTCTGGGTGAGGTCTCCTCAACCTTTTTCTTATGACACATTTCCTTTCTCCCTTAAGTGTTCTGTGAATGTATTTTCATTTTGCTTTGTGTTTTTTTTCTGTGGAGCATCCAGAAGTCTCCTTTGAGAATAACAGATACATTTTTTCACATTCTGAGGAAGGATGCAATGAATCAGTTTTTGCTGTAGGAAAAAGCTGTTTTTCAAAACGTGTCTTTTATTTCTACAGCCTACTGCCTCTCCTAGGTCACTTCTCAGGTTTTTGTAAGTTCCCTGAGGATATGAAAGCAGGATTAATTCAGAAGGAGGAGGGAGAACACTTGACTGACTTTTTAATTTGTTTAAAATGTTGATTTAAAGTTAATTAATGGCTGGGTTTATATGCCTTTTTAATTGTTCTGATTTAGATTTTCTTTTTGTGCACAGAGGCCTGAAATGTGAATGCTGCATGTTAATTTTAGAAGTGCCTTTGCCTTTGTTCATTAACTGAGGATGTCATAAGTGTTAGCTGTGATCTTCTCCAATCTTTGTGGCAGACTCATTAGAATTCTCAGGCAATATGTGATATCTCTCAACAGCATTTTTGTGATGAGGGCAGGGATATTGAATCTTTATTAAAGAAGCTCTGTGTCTGGAACACTGTTCAAATGCCCAAGTTATGTAAGCCTTAAAGAAGGAAGCTAGTTTTTTGTATTAGAGTTTGAATATTGGGTGCTGGAGTGCACATTTTACTGCTGTAGGATGCCAAATTAAGAAGCTAAGGACTTCTTAGACAATTGGCATGGGGCAGTATTTTGATAAGGTCAAAGACTAGCTGTGTGTCTCTCTCTCTGTTGATACAGATAAACAGATAATTATTGATAAACCAGTTAGGAATGGAGATTATATTTGTTTTATTTGTTTCTGTGTTTCACATCAAATTCATGTAGCAATTGCTTATTTTGGATGTACCAGGCTGAAAATACTGCATGGTAATTACAAAAATTTTCCATTAGGCTTTTAGTATCTGTATTTTTTTTTTGTGCTTTTCTCACAGTCATTCTGTCTGACATTTTATTTAGAAGCTAATTTATTTCATTTATGCATTTCTCTAGATGTTGAGAGTTTATGGGTATCATGGGGTCTTTTTCCTTTGTTCATAGGACTGTATATTTATTTTGTCTTACTCTTTGGCCAGAGAGTTGCCTGTTATTTTGGGATGCTTAATCAGTTAAACTTGGCTTAACATTTTTCAGAGGTTAAGGTTGCTGGCACAGACAGATAATGAACATCAAGCTTGACCAATAACAGAGATAAGGAGTACACTTCAGATCTTTGTCTAAGGAGCACATTGTAGTTCCTTTGTCTGAGTAGCAGCTGTGTGAAGTATTCTCAAGGTAATGCACCAGAGACTTCAGTGCTATCTGAAATAGGAATATAATATAAATATAATATAAAATAACTGTCTGTATTAAGTCTCTTTCTACTATGTGGAGCAAAGAAATAGAGAAAAAAAAATACTGAATAATACTGCTAAATACTGCCAATGCTACATTCTGGGTTTTCATGAAGAAATTCAGAGAAGATAGGTGAAAGGTAGAGTTGGTGTTTGGAAAGTATAAGAGATATAAAAAAAAACCCAAGACTTCTTATCTGGCTTATATACTGGAAAAATTACTAGAAATATAATAGAGAATTTAATCAGTTGGCATCTTTGTGAAGATAATGAATAGGATAAATGTAGCTTTAGTAAAAAAGAAACTGCTTTACAACTCCCTTACAGTGTTCTTGCATTCAGCAAATAGATGGGTGTGATGTTGATACAGTCTGTCTGGGTTTCCACAAAGCTTCCAAGTTCCCTCATCAAGAATTTTGATAAGGAAACCAAGTGTCAGTTACATAATAAGGAAGGTCATCTTACTCTTAAATAACAGACAGTAAAGAGGAATTTCAGGTTAGGACTAAATTATCTGCTCATCCAGTGGTGAAATGTTGCAGCAGCCTTGGAGTATTTGAGCATCCATGTCGATCGTATTAAGTGACCTGAGAAAGAAAAAGTAAGAAAGTTTGTTGCTCCTGCTTGAGTTATCTGGATAGTAAGGACCAAGGCTGACAATAACACTGAAAGTTTACTTGGGCTTAAGAGGAGATTGATAAATGCTGCAAGGATGACAAATCCATTAAGAATTTTGTAAGATAAATCACACCAGGAAGTCCCTTAAATGAAGGTGGCAGGTGACTGTAAAAGTATTTGGGAGAAGGTATTTGGGAAAAGTATTCAGGAAAGGTACTGAACATACCTTTCCTATGCTTCTGCTGTCCTGTAGGTACCTGCCACAGTCTAATAAATAAGCCTGAGCAGAACCCTTGATCTAACCCATGCAGCTATTTTTGAATACTGAAGAGAGTCGTACCCAAATTATTGTCTCATATGATCTGATATCACTCCAGAAAAGTCACTGGCAGCTTTCACAATGACTTCACTAGGTCTTCTTATCAGTGGTAATTTGATGACCAGAAAAACATGTTTCTCATTAAAAGCAGAAAGAGCTGCCTTTGATTGCTATTCCCAGTCATCAATCTCTTTGTTTTGTACTCCTAAGTGCAAAACTACATTTGCAGAATGAAGCTGGAACTTTTGCCAGTAAATCATAGGACCAATAAGAACTTGGCACCGTGGACCCTAAAGCAACTTGCCTGGTATACATTTTACAGCTTGATAGCGTAACTGCAGTATCAAAGAGCCCCACAGAACTCGGAGGGTCATATTTGCAGGCCCCTTGGGCTGCATCTCAAAATACTGAGATGTGCTTATGCAGCTCATATCACAGGTGGCTGGGAGCTGTCTGGGTGATGTTTACTCTACAGGGCATATGACTTTCACTGACAAAATAAAAAGCAGACTGAAAGATGTGATCCCTTTGCATTTGAAATTGGTATCAGCTCCACGTGCATGCCAGATAGATTCTCTAGGTTGCAGGTCCTCTGAGGAAGGAACTGTTGGGACACTTCTGTTTTGTGCAGTGACGGAGCTGTTGTTTTACTTAGAAAATGGTGATATTTCTACCTTTCAGGAGATAGAAAGTCAATCTTTTTGGCTATTCCCTCCATCTATCCACTTTTGCTCGAAGGACCAGACTGTATTTTTTTAAGAGTATATAAGGGTGGAGCTTTTCTTAATGACTTTCACTTAGCTGTCTTGTTGAAAAAGCCATGTACAAACTGTTGCCCTTCACAGACATAAAATTCTGTGGTGACATACATTAAGTTTCATAGAAACAATAGTCTCTGTAACCAGTCATAAAACTGGAAACTTTTATGTATTTCATATTTCCACTGGAGCTGAACCTGGCTAGTGCTATCCTATTGTAGAGACCATTATCAAGGTGTACCAGAACAAATTATTAAAAAGAAGAGTGAGTAGTAAAAGAAATCTGTGGTCTTTGAAATGCCCTATACCATGGTAAATGACTAAGAAATTAAAACTCAACAATTAATTTCCAATTTGAAGGTGGTTTGTTCATTTTTTAAAGAGCTTTTAAAGAACTTTTAAACATGACACTCAGTTTTCTGAATGAGAAATATCGAGACTTGTTCATGTCTTACAAAATAATAATGAGATGGCAAACATGAAGCCAGCTGACAGTACATCAGATAATGTTTGCTGTGCAGTTTGGATGCTTAATTTAGCTAACAGCTGCACTTTGGTTTAGATAAATGATGCAGGCTCAAATTAAAAGAAAAGAGTAAAGTGCAGTGATGGCTGAAGGCTTATCTTGCTGTCATGTAAAGCATGAAATTTAAGAAGGCTAAAAAATGCTGCTAGAGAAAGGGAATAATTTGTACTTCTTTTTATGATAGAAACAGCTCCAAAAATTAATTCTGGTGTATGTGCACTTAAACACATTAATTCTTTTAAAGTAGTTATTAAAAACTACAGCTAAATGATACATGCAGTGTAGTGACTACTTTCTCAACATCTCCAAAGAGTATCAGTTAAGGGTATGTTATATTTTAGTACTGTATTACAGAATTTTCTTCTCTATACCTCCAAAAAACTTCTGTTTCAGTCCAAATTGCCACCCATCCTCCTTATTGCTCCTAATGCTCAACTTTGTGTTGCTGCACATTTTTTTTGCTAACAGCATGTGTCTCATTAAAAAAAAAAAAGGCAGAAAGCATTTTAATAACTTTAAGCAACATGTTTTTTAAGCAGCCAACTTATTTTCCAGCAGCTTTTTTGTCCCTTCTTATCTTCCAGTTCTTTTTTCCCGTGATTTTAAATAGAGTAAGGTGTCACAGTGTGATGAATTATTGAAAAGGAATCTAAGCTTTCTCAGTCAAGAAGCAATTAAGTACAATTGGTTGTATTTTTTCCTGAAGTTTGTCCAGTATAAACTAGAATGTTAGTTCAGAATTTCAGTGGAGGTTTTCATGTCAGCAAAAAAGTACAGCCTCTCAGAAGTGCAGTTGGAGATAAGAATCATTGGAGTGTCCCTTTGAGAATCTGTTTTTACTCAGATAATGTTTACAGCCAATTAATACGTTTTGCACCAGAAGAATTTAAAATGTTGAGGTCTGCTGTAAAATTATATCTTTTTACAATGTAAGAGGAAATCCATTGTGTGGCTTTTTTGCAGTTTTAGAAAGATGGTTTCTGCACCTTTGTCCAGGAAATAGTAGCAATGTCAGTTCAGCGATGATTTAAATTGCTTACCTGCTTTAACTTAAGACTGGACTTTGTGAAATGCTGACTGTTTGACGTAGATACGCTGTTGCTTTAGAGGAGTGGAGAATGTAATTACAAAATTTTGTTAGGTTCCTCCATGGTCTACTTTCCTGTTGTTTTCTGAAAAATAGTCCAGTCCTGCACTCTAACCTGTGTAGATATAATCTCTGAATTGACATCAAAGTTGGAGTGACCTGGTGATGGTTAATATCTATGCAAGAGCACAAGCACACAGTGTCTTTATATTGCAATTTAACATACATAACATAATAATCATGCAAAAATGCAAGATTTGTTTGGCAGAAGAACCTCTATTTTTTTGCGAGAAAACATATGTCTTGAGAGTTGAATCCTTGAATTGTGTGCAAGAAAAATTCTTGGAATAGTCTTTTTGCCAGCATCAATAGCGTTCTTGATCTTTTGCAATAATCCAGTTGCTTCTGGCTGTGAGTTCATGGCTCACCTGCCAACTGTTTCTGAACAGACTATACTACCTGCCTTTGGAATGATACCACAACTTACCATCCGGTGAGATCATGATAGTATCACCTGACCTCCACATGTGATCCCTGTCAAGCACTTCATTGAAAACTGGCAAGATGATTAGGGCCGGAACATACTGTTCTATGCAGCCCTGAATTTTGGCAGGGTTGCAACGCTCAGTAAGTAAACTTCATCTGGCTTGCAAGTCTCAGACAAATAGAACAGGCTGATGTCATCGTAAGCTTTAACTCTCATTAAAGAAGAAAGTATGTGTCAAGTAATTATGAGGCTTTGTTGGGCATGGTATTTAGGGGAAGTTAATAGACAAAGATCATTTTGAGCAGCAAGACTTCTGAAGAGCTGGCATTCATTGAGCGATGAAAAATGCCCCTGACACTGTGCTTAATTTAGAAACTGAGTTTGCATCACTTTTCAGACTTTGCTTCTAACTCCACCTTACATAGACCCTAATTAAAAAGGTAAAAAATTATAGAATAGAAAAATTAAAACATTAAATGTGTGCTGTGTAAATCAGGTTTCATTTTATGGCTGAATAGCATAGTCATTGTTTAGTCAAATAAAAAACAAGGGAAAACATCACCAGTATAATTAAAAAAAAAAAAATGTTTTCTGCTACTTCATTGTTAGGGTTGGAAGGGACCTCTGAAGATCATCCAGTCCAACCCCCCTGCAAAGGCAGGGTCACTTAGAGCAGATTACACAGGAACACATCAAGGGGGATTTTGCCCCAGACAGGGAGACTCCATGACCTTGCTGTCAGGAGCAACCTGTTCTCAATGAAAAGAAATTCTTCCTAATGTTGAGGTGAAATTTTTGTTTTAGTTTATGACCATTGCTCCTCATCTTGTCGCTGGGCACCATAGAAAAGAGTCTGGCACCATCCTCTTTAAAGTCGGCATAGGTCACTTAGAGAAATAGACACCTCATTTCTTTTGCAGTGTGCCTGTCTTAATGAGAATATAATTTTTCAACTCCTGAAACCCAGTAGACAACCCTCAAGTCCTGCTCAGCTCTATGTTGCTGACACTTCCAGGTGTAGATAACAAGCAGTGTGCTATGATGGGTTCCTCAAACAAGTCTTCATAAGAGAGTGTATTTGTAATTTTAGATAATAAAATCTTACACTTGTGGGGGTAGCTTGATGTCGAGCCATGTTATGCTACAGTCCGAGTAATATATCCAATGGACACTGTGGTACCACTCTGCTATTCTCCCTTCTTGCTTTCAGAAGAATGTGGAAATACAGGGGCTTTTGGCTGGCACTCCTAAGTGCTGGAAAGAACTAGGCTTGAGTGGGAATTTGAAGGGGGCAGTGAGAAGGCGTGGCACAAAACTCTAGGTGATCATTAAGGGTCCCTTCTAACCCAAACCATTCTGTGGTCCTATTAACTTGGAAAGAAAACAAAAACTATCACTTGCCTTACTGCCTAAACCATATTTCCCAGGTGTTCTCTGTGCCTGTGGAAGGAGAAGGCTGATCGAAGAGGGTAAAACACTGGAAATAATTAGATATGTTTTTCTCTAAATTGAGAAGACTGCCAAGGTGATTGCCTGGGACTCAATTTCTAGTGCTAAGCACTAGAAATTCAACATGGCTATCTCTACAGAAGAAAATTTTAAGTCCAGAGGGAAACCTAAGCTCCAGAGAAGTATGTCCGTTATTGGAGATAGAAAGGATAGTGTTCTCCTTGCTCCTTGTCATATGTTTGTGTGAATTCCCTTCCACTTTCTAGCCCTAACAGATTTTATGCTACAGCCCATCCTTTCAGCAGAAAATAGGACAAAAATGCAAAATAATTTTTGCAAATCTTCATGATATCTCTTAGATTTCTAAGGACTGACAAGCAACCAATCATCCAGCCTATAAGCCAGGGTGTATGTGAGACTGTGAAAGAAAAGATAATGTACGAAATCCTTAGTCTAGTGCCTTTCCAAAAGGCAGTCACTTAAGAAGATGATGTTGTTCATATCAAATTCATTGACAAAGTTGTCAGAATAAATATGAACCGCACTGCTACTGTGCATCTTACACTCTTATTAATGTTCATTTTTTCTGTTAATTTTATAGTTCTAACTAAAAAGATGAGCACAAATATGAGATTAAAATCTGGAGGTTGATTTTTCTTTTTTTGTTTAACTTCTCTAGCAAACAAATGAATCTTGGTAGCAAATCAATTTGAGTTGGTTTTAAAATGTGATTTTTAAGTGTTTGAGGGGTTTTTTGTTGGTTCCCCCTCCCCCCTAAATGAAGACATAAATGAGGAGGATTACATTGTATTGAGAGAAACAGAGGAAATTCAATTCTTTGCCAAAGCAAACATCCGCAGACTTGTGTAGTCTACATGTTTCAATGCATGTGAAAATACTTGGTGGTGTAGAGTGATTTCCTTGAGTGGAAATAATACTGCAGCTAGAAATGAGATTTTGCAAAGAAGGAAATCACAGCTATCTTAGTAACTTAACATCTCAGATTTGTTTATGGATAGTTTCCTGTCTGACACATTTAACTGAACAAGTTAAAGTGTTTAAAGATTAGAATGACATTAATTTTTAACTGTCCTTGACTGTAACATTTCACAAAGGGTGTGTTCTATAAAAACAGATGGAAAAATGAGCTTGCCCCTTCACCTTGTACTGGCTTTCTTGTGTTAACTGATTTAGCTTTCTGTCACCAATAAGCCAAGTATTCAAGGACATACTTGGCTTTTGTCTTCTTCATTTTATGAATAAAATAGCACAAGAACATAGACATTTCTGTAAACTCCAGTAATAGTAAAGCTTTTTTCTGTTCTTGAGACCAAGATTTTTTTGCAGTCAGAACTTGAATTTTGATAACCAATACTAAATTTTCTTTTTAAAATCTGTTTAACACCAATAAAATAAGAAAAAATTAATCTGAAATTAAGCATCATAGGCAAAATTATGCAAAATATTGAGATACCTGATTAAAATATTAAGGTAGGGGTATTTTCAGAAGACAGGTGCAGTTTGCAGTCTGGTTCTAAGCCAGATTTCCCACAGTGCCTGAGCACTTCCAGCAGCAAAGCAGCTCGGAAGCTGAGGCAGGGAGTACAGCTGATGGTATAGGAGCACAGCTGGGATGCAGCCATCAGGTGAGACAGACACCTGCACAGTACAAGGAAGCAAGGGGTAGAGTTTCAAAGTCAGGAGAAAGCCCCCTAATAGAGAGTGGTGGTGCCAGGACTGGAACATGGTTATCCGGTTTGAAGAGTTGCTTGCTGTTATTGTGGACTTAAACTCATGTTGGGAGTAGCTTGGGAGTCTCCTATCTAAAACTGGTCCCCAGGAGAGTGATCTCTCCAGAGTTATACAACCTATAATGTCTGGTCGTTCCAAATATCAGTCTTGCTACCCCAGCATACTTACTCATATGGCTTACTTAAAAATAAGCCTAATGTTATTCATGTTATTGTCAGGCTTGTGAGATCCGAGAGTGAAAAATCATCATGTACAGAAGTAAAATGATCGATGCAGAGAAACTGCTTGCTAATTTCTGAAGTGTAGTTATTTCTGTGCATTTTATCAAAATGACAAGTTTACCAAATAATACCCTCTTTCAAAGTGTTTCCCTGTGCTAGATATTTTTAGTATCTCTGTTTTTTGGGGTTTTTTTTGTAATATGTGGTTGTATTGCACGGGATCCTAGTCAGTATTTTAAGTAACCCACAACGTAAGGACATGTTTCTGGGAGACATCAGGCTGCTAGTTTTGAATGCAGATTCTAATATACTTGTGTCTGTGAATTTGTGTGCTTTTGGATTAAACTTTCATTTTTTAATCAAATGAAACAGGATACTACTCAGTAAGGAAAGAAGGTAGAGAAGTTCAATGCTGAATAGACAGTTTTATTCATGTAGCTTACAGTAGTCAGCCTCATGAGTTGCACATGCACAGAGTTTTAAGTGTTCACTGAATTTTCCTTTGAAAGTATATGCTAGTGAAAAGACTAATAATGTATGACCTGTCCAGGGAATATTAGACATATGAGTAAATGTTGTTTAAGACACATTAATGGTCAGTTGGGACTTCTTGTGGTTTCTAGTGCTAGACATGTTGAAGCTTCTGTTGCCCTGTGAAAATGCAGAATCAGCTGGGCTGAATAGCTTTTATATCATCAAGTTTAGTTGACAGATTTATGTCTCCATTCTGATCTGAAAGATTTATCTCTCTAATTTTCCTAGAACAACTCCTCTTGGATCAAAATATTTTCTTCTCAGCTGCTTTAAGTTATATCCTAGGCAGATATCTTTAAATCTAAACCCATAAATCTTACTTACATACCAATCTACCACTTGTCTCTCATAGAATGTTATAAAGGAGTAGTGCAGTTATGGTTATATCATGAGTTTAAAACCTATTAATAAAACATGTATTTTTTATTTTAGAACTTCTTCTTGTAAAATGGCTCTTAATTATTTCAAGATTTCTTAAAATTCTTTGTGGAGGGAAGAGGTTTGGGATGGTCCCACACATATTTTGGGATGATACTGTTGTTTGTTCACTTACAGCTCTGATTTTTTTTTTTTCCTTTGGATTGCATTCAGACTTTTTTGTAATTCAGTAGGCATTCTGACCCCACACCAGCAGGTGTATCAGAATCTGGCTCGCTTCAATCAGAGTGTGTCTAGTCAGTGTGGGATGATGGAACAAGTTTCTAATGAGGGCATGCCGGTGATTAAATACATGTGTCCTTTTTCCAATCCTTTTTCTCTAATTCTAAAAATAATTCCTCCAGTCATTTACTGCTACCTTGAATAAGACAATTTGTATACAAATTAGCCAATTCCTCCATGAAACAATTAAAGGTCCTGATGTATAGCATTGCATAAAAAGGAGAAAGAAGCAAGAGAGTATAAGGTCTTTCTTCACACAGTTTATATCATATGCTATACAATTTTTCATTTGCATATGCTCAACAGTCATGTGACATCCCTTAAAAGCAATCTTTATTCCAGACATGGTTCTATTGCTGATACATCTGTATCATCTGTAGCTTTATTGTTTGAGCAGGAATAAAATTGCTTTAAGAAGAATTTTGTTAAATATCGAGACTGGAAAATTCTGAGGTTTTCAAGATTTTTCCTTTTCTATGGCAAAATGATAGGATGATAGTAAAAGGAAAAATCTGTTCCCATAAGACAAATGTTTCTTGTAATGTTTATAAAAATACTGGAAAGACTGGTTTGGATTTTGAAACACAAACTATGCAAATTAATGGTGCAGTTTCTGGCTTACAGGAGAAGGCTCAGTTTGGGAGCCATAAACCTGCAGTGAATGACTAGTGGACCTAGTTGGGTCTGTAGATGAAAGAAAGTTGGCATTTCCCAGATGACTTAGTACTTTTATAGATAAATATTTCTGTTAGAAAGTTTAAAAGGGAAGGGCTGACAAATACAAAACCAGTGTCTGGCCCATAAGTAAAGGACAGCCAAGGCAAAGAAGTGGAGCTCGCACTGGAAATTTATCTGAGAACCTCCTTGTCTTTGAATGCTTGATGAATTTTCAGTAGTGGTGACTTTTGTTTCCTTAGACCTCCTTTAATATTTTTCATTACTTCATATTCAGTGCAGCCTGACCCAAAGAAAATACTAGACTTTTACATGAGGAAACTTAAACTCAGTTTACACATCCACTCTTACAGTATCCACAGACTGTTTGCAAGTAAGGTGACTGTGAAATGCTACTGATCGAAAATTTCAAGCGTTGGCCTTGTAGGATCCTTTTCCACACAATTTTGACAAATAACCTCCCCATGATGTTGTTGTTATGCTCTAAATATATTCTAAAATCTTATCTATAGCCCTCAAATTTTGATAAGTATGTTGAGCTTTCACAGAAGGAAAACACATTCCATTGCTCAGATATTTTGTCTGCAATATTGAAAGTATTTTTCAAAGAGCCTGTGAGCCCTGAATGTAAAGGAATTGTTTTGGGTTTTTTTAAATTGCATGTGGTCTTATCAACATGGGAAGAGAAATTACACTATTTTTCAGACTTAGGTCCTTTTGACCTTTTTTATTCCTCTCTGGCTCAGTTCATGGTATTAATTATAGTCAGAGAACACTTAATGAACATCTTCTAAAATTATGTATTGGTAACAGGACCTGATTTAATAATTTCTTGTTTGTAAATATAGGTGAAGCATAAGTGCTAAGACTAGGAAATATTCTGTTAGACTCAGAGAGGGGCTCCTGTAACAAAGTTTCAATGGGAAATTACTCTAAATAATGGTTTTAAAGCTTGATGTCTTTATAAAAGAAGCAGCCAGCCATAGCAAATTATTTTCAAGTTTTACTGGTTTTGTATATACAATTGGAAGAAAGAAACAGACCATTCTTTGTGCTTTTTCCATTTATGTTTAGCTTCATAGGTTTACCAATATTGGGATTAAAGAAAAGCTACTTTTTGCAATTTTTATGACCTATTCTTGAACTAGACACTTCTTATATACATTGAAGCATGACTGGCTTTAAACAAGCTTTTCATCTTCTTTATGGTGTTTGTGAAGAATACTGCACTTAGCTGACAGTATAATAAAAGCATTTTTGTGTGTGTATTTCAACAAATATTGCAGTCATGCACTAGCTTTTTCCTAGCCTGTTCGTTAACTGTAGCAGTGTGTTCATCCATACCTCTATCTAAGTTCCTCAGGTGACATTTAAGTAAGAATACACAGAGCAGAAAAAGATAAGTTGACTTCTAACAAGGATCCTTTCTTCTTAGGAAAGTGTCTTTGAGGAATTTGACTATACCAAGCTAACATCCTTCACTCGTCTGGTCCTTCGGGAAGGGCGATTAGTGACCTTTCTGATTTTAATGAGAAGACTTTTCCTTACTTTCTACCTTGATTCTCAAGATTTACTAGCTTTATCTTTTAAATAACCAGTCCAACCATTTTTTGTCCTAAAATGAAATGGCCTTTCTGCCTGGAGAGGGAGGAGTGAACATGGAAGCTGCAAAAAGCCATTAAACAACTGCAAAAGTCAAGTTTGTACTTGTGGAGTGTTGGGAAAGTTCAGATGCTGCCCATCTCCCAGATGATTCAACTTCTCCATAACTACTGAATTTTGCAGTATCTGTAGTGATCAAAATCCCCACTTTGATTATTTTCTTCCAGTTTTTTGGTAAGATATCCTGAAGAATCAAGATACAGTATTAAGTGCCTGCATACTTTTAGTTATTTAAAATGCAATGCAGAAGAATGGGTTGGGTTTGGTTTTTTTTCTAAGTGTGCATTTGGCAATTTCTTCAGCAGAGAAGAATGTGGTATTAGTTAGCTGTCCTAAGTGTAATTCCCCTTAAAACCAAAAGCCTGGTGAGTCTGTTTCACTGAACAGTTTCCCATATTCAGCTCAATACTTGGCATTCTGTTTAAACTTCAGTTCCTACAGGCAGTTTCTTTGTCAGGGGATGTGTCCCATCTTCATACAGAGCAACACTGTGAGATTGGGCAAANCCATGCTTTTAGTTATTTAAAATGCAGTGCTGAAGAATGGGTTGGGTTTTTTTTTCAAAGTGTGCATTTGCCAATTTCTTCAGCAGAGAAGAACGTGGTGTTAGTTAGCTGTCCTAAGTGTAATTCCCCTTAAAACCAAAAGCCTGATGAGTCTGTTTCACTGAACAGTTTCCCATATTCAGCTCAATACTTGGCATTCTGTTTAAACTTCAGTTCCTACAGGCAGTTTCTTTGTCAGGGGATGTGTCCCATCTTCATACAGAGCAACACTGTGAGATTGGGCAAAAGTTTTTCAGTGGAGCTCTAAAATTTTGCTGTATCCATTCCTGAGCATTTGGTGTGGTGTTCTTTTCTTGGTATAAGTCCAAGGTTGTTTAAATTCTGTGAAATTTGGTGATCAAAATCTAAGTTTACAAAATATTAACATTATTGGCCATTTACTATGCCTGACTTGGTCTAGATTGGCCTCACTGGCTTTAGTCATGCACTGTATCTGGTGGACTTTTAATATAAAGTGCTGAAATAACCTGTATATCTAGGAAGTAGGACCAGGACACCTTTCTTTTCCACCCATGTTCAGTGCAAAGCTGCAGCTTATCCTGGTTGCTGTGCTCTATGTCCAGTGCAGGTACTGCCAAGTTTCTCCCATGTAGGATGCAGGTTCACCAAGGGGTGGGGAGTGTCCAAATGCCATGTGGTATGATGGAGCCCTGGTGGTGTAGTAGTTAAGCATACGGCACAGTAATTGCCGGGACCCGGGTTCGATTCCCGGCTAGGTTGCTCCCTGGGCAGGCAGAGCTCGTTAGCCCTGCAAGGGGGCAATCTGCCTACGTCCTGAGGAGGACCTCAGCTGCCACTGTCCNTAAGGGTCCATTAATCCTCTGGATTAAAGGAAATATTATGAATATGATTTTTGTTGCCTTTTTTTTTTTTTTTTTTAAATTACTTAGGCCTTTGAGATAGTAGAAAACCACCCAGTGGTTTTGTGTATTAGATGCAGGAGTATTGGGACAAACAGAACAGTTAGGTCAAAGAAGTGAAGATTTCTTTGGAGGAATGCCAGGAGCCTGTCATATGTGGGCAGCTACCATTACCCCCTTCCTCAGCGAATCCTGATACTGACTGGTGTTGTCAGTACCTTTCAAATATAAAAATTCCACAGACTTTCCTATATGGTTTTATGATTATTATTTTTCTGGAAAAAGGAAATAGAGCTAAGTTCCAACAAGCTACAGAAAATATTATGCAACCCAGGGAAACCCAAGTCATTTGTAATAACATTTTTCATAATTTTAAAAGCGGCATAAACAGTAATGAAGTCTTGGCATATCAGCCAGCATGTTGCAATTATTGAAAGCCAAGGTGTTACAGATCTTCAAAAGTATGTCTGTGAAGTCCAGTAGGCACAAATAGAGTACAGTATGATCTCATATCATCATGCAAGCAAACTGTCAATTCTGATTCTTCTCTCAGAAGTCCTTAGACAAGAATTTGAGAGGAAAATAAAAGAAATTAGAGTTTATGCACTATACATGCCAAGTGGAGTATTTAACCATAATTTAAGGTTTGAAGAAACCAGTGGAAAAAGAAGATCATGTTATGGCTCAAGCTTAACAACACACAGTGTCATACTCTGCTTTGCTGAGTGCTGGGCTCCCTAGTTCACTTTTCCCAAAACCATCAAATGCCTACAAGACTGGTATTTCTGCTGTGCCACTCATCTGCAGCTCTTGTCTCTTTCCTTTTCTGAGTGCAATATTACTGTACTTCTTTAATCTCCTGTTGTCACCATAATTGCTCATTATAAATATATTGTGGTGAAAAATTAGGTCATATGGAAAACACTTTTTTTTTGCTTATTGAAAATTAACAACATCAAAAAAATATATCCTTTATTGTGCTTATTTTTCAACTTCGCTAGATATCACAAGGAGCATCCCTGAATGATTTAAGGAAAAAGAAGAGGCGTGCCCCCCTTCCACCAGCTGCATCTGCTCCGCCCACTCCTGCCATACCAAACAGGACAGAAGACAGGGAAGACAAGAGGAAGAGCACAATGGGTGAGAGGCATTCTTTTCTCCTGAATAAACCTATTCATGTGCTTTCACTGCTCAGTGTTTGAAGTTGCCTTGATTCTGTTATGCTGTGAGTTTGGAAACTTTTGTAACTTGGGGAAAGAAACTACATTTCTCTGCAGAATGAAAGTCTGGAAAGAAGTGTTTTTATATTACCTCTTCTATTTTAAATGGCACCATTCAGAGTACCACAGGGTAGTAAAATGTAGATAACACTCATCAGATAATTTGAATATTTGGCACAAACTTTATATACAAAAGCACCAGCTCTGGGCCTATTCTGCACCTTGAAGGTCATGATTGGTTTGCTAGTAAATGGAAATACAAAAATAGTAAATGGAAATGCTAATTCCATCAGCCAGGCAATACTGAATGCATCTAAAGCCATGAAGTTCTACTGGAACCAAAGTACAGTCAGGTTGCTTCAGTGTCTCATCATGTTTCTAAAGCTTGAAGACATTTGATTTTCATATAGTGCTCCAACAATTTGACATCAACTGCCCATATAAAGTTGGATTTTTTTTAATTTCATCCTCACTTTCATTGTAAATCAGTATTTGCTGAGTCTTTAGCTAATCAGTAACAGAAAAGAACTGATGCTCTCAAAGGAATGCCATGCATACCTAGAGACAACAAAATAAGCTATATCTTGAGCTGCATATGGCACCACATTTACTCACACAGGAAAACTGAAAAACATTCTCCCAGACCTCCATTGTTATCTGCCTGGTAGCTTGTTCAGATGAGAGCTTTGCCTGAGTGAGGACACCAGGATTATGCTTCTAGCAAGCAAAGTGATTTTATAATGGATAAAGATACGAGATAATGACCCCACATATTGGAACTCATTTTTCAGTACATTAAGAGAATGATTCTTCAAGTGCCATAATGCACTCAGTGCACTTCAGTTCATGCCTTTGACCTCATGTTTCATAAAATGCCTAAGACATACAGATATGACATTCTGTCATACATAATTGCTTGCATTACAAATGCCTTACAGTTTAGAAAGAAACCTCTTGGCTTTGTTCCAACATTTATTTTCAATAAATGCTTTACATTTAATGCCTCAGCATTTATGTAGCAGCAGGAGTCCATTATCATGTGACATATTTGACTCCATTGACATCTCTTATTTAAACTCTCTAAGGGCAATGTTATTGCTGGGCCATATAACACAGAAGTTTTCAGCAAATTGGCTTACTTTTAACCACTGCAGATGTCACACTCTTCCGCTTCTCACACTTTGCCCCACTACTGGTCACTTTTTGATGACATTTGTTGCATTAATTTTTTGTAAGTGTTCTTTTTTTTTTTGTATTGGTGCTCAGATGTTACAGATGAGATACAGCAGAGCTGCTTCCAGTCTGTTCAATACTGTGTACATAAGTGCCTGCTGGCCAGACTCTGCTCATGTGGGATTCTGTAGTATCGTTTGCTTTAATGGAGCCTTATTATTTTACACTGACAAAGAACTCGTCCCACAGTAGCCCTGTCTTCAATGCTTTTCGTTTTCTGCTACTTTCTTGAATGAATGTGTTCATTAAAAAGAAAAAATGTTACAGCCAGAGAGGGTTGGTAAAACAGCCTCTCTTCGGGGCCCTTGCAAGAAAACAATGAGAAAGCACAGATGGCTCTGAAAGCATGAGAGAAAAGCTGTGAAAAAAGCAAGACTCTAGTGAGGGGAAAAACGTGCTGCAAGAAACAGTCAGCACATGATGGAAAAAGTATTAAAGGTACCTATGTAGCTCTCAAGTTAGCCATGTGAATCAAAGCAAAAGATCTTATCAAATATATTCTCAAACTGGCAAATTCACTGTAGTATTCAATACTGAATCATTTATTGTGACACCAAAGTATTGTGCCAAATTTCCTCAAAGCAGTAAAAAAGAGCTTGCACGTTTGCCAGCATTTAAATTTTGTCTCTGGAAGATCCTCCTCTGGAAGCTAGTGACTCCTAAGTAGAAAATCATGATGGTTTAATCATTTTTCTTCCTGCTTGGTGCTGCTTCCTTTCTCAGCACCCCCAAAGCAAAGCCTGAGAGTGTAGGAATGGATCAGACCAAAGATCTGTCTCTGCCAGCATCCATATTCAGCAATGACTACGGCACATGCTTGAGGCAGGGTGTGAAAGCACAAGCAGGTAGTTGTTGTTCCTCAGTGCACTTTCAGCCTTTAAGGACTTTCCAAATAGCAGTAACTCAAGTTCTTTACACTAAAAACTAGCAGCAGCTTTTTAACTTTGCAAGTGATTCACAGAGTACAGTGCAAAGATGCATGTATTTGTTTAGTTATTGCACATAGTGTTGAAATAATCCCCCTGACAAAGTTAAGGGCATTTCCTTTGATAGCTTCAAACACTGTTTTGAAAAAAACATCTTAATCATCTGCTTCTCTACAATGTCAAAATAATGAAAACCAACTCAAAAAAAAAAAAAAAAAAGAAAGAACAGAAAAACCTGTAAGATACATACTTCAAAATACTGACCTAAGGCATGTTCCTCTTTCTCTCAGGAAGAGTCAGGAAAATAGTCATGTGAAGTATCTGAGAGGTCAGAAAATTCAGGCAGTTTGACGCTTCAGAAGATAAAAATAGAAGACATTTTCCACATTTTCTTACACTGCTTTTTTTTCAATTTTTTTATTTTACTCAACTATTTTTTTCCATCCTTATGTCTGCCAAAACCAGTGATTTTTAACTGTTAATTGTAATGTACATGTATGTGCTGGGCTCAGTTCTGGTCCCACTCCTGTTGGTTTAAGACTCACCTTTTCCTTCTCTCTTAATTACTTGGATGTAAATAAGAGCAGAAGTGGATCCAGGGAGACTTTGGATGTGGGAAAGGTAAAATCAATGTGTATTTATAAAAAATCTGCTGTAAACAGAACGATCATGGTCTTGCAATGAAGTAACAAGTTAATTGATCCCCCTGTAGGTGATGGACGGCAGGTGCCACAAAAGCCTCCTAGGGGCACCACTCGTGGTGCCCCCCCGTTAGTGATCCCCCCACCCCCACCTTACCCTCCTCCTGGCAGTGACATTGTGGATCCAGCAGTGTGTTACAGAGAAGCAGATGTTACAGCACCAACAGAGCTGGTACCTAAACGTATGTTTGAAAATATGTGTATTTGCATTTCCATTCTTTTGATGATTACTTTTAGGGGTAGCTTTTCCAGACTTTCCTCTCTGCTCTCTAGACATCTGTGTCTGTTTTTCCCCCTTTTTCCAGCCTGTTGTCTTTCGAAATGTCCAATGCAGTGTAACTAACTAATATCAAGTAAACAAAACACTTCTTTGGAGAGAGTTTTGCATGTGATACCTGGTCATTGTACAGAAGCATTTAAAAATAACCATCAAGCTTTTTTGCTTTGTTCAACTGAAAAAAAAAAAAAATCTGCTGTCTTGTAGTAATTCCCCAAGTTTGTTTTTCTGTACTAACAATTTTTTTGTCTCCCCAGAGACAAGTTTCATTGAGAGTCAATGGGTCTATCAGTCTAGGTTGCAAACTACAGAGTCTTCCTTAGGAAAATTAAACCACTTACAGGAGTTGTATATTGTTAAAGGCTGTCCCGTCCTAATGGGAACATCTTTCTTGGCATTCCTGGGTGGTCCTTTGTGTGCTCTTCACCTTGGGACATAACAGTTATCAGACAAAGAAGTACAGTATTTTCCACATCACCGTGTACATGTGAAAAGCATGTTTTCGTGCTACTTTTTTTGTGCTTATCCATTGACTGCCTTTAAATCTTTGTACACGATCCAAGTCTTTGATCATGTATTATGTTCCCTGTGGGCTTGCCCTGCACACCCATGTAGAGCCGGTAAACGCAGCAAAGCTCTGCACGTTATGACATCTCATGGATGCACTTCCTTTGAAGACTGGGAGGGTCTCTCCTAACCATGGGATAGAGAAATGTCTCCATTAGCTATTAATCTGACAGAAGGTCTCTTTCCAGGACCTTATGTTTACCAAAAGTACTCTGTGAGTTGCAGTTCTCTGATACATTCATGTGGGTGTGTTTGGTGTTGATTAGCAGCTAAATATAAAGCAATATTTTTCAAATCTGTGCTGAGGAAATACACTTGGTAAGTTTTATTTGAGCTAGTGATGGAAATTAAGGAGATCATACTAACAGAAAATCTGAATCTTATTGAGGATTAACCTTAAGACATCTTTAACAGCTTACGCACAGAAATCATATCGTACTTAAAATCTTCTTTTTTCTAGATACCATCAGCTTGCCTACAATGTTTTCTTTATTAAAAACCCATTGTGGCCTTCTTTGCATTAATATTTCTGCTTCATTTGAGTTTCTATCACTGTTATTTTGCAATGCTTTCTTGATCTACCTTGCTGATCAAATACTCTTTAATCAATGCAACCCTGATTTAATCAGTGTGATCATTTGCTCTTAAACAAACATAGTATCTCAGCCAAAAGGATTTGATTAAGCTTGTACATAGAAACAAAACATGAGTTTTTATTATCCTTGATTTACTGAGAGCAAGAGCTTAGTGGGTGCTTATTTTAGACTTAAAGCGTCAGTGTTGGAGAGGGACAAGTTTTAGCTCTGTAATTATGCTTTGTCCTAGCTAGATAAAGATAAATGTGTGGATTTACACAAGAGAAGTGTGTATAGATGCACCCTTGAGAGACAGCAGCATGTAGGACAGATGCTAATTACATTGCCTAATGCCATTCCAAAAGGTACTTAGATTCCGTAGTGATTGAGCTGTGTTAAGAACAGAGTTTTGCAATGATGTCTTTTATTGCCTGAGAATGCCTCAAGCAGTGCAAATAAGATTTGGGTGGTAGATTCAAAGAACAGCAAAATTTTCAATCTTCCTAACTCTAACCTCAGTAAATGTGTTTTCTCATAGAACAAGGTGGGGAGAAAGATGTTCTGAAATAATTGTCAAAACAGCTTTCTGTGATGAGGATTGTGGTCTTCCTTTGCTGGGTGGGTGACTGTTGACAGCAGGATGTCATCCATGAGAAAAAAATTCTATGATAGTGTGGAGTTTAAATTCTCATTCCTTATGATCTGCCACTGTCTGTGGAGGACTGTCCTTCCTCCCTTCCTTACTTCCTTCCTTCCTTCCTTCCTTGCTTCCTTGCTTCCTTCCTTCCCAGCAAACATACAGTTGTCTTTTTGTGCTCTGGGAAACACATGTTGAGGGATTTTCATTTCATAGAGTGGTGTCAATCATGCTTCATTGAGTTTTCCAAACTTATGTGGAGTGTAAGGAATTAGTGAGTATGAGTAAGGTACTTCAAGTTTTCTTGTCAAATGGTAAGAATCTCTTCCATAAACAAGAATACAAAAGCTCCTCACAGTTTTTAGCCTTACATCTTTTTATTCTAATTACATGACCTTTTCTCTAACTTTTTGGTCCAGTAGAACCTTAGCTGCATGTTGTGTGCAGGTTTAAATTGATGTTTATGGGATCCTTTTTCCTTCCTTATCTTACTAATCAGATTGTTCATGGCCTGATTTTAAGATTGACTGTACTTTGGGAATGCAGAGATTGTTGCATGGTGTTTGGTTATGTCACATTGCTTGTGAAGTTCCCAATGTGTGAGTTGATGGTAAGCTCTGTGCTACTTACCTGAGGTAAAGAATGCACATAATGAAAGGCTGCTGCACCTAGACAAGCAACTGAAATATGCTGCCTTGAAATGTCAGCCAGCTCGTTAGAGTAACTTCATGGAGTATTCCTGTGAAACTCCATGATCAGCTCTTTATTTGGCTAGTTATGAACTATCATTATGATACGCAGTAAGAAATTAAAAGCTCTATGAAAAAGAATATACAATTCACCTCCCTGTAAAGTGAGATCCTGAAGTTAAAATTTTCACTCTGGCACTGGATGAAGTACTAGTCAACTCAGGGTTCACACTGGGTAAGGGCTTGACAACTGATTGATGTGTAAATGTCAGAAAGTTCTCTGTCTTTGAAGAAACAAAATCATGATTTGAACCTGTCCTTGTTTGTAACTATATATCTAAATAGTCAATCATCCCTTAATTGGAAAGTTTTTAAGGGCTGAAGAAGTGGGTGCAAGCATTTTCTTTTCTGTAAATGACATGCATACTACTAGTTGATGAATAAAACCAGGTTAATTTTAAGGAACCAGGAGAACAGAAAAGAGCCTTATCCCTATATCTAATTTTTTTTTTCATTGTATTATTGATATATGAACAGGTAATATAAGCCAGTTGACAAAGACAATGACAGTTTCACAAGCAGTTCAATCATATTTCTTCAGTCACCTTATATATATATCTAGTCTTTCACAGGGCTAGATTCTAGGAGTTGGGTTTTGTTAGCTTGGACCAAAAATAAGTAGAAACACAGAGGAAACTTCACCCTCTTACATGTGGCTCAATCAGTTGAGAACTGAGAACTGCTTTGCAGGGAGTTTTGCTGGCTTGTCATGGTACACTGCTTCATAAGGCACATGTCAAGTGACCCAGCCTTTTCTTCCTTAGAGGTGGTCTTTAAAGCAAGAACACCTGCAGGTGTGGCTTAGGAGGCTTTTATTGCCATCACTACTCTCACTCATTCAAGCAGTCTGAGGCTAAAGAATGAGGTTGAATCTCCAATGTCATCTGTCTTGCAGCTTCTGGAGAATTAAAATTCAGGCCAGGTAAAGCAGAATCTGTAGACATACTGTGTATTGTTAGGTCTTGTGCTGTTAGGATTGACTTAGCTTATAGAAGAGCCCAGGAACTTACAGCATCTGTGGGATACCAAATTTTAACACATGTGCCCATGCACCTACACCTCCTTTGAGCATCTGACTCTTTAATGTTACTGAGCATGCTAGCCATTCTGCTGACTGACCTACACAATACTTATAATTTTATCCTTTTACTTTTTTCCCCCAACAGTTTACTGCTGTGCATCATTCCCTTCATACTCCAAGCGTGTCTGACAGACCTTGCCTCTCTTCCTATGGCCTTCATACTTCTGAACCTCCTGTTGCCTCTGCTACCCTGATTCTTCTGTTGCCTTCCTTCCTCCCCTGCTGGAAAAAAAAACCTTTTTTCTGACTGAGATTTTGGCTTCTTTTCTTTTTAAATTCACACATTCTCTTTTAATTACTATTGATTATTTTTGGCTGTGGTTCATACTCATTTGTGAGATACATGCTCCAGAACTGAATGGTGTGTTATATAAATCTATATACCAGCCTGAGAAAGATTATCTGTCATTCTTTTCCAAAAGATTCTCTTTATTTTGAGCCATGGTTCAATTTGATTTGATGTTGCAGAAGCGTGTGAGTTTGGGATGGGTATCTTACTTTCCATACTGTTTAAAGTTTTAATGAAAAGTTTCCAGAAACATTTTTTTTTGTTTGGTTTTTTTTTTTTTTTTCTGTTACTCTAAGTATAAAATTTTGTTCTATCTTCCTCTTATTGCATCTATTTTGTTCCTTTGGAGCAATACTATAACTGGGCATGATCTATTCAAGTTGAAGTGCAAGATTCTTTCTATATCTTGGCTATCAATCAAGCTGTCAAGAAAAAAAAAGAAACAGGAAGATCTGTTGCATCTATAAGGGGCTTAAAAGGAATGATAGAACCAATACCAAATGCACTGATTCATATTCTTTGCTTCTACTTTCATCCTGATGCTTAATATGAGTAATTTTATCTTGATACTAGAGACATCCTGTGGAAATCAAGGTGTGTGTTCTATTTCTGTAACAAAAGATGCAAACACTGTTTGCTCAAGATAAATCTCGTTCCACAAGTCTCCTTTTTGCACTTCTACTAGTCAGTGAGTTTTAATTAAAATATCACATGTATGTCTGTACTTAGCAAAAACTTCTTTGTGCTGAAGGAAGTTCTTCATGAGAACGGCCCATAAGACATATATTTTTAATAATCCTGAACTACAAACATAGGCTTTATGAGTTGTAATGGTGCACACACCCAGAACTATTCTGACCTCTCATGTACTGTGCTTTAAGACATTCATGTTATTTAAATGAGTGACTTGCAATACATAACTCTAATTTAAATGATGAAAAATTATTGTTTTACCCTCAAGCAAATAATCATGTTAATCTTGAATCCTTTCCAGGTAGGCAAAATGGAGAATAAGAAAGCAAAGCATTCCTACAGATAATATGAAATATGACTAAAATAGAGTTTGACAGTTTTTAATACAAATATGACATGTAGTTAATAAGTTTTAAGTGATTCTTTAGAAAGTATACTTAGTACCCTAAGGGTCTTCTAATAAAAGTGGAGTAGATTTGAACTCCCTGAGCTGTCAGGTACTTTGTAATACCTTCTTAAGACAGGCCAATGGTTTAATTGTAAGTCTTCTCTTAAAAAAAAAAAAAAAAAAACAAGAAACAAGTAGGTGTTCACAATGTGAAGATTAAGGACCTAATTTACCCATTCTCATTACTCTATTTACATCCTATTTGTAACTTTACAGACTTGCATGGCTCATGAAGTTCAGACTAGGGTAAAAATAATGAAGTGGTGAAACAAAGTGTTTTATGTTGAGTACAACGTACTGTGTATTGTCAAAGCAGTTCTTTCCACTGACAACATTTTCGCTGAAAGGTGGCACAAGTTTTCAATGAAATCACATTTTAAAGAAAAAAATTTCCTTGCTTGGAAAGGATACAGCTATGGCTCCACATAACTGACAGGTTTCCTATGAAAAGCAGTCTCTTCAGGTAGCCTCCTCAAGCTCTTGAAAGCTATAGGTGAAAACCTAAGAAGTTCATTATTTACTCTTAATTTACCTTTTCTTTAATTAAAATGCAAAATTTACCTCTAAAATATGTTTGTGGAATTAACGCTTTCTATGAAATCCTAGGTAAAATATTTTAAAGATCATCTTGAGCTAGTCAGCTCTGCTTTTCAGGATTAAAAAAAAAAAATCAGTGTTAAAGTTCACTCATATCCTTTGTTTATTAGGATTTCTTTAAGTTATGGATACATATATACCATTAAATAGAATTTACAAAGAAATATATAGAAGAAAAATTTCTTCATCTTTACTAGAAATCATCCCAGTTTTAAGAAATTATGCTATGACATTAGCATAATTTGAAACCTCCCAGTACTGTACTGGTGTCAGAAAAATCTTTCAGTGACACTCCTGAAATCCAAATCTGTTGAGTGGAATTGCACAGATTCCCTGTCTCAGAACTGTTAATTCATAATAGGATGTGTGCAAGGGGGTAGAGGGGTAAGCAAAGCATGGTTGCAGGGCTGGGAGCTCACTGGGAGTTCATTCATGAGGACCAGCTCAGCCCTGAGGTACAATTGGGGAATTCCTGTTTGTTCCAAGCTTCAGCTCAGGATTTGTAAGGGCTCTTCAACTTGGCTTCTGAAAGAGAGTAAGTTTTTCTCTCATTTTCAGTAACAGGAAGGAGTATCCATTTAGGTATCTTTGATGGAGTCTTAGTTTAGCACTGGTATGAAAGGACATTGGTGTGGTTTTACTGCTTTTATTTTAACCTGGGAGACATTGGAATGGTAGTGAGAATGACATGGAGAAGTTGATTACAAATTGACCACTGTAATAGAACACAAAAATGCTATTACCAGAGTTAGTAAGAAACACATTTAATATACTCAGGATTTATCTTCATTGCCAAACATCCTTGTTCAAATGCTGTCCTTCATGTTAAGATATCTGGACTGAAAATCAAATAAGCAATCCGGAAAAAGTGGAAAATATCATTGAGCCATTTCTGGAGGACAAATAAATGCAGAGATAACTTAAAATCAAAACCACTTCCTGTTGTACAACTCCAATGTCAGTGACATTCACTGCTCTTAGGGAATAAGTACAGATGTATAATTTATGATTAAACCTATTCTGATGAATGTTCTCAACTCGTAGGAAATCCAGTGAACTAGAAACAGATTAAGCTTCGTGGTGCACAAGATTTAATTGAAATCCTTTTGCATGTTGGCCACCAGAGGGAGCCAGTGTTGTCCCAGATTCACACTAGAGAGCAAGCAAGAATAACACTAAAAGTGAATTTTAACCTGATAGATCCCGCACTTACAAAAAGTTTTCAAGTTTTTTAGTTTTTGGAGTAATTTTTTTTTCTGCAGCTAAAAAGAAGAAATAAATTTTGTTTCTAGATTTTTTTAAAAAATTAGTTTCTTCACGAATATGAAAATTAAGATAAAATTATATTTTCAGGTGATGCCACTGTGATGTCTTCCAGATGCGAACTCAAATCTTTAAGCTTTCTCAGAAGATGGTGGCATATTGGGTTGGCTATTGTATTGCATAGATATTTCCTCCCTATGGCAGCTGTGTCCAAAGTGTGGTAATTAGTGCATATGGTTGGTATACTACATGCTTAAAACATGCATAAGTGGATCAGAGTAGGTCAGCTTTAGTGCCAGTATAGAAAGACTGTGTTCTGCCTGGTGGATTTTATCAACTTGAGTCTTAGAATTCTAAAATCATGGCCAGAACAGTTTAGTACCCATCTTCTTTTGCAGACAACTTACTTCGTTACCAGCAATTCAGTCACTCAGAGACTAAAATCTCTGATTCTCAAAATATCCTTAAATATCTTTTCTACATGTAATGCTTTCAATTTTTTTTCCTTACAGTTGGAATATTTCAGGATTGAAATGAATGTTGTCTTTCTCACTGGGCAGGTGGATTTTTTTTCTGTTTCTAGTGACAAGGCTGTAGAATAATACTAAACTTTGAACTCATTCCATTTTTGTCTTCAGAAAATGTGCTACTGGTCCAGCACTAAAAATTATTCAGACCAGGTAAAATGTGGAGAAAAATATTGTAAATATATGAATGGGAAAAGGAAATATTTTCTCTTCTTGTTGTTTTTTAACTGGAATTATTTAAAGCTATCCATGGCATCTAGGGTGCTCCAGTAAGTGCCAAGGGAGAACAACTGGTAGAGAAATCATCCTGTTCAAATTGTATGATGAATTGCAAAGACTTATGATGCATTTGTTTATTAAACATGTGGCCATCCAATCTATCATATGCCCACCATCTGTCCCTTTGTTATGCTTTTTTAAAGTAAACTCTGTGGTCATGATTCTCATACCCTCATCATTTATGTTTATAGCCAGTTTAAGCCCTCTTTATTGTTCTGTCCCAGTATAAAAGTGCCTTTTTTTGAGAGCTCTGTGTATGTGTGTGTGTATGACAGCAGTTCTGTCTTCTGAGCTTGGCTTCCAGTCGCTACGATGACTCTCAATATATATTTAGTACATGCAGTAGGCACCATTTAACGTTCCATACAAAAATACATGTTATTTTAGAAGACAGAATAGAACTTATTCCATCCCTCGAAAATTACAGCCATGTTGTTTTCTGATGTCATTGCAGAACTATGGACTCCCCCCTCAAGGACAGTGAAACAAAATTGCTGTCTCTGTTTATACACTTCTTATTCAAAAGCTTCTGCTCTAGCAACTTTGTGGGTAGAGAAGTCCACTGTTAAAATTCATAAGAAGTTGACAAAACAAAAAGTGACATAATTAGTTCTTTGTTCATCCAGAAGAGCTTACAGGTAATAAATGCTGATTTTTGCTGAGGTAGATGAGGGGAAAGGTTATCTTGTACATTTCTCTGCAAGAATCCCCTATTTTATTCCTTTTTTATTGCATATTATTCTGTAGTGCTCTGGCTCCAAGTGGTAAATGACTGTTGAAAGCATCAAGCCTAAAGAAAGAATGAATAACTCTAGAAGCTGATAATACACAGAAAAGGTATCAACTACTGAGTCCTTTATATTCTTTGAATGTACCTTGAACATGAAAGATTTTTTTTTCTGTTCACTTCTAATAAGAAAATTGTAAATTTGAATCACCAGATCTACTTCATTTTCTCATGCCTTGAGAAAGTTCTAAGGAAGGAGACTGAGTCCTGGGTACAGGAAACACTGGTTGGAAAGTGGGGGTATATTGTATTCCCTTACATTCCCTTACATTATGCTGCCTGCCTGTATTGGAAATAAAAGTTGTGATTTTGCAGACTTTGAGCCAGAGAAGTCAGTGTGACTGTAAGGGAGCACAATCGCTTTGAATAATCAAAGAAAATATTTTCTGGTTACATAAGTATGGGACTGGACCCCAGTGAATCAAATAGTCTTTCTAGCTTCATTTCCTGGTATTTAGATTTTTAACTGGCTATTTACCTATTTCATGTAGTGTGGAATAAACCTGAGCTTTCCTTTTCCCATGCTGACTGAATGTCAAGACATTTCTCCTCTAATTCCCATACAGACCAGCTTTGCAATCCAAGTGATCTGTGGATAAACTGTGAATGTTTCTTCCAAGTAAAACAAAATTCCCTGTTTTCTTCTTCCTTAGTCAAAATAAGAGCAATTTTAACCACCAGAGCTGTACTTTTAATAACTAAGTGGCATCTTAGATATACTCTGCTGCCCTTGAATGGTGGCATGTGAAGAAGTCATCACACCCATCACCACATCATCACATAGAACAACTTACCATGTTTCAGTAACAAGCTGGTCTAAACATCTGTGTTCAGCCAAATACACGCATGTGGTGCAAGTGTGTGTGTGAGAACTCTCATCCTGGGAGTGAATTTGAAGTTATGCCAATTTTACACATAAAGCATGGGCCAAATCAAACTGGAAGGTTGGTATTTGGAGTGGCATTCGTAGTGCCAGATCCTACTGATTCAAATGCAGGCAATGCTCAGGGAGCTACAGTAAACAAACTGTTGAAAATGTTTCTCTGTTCCAGGTAGGTGATGATTCTCATACCAAAGTGCTTTTACATCCTTAGAGATGCTCATACTCAGCTTTTCCTATTACCACTTCTAAGTCAGTAAACACTGACTAAGATGACTGCCTACTTTCTTCTAAGAAACTGACAATTCTGGCCATGCACATTCACTTCTGGGTTTTCAGGCATGAGGGGACAAAAGGCTGAGAGCAGAGACAGTGTTTCTTTTGTCAGCTCCATTTTTGGATTCCATAATTTGTTCCTGGCATGGATAAAATAATTACTTTCTAACCATAAGCAAAGGTGGGGTGTAATGGAGGACAAAGACCTAAAACAAAAGAAGATGGAGGAAAGAACGAGAAAGGAGGACTATGACAGACAAATACAATTTTTTTTTCTAAGGCTGTTGTGATTGAAAGGTGAAAATAAGGTTGCTAAATATGGGCTGCCCTCCCATAAACAGTGAAAGACTAGTAGGGGATTGTCTGCTTACTTCTTAGAGCAAACAAAACAACTAATTTGTCCTTTTCAAACATCTAATAAAAATTGTTATTGATTTCTGATTTTTAAAACATGTAGGTAAGCGTTTTTCTTTTCCATGTTTGTTTTTTTCTCAATTTTTTCACTTGACAGGAAGGTAAGAACTAGAAGGGAAATATTTTTACAGTTTGTAAAAGCTTAAAACTTTAATAGAGAAATAGTTTCAACATTTTTTTCTAAACTATGTGGAAACATGCCACAGCTCTATTTTTAAGGTGTATCTATGGATGAAACAGTCAAGACCTCAATGAATATACTTCTTAAAACATAAGAATTATGATGGATTATATAAGAATAATAACGACTGTATGAAAAAATAATTACTGGCTTGAAGTTCAAGATAAGAGCTTTGTTTGCTTAACTTTGACTTGTAAGAGATGGAGCATTTTGGAAGGCAAACAAACTCTTACATGACTTATCTCCGGAAAGCCTCACAGCCAAGGACTGTAGAAGGGCCACCCTATATAACTTCCTGGTGTTGTTGGAAGTAGATTACACTTTGGGGTCTACTGCCTGAATGTATTGGTATCTTGGTTTTGTTCTAAAACCCTTTTTGAGTACTACCAGTCTCAGACATGTTAAATCAATGCTTAGGAGTGTCACAATTATTTTTTACCAAGGAAAACTTATTCCACTGTTCTCCCCTAAAATAAGAAACATCTTTTTTTTTTCCCCAGAAGAGATCTTATCCCGATTAAACACAATGTATGTGAATATTTTATTGATTACTTATAGTTTAAAACTGTATTTTTTCACTTCTAAAACCCTTCTCTGCTTGCCTTCAGAAAATTAGAACAATATGCTGTTTAACTGACCAGTGAGTTAAAGAAACTTAGAGGTTTAAGTGTCCAAGTTTTCCAAATGAAAACATTTGTGTAAAAAAAAAAAAAAGGAGCATGCATATACTGTAATTTGCTTGTTTGCTCCACTCCCTTGTGGACATGCCCAGTTTCCTCTGTACCTGGCAGCTTTCCTGTTCTGTATTCATCATGCTAATCAATGGGATTCAGATGTTCCTGAAATAAAATCATTTGTCTTCAGTCTGCTCTTACAAAGGACACAGACTGTACTAAAAAGGCTTTTCTTCACTTTCAGAGTACGTTAAATACACGCCACTATTCAGAATACAAGGCTTTGGCAATGTATTGATTGCATTATTTTACAGAAAAAAAATCCTTGCACAGGGAAACTCCTTGCGGTTTTTTCCACAGACTTAAATTAGTGCCTGTGAGAAAATTAGCAGGCTGAAAGCAATTGAGACAGAAGTCTTTAAACGTGAATGCTGTAATGGGAAGAATAATAACAAACCACCAGCTTGATTCTGTGCTGGTTTGATAGGTGAGTGCCGCTCTAAGGTGAGTGGAGAGTTTTATAATACCATGCTGAAATTTAAGTGTGATCAGGAGAATTAAGGTGATGTATGAGCATTACTGTACAAACTGTACTGTACAAAGTCGAACAGTGGCCAGTCACACCTGCTAAAAAATTTTCCAAACACACTCCTTGTGTAGTAGTTTTAGGAAAAGAAATTAACTGGCTCTTTGGAGTTTAAAAGAGAAGGTACCTTTTTTCTTTTTAAATTGCCATTTTGGTTTTTTAATTAAGGATAACAACAGGCAAGAGAGAGGGTAATAATGAATAAAAAAGGAAAGAAATAGACGAAGATGAAAATCCCAGGATCTTGAGGTTCTTGCTTTTCAAAACCAAAATCGATGTTAGGATTTGAGAATTTCTCCCTTTTTTCCTTCTTTCTTCTTCATTTTCTTATTTTCTTCCCCCTGATGTCTTAAATGGCTACCTAAAAACAGAGACTAGACAGGAATAAAGGAGGTATTTATTTGAAAGGCCTTCAGAGGTACACCTTGGGGGGTCCAGAGGCTCCTGCCTCAGTGGATCCCAGGATGGACGACAGGTCACGAGTTCTTCACACCTTTATAGTTTTGGTCCATTTGCATATCAGCATAAATTTGCCAGTTAAAACTTTAGCTAATTATGTAATTTCCCCAGGCTTCTGCCCCTCTCCCCAAGATGAAGGTTTACACTTTTGGGCCTAGGACACTCTGGGTGTCCTTGGAGAGCGAGCTGGAGAGGCTTCGTTCTGTCTGTCTTAGCATGAGAGAGTGGCAGCTAATGAGCTACGAGAAACTTCAGAGTTACACTAGGCAGTACAGGATTTGAAAAATATAAAAGTTAAAACCTAAGGCATCACCCCAGACCCTATTGAGTAGTTCTTTAAGCATTTCTTTTGAACTTCTGCATTAATGACTGAGTTCTCTGATATCTAAACCCCACCATGCTTAGAGTTGAAGTTTTGCTATTGTTCATAGCATCCTTCCCTCAGTATCCCTGGTGAATTATAGAAAATGAGCTTTTATGTCAACACATGAAGAAAGTTTCTGTGCTCTGTCCTACCTCTTTATTAACCTTTTGGAACTGAACTTCAGACTGTTATTCTTCCTGACTCATTCAGGAGAAGCTGGTAGCCAGTTTAAAAGTTACTGGAGGGTTTCATAGACAAACTTAAAACCTAGCACAGGGTGACCTTAGAGCCTAATTTGAGGAGGAACTAAGGCTAAAAAGAAAGAAATTCAAAGACATTTCCAAATTTCCCCCTTTTATGCTGATCCTATTTAAGCCTATTAACTCAGGTGAAAATTTCCCCAAACTAGCTTGCCTGTTTTGAGGGTATGATCATAGAAAACCTTCAAATTTTAGAAATGGCCCTGCTCCAGCAAAGCACTTAAGCATGCTTAATCAGGTACCCCATTATACAGCATGCACATTATTATTGAATGAACTGTGTAAATGAAAGCCTTAAAATGCTTCACATGAATAAAAATGCAGACAAATTTTCCCCGTGGGGATTCATCCCATGCAGAAGATATCTGCAGCTTTGCATTTTAATCAGTGAACGGTCTAATCCTGCTGCCATTGAAGTCAGGGGCAAAACCTAACTGCTGCAGTGGAAGCAGGATCTTATACTAACAGCATGTAATATGGAAGGGGAAAATTTTTTCCAAGTGGGTGTTCAGATGATGACCCATTTCTTGCATCGGGCTATTGTTCACCAGAGCACCCGAGATGGCACTGCCATTAACATCTTACTATCTACAAATCAGTACAAAGCGTAACATCCAGTTACCAGTCTTGCATGTTTGCATTTCTTCAAGTTAATAGGGAAAGAGAGCCCCAGGGCAAAGCATGATTGATGAGATAATTGACTTCATAAGAGTACTGTGGAAGAGCAGGCCAAATTCAGCTCTGACTTAAGTATTTCTATCTCTGTTTATGTCTGAAATAATCTGATGTAGTCCATCTGCTGTCAAAGAGGAGTGGTGGCATGAGAGCAGTGCTCTTCTGTGAGCACTTTCTCTCCTTGTCCAATATTCCCCTTCTTACTAGGCTCCCAGGGAGAGCATCAGTCTGCATTGCCAGAAAAGGTAACTTCATAGATGGAATGTGAAGTTCATAGAATCAAAGAATCACAAGATGGTTTGGAATGGAAGGGACCTTAAAGATCATCTAACACCCCTGCTGTGGGCAGGGATACATTCCATTAGACCAGGTTGCTTAAAGCCCCATCCAACCTGATATTGAATGCTTCCAGGGATGGGGCCATCCCTAACTTCTCTGGACGACCTGTTGCAATGTCAAACTGAAGAATTTCTTGCCAATGTCTAATCTAAACCTACCCTCTTCCAGCTTAGAGTCATTCCCCCATGTCCTATCACTGCATGCCCTCTCCAGCTCTCTTGTAAGGCTGCTTTTCAAGGAGCTGAAAGGTGCTGTGAGGTCTCCCCATGGCCTCCTCTGCTCTAGAGTGAGCAAACTCAGCTCTTTCAGCCTGTCTCCACCGGAGAGATGCTCCAGCCCTCTGGTCATCTGCATGGCCCTCCTCTGGATGCATGACACCCTCCCTGCGTTTGATACTTGTCCCATGCTGTGGTTGCTTGGCTGTGTCTGTGTCACTGAAGAAGTCTGTTTCTTGCTATAATTCCATAAAACCACTGCCCTGATGGGCCTCTGCAGCCTCTATGTGCCTGTTTCCTGCTAGTGGAGACTCAGGGGTGCCTGGCAGTGTTTTAGGAGGCAAGTGTGATTGGCATGCACTCTCCTGGCCTCACTGCTCTTGGTTTGCTCTCATCCCAGCACAGGAGTTTGGTCTTCAAAGGGCCTAGGACATATCCTTTGAAAATGGTACAGTGCCCTTGCAGAGGGTATCACACAAAAACTCCACAGAGACACTTTAGGTACTCCAACCCTCAGTTTTCTTCCCTGCAAGAACAACTTTTTCTCTACTGGGCGGTTTCAGAAGGCAGACTGTTTTGGTGACAAGAGTTCACATACACAAAGTAGTGTCTCACCAGGTATATACATTTATTGACATAATTGGATGTCTTACAGCCTTGCAGAAATATGATAGCAGAGTAATCCAGTGTGTATGTGCAGTAAAATGTGTAATAATTTAACTCAGAAAAGAAACATGCTCTTGTAGGTTAAAATACTTCTGGAAGTATAATTGCCAAAGTAAACCACCAGACCAAGTTTATTGAAAAAGCCTCTTGGAGAAGGAAGCAAGTATTTCAGTGATGAGGAGGTCCAAGAGGAGTCAGTTAATGTACATCAAAAAAGGTCAGAGTAAAGCTTTGTGTCTGTAAATGTGGAGGTGTATGAAAATGTTTTTGTATCTAAATCTGGAGCTAGATGTTGAAAATCTTCAGTGAAGGTATTTACATTGTTGGTGGTTTGGCTGAAGTATATTTTGGCCAATTAAATTGAGTTGTTTTGTGCCATTTTAATTGTAAGTTAGAGAGGTGGTTTGTTCACAAAACAATTTTCTCAGGACTCTGTCTGACTTCAGATTATACAATAGGTACTATCCTATAAAGAGATGTAAGGGAAGATGATGGATGCACTGATGGGGGAACTGGAGGGTTCTGCAAGAGTGATGAAATCCCATTTTGTGAACCAACACTCCAAACTGTAGTTCACTATTAGCTTTTGGTATTAAGCAAAACCAGTATTTGTTGCCATTACTTCCTAGTAAGTCTGCATTGATAGGAAGGTTTTTTTCTCATTTGTGCAGCACTTCTCAGTAGAAGTGCTTCTGTGCTGAAGACAAGTATACTTTATCCCCAAAAACAGAAGGCAGCTGTTCAAAATTTTTTATTTGTATGTGTGTAATTCCTAATGGTTTCAGTAACAGATTATTACAGATTGACCTGATTCTCTTCCACCCTTCTTAACTTTTAAATCACTTTTAATTAGAAATGAATACACAACTGTGAGTAGAGTGGTGTCTCTGTACTATGGAAAGAGCTCTTAAATCCCACAAGGGTGCCTGTACATATGTGTATGTGTGCTCGGTTTAGGGTTGGGTCTTTGTGTCTCTTCTTTGCTGAATTTGCTGGCAGCCAGTTGCTGGGGAAGGAGAGGAAAGGATAATTACAATGCAAAAGTGTTTTATGTGGATTATGCTATAAATATGAAACTGCAGTAGAGATTTTATGAAATTGTTAACAAACTAAGGAAGAGAATGCATTGATACAGAGTGCACAAGGGGAAAAAGATGGCAAAGTTTAAAGGGAAAAGTTGAGCAAATGGCCTCTTTTCTGTGGTCTTAAAAATCACCTAATAAAACATTGTTTTATTGCATAGGTACACTAATCATTTCTGGTTTTAATCATTACACTGCATATGCTTTCCAAGCAATTTTATAGAGTGTGTTCTCTAAGGTGGCTCATGAAAATCACCTTCACAGTCCATTTGTTTAGATGCTGCAGTGTGCTTGAGTGGAAGCTGACCACCTCTGAAAAGGATGGGAATTGCCCAAATCTATCACTTAAGACTAATAATTGCCAGCAAAACAGGGGGAGTGGGTTAGTTCTTCACCAGGCTGATTATATTGGGCAGTCTCTGGTTTTAGATGTATATTTTCCTGCCCTGCAAAGGACATTTTCCTCCCCAAAGAGCCCTGTTATTTAACACTGCATGTTACCAGTGCTACACATGATGATTTATGAAGTGCAAGTTTGAAGCTATCTATAATTGCTCTTAAATATATTTCTGTGTTATGTTCCTCCTCTAACCTATGTTTGAGGTAATCTGTTTGTTGGTAATCTTTTTGTACGGCACAGATTAGGCACCTTGCCCCTCACCTCACCTGAAGTAAGGGATCATCTAGAGCCCTGAAATCACCTTGTGAATCATTCTAGCTTGCTGTAAACATCAGATAGTAAACACCAGGAACTGTTGTGAAACTTTCCCCATCATACTTCATTGTGTATAAAAGGAAATGAAAAATGCACTCTACTGATTCATTTTCTAAAATCTGTCCTTCCCAAAGCCAAGTGTCAATGTTCTCCAGTTAATCAGGGAAAGATCTACTTTGACACATGGTCCTGTTTCTGTCAAAGAACATTTTACTCTTTGTATCACTTTTATGACATCTGATCCCTTTGAATAAGGAAGGCTAGTTACTGGCTACGATGTAGAGTTGTCAGAGAGTCCAAACAAGGCTCTTATAAAAGCGAGGAGCTAGTGGGTTCAAGAGGGTGCCAAAAAGGAGAGGATGAAAAGCAGTTGAGCAATAGCAGCAGCATTCTAGGTCAAATGGGCTTTGCAGAGGTCAGAGAGTCTTTTTCAGTCACTGAAGAAAGGATTGTGGGAAAGAAATAGGAATAATAAAGTCCAATATGCTGATCTTCCCCTGTCTGAAAATCTGTGCTGTATTAGTTCAGAAATTGTTCTTTGCTTGTTTGGCAGGTGGGAAAAATAAAGGTCTGAAATGGGAGAGGGTAGCAGGCATTTGCCTGCAGGGGTAGTTTCCTCTGAGTCTTTCAAGAGCCAGCAGACATTTTAGGTAGTGTTTTGAGAGAGAGAGACTTCACAGTCATTTTCAGTGTGTGTATGAAAGGAAAAGCTAACATTAGTACACAGATCTTCACAGCTGCTTGTACATGGAAAAAACAATGGAGGGACTGGAACACTCTTCAGTTCTTGTTCCCTGGCTTGATCCTATCTTGTATTGCCTTTGGTGTAGGAAACTCCATTGCCAAAAAAGCTATTGCAAAAGTTACAATATTTTTCTGTTGTGATATCAACTAACAGCAGACAAGTTTAACCTCAAGGGAAGTGCTTAACTACCTCAAATTCATAAGGAAGGTTAAATGAGTCCACATTGCATTTATTTTTCAACCATAGGAGAGTATACCAAGGTAGCTAAGTTAAACTGTCATTAGTTTGGGATTGACTATGGAAATGCTGAAGATTCACAGGGTGTAGCTAATAACACTCCATTTGTACCTTTCTGATGATGTGTCTGGTGAGACATGTCCTTTGTGAGTCTTTTAATTTTTGTTATTGGCTAGCATGTAAAGGAATGGATTTACTTCTGTTTGCAGGGTTTGCAGTGAGAATAACTTCAATTAAAGAGCCTATTGGAAAACATGAGGATGGGGCATAAGACTAGGAAGGAGACTGAAAATATCTCATTATGTGAGACTGGAAGTCGCATGCAGGGTTGCGTGAGTCAGCAACGTGCCCTTGCAGTGATGAAGCACTAATCACAGGCTGGGTTGCACTAGCAAGAGCACAGCCAGCAGATCACAGGAAATGATTATTCCCCTTTACTTGGCTGCCATGAAGCCACATGTGAGTCCATTGCCCAGAAGTGAGTCCACTTTTGAGTTCTGTGTAACAAGACACTGACACACCAGAGCAGCGGCAGTGGTGTCTGGCAGGAAGCATGAAAGATGTGCATGAAGGTGCTGAGGCAAGAGGGCTTGTTCAGCCCTCCGCTGCAGAAGGGAAGAATGAGGAGGATTTGAATGCTGTCTTTCATCTAAAGGAAGAGGAAAGACTGAGACAGACTATTCTCTGAGAATTGCTGCAAAATGATAAGACTGCAACAGTGACAAGTTGCAGCTAGAAATTTTTTAGTTTGACATTAAAGTAATGTTCTTAAGTGGGAGAAGCATTAGACGTTGCCCAGGGAATGAATCATGGTGTTTTCCAGAGAGGCTGTTGGGTCTTCATGCTTGGAGATTTTCAAAGCTAAGCTGTTCAAGGCCCTGAGCTACTTTGTCAAAGCTGGAAGATAGCCTTGCTTTGAGGAGGACATTGAACTAGGTGACCTCCAGAGGTTCTTTCCAAATGAAACTGTTCTATGATTCTGTGACCTAAATAAACTGAGCCAACATTAAGCTGTTCTGCATCCTCATTTTGGAGAAGGGCTGGAGCTGCAGAGCATGGTACCTCAGCTCAGTATTTCCTGATATCTTCTTCAGTTTCTGCAAGGCAGTTCCAGAGAGGAGTGCTTTGGAACTGATCCATTCCCCCACTCCTCTAATACTATTGTTAAGGTATAACAGCGGTCATTTATTTTCTCTTCATGTCTCTTAACTTTTTAAAAAAGAAGAAAGGATGCTAAGAAGCATGATGAATTAAAATCATTTTAATTATGATAGGGAGAAGACCACCCATTCTGTCTCGTACTTTATCTGCTTACTGAATGATCTTTAACACTTGTCTCTACATACAGGCTTTTGATCCGTGAGCAAAATGAGTCAATTGTAACAAGAACATAGTGAACCTGTGTGAAAACTCTTAAGCTAATCCTGTGTTCTCCATTTTCATAGTCTCTGTAAATAATTACCATAACAAATGGTAATTTGTTTTTTTTCTTTTCCCATTTCTTCCATCAGCCTTTTTTCCAAGTGTATGAAAAAAAATGCACTGTTTTTTAATAGTGGTCTTTCGTGATGGTCTTAACTTTTTACTGCTGGGACAAATAATCAGAGCAGTGTTTCCTTATCCTGCTGGGAGTTTTAAGTACTGTTAGTGAAAGAATTATGTTCTAATTTGGGGATCATTATAAGAATTAATATTCTTTAACATCGTGAAGTTTGTGGTAATTTTTTACAATTTCGTTATAATAGACCACTTGAACTACAGCAAAGCAATTTTAGTCCATGGAGAGAAAGTTCTTTGGCAGTGGAACAAATGATGAAAGAAATTGTAAAACAATTAACCAACCTCTTAGCAAGAGTTAGATGAGTTAGAGAAACTCTGCATCTCTGAAACGATTGTGAACTTTAGGTTACTCATCATGTAGGGGCTGAATCAACTGTTACATCTTCTGTCTGTCTTTGTTGAATATAATAAGAAAACATCAGCAGTGCTGTAAAACAAGAAGCTAACAGCACTTTCTGAACAGTTAGGATTTACACCCTGTGCCTGTTGGACTCAGAAGAAGTGATGACTTGGTGACTGTTTTTGTAAGTCCAAATGGGATAGGCATCTTTTGAACACTTACATCCAATTCTAATTGCATTAAAATTCAATGGTGGTCATTTTCATGGTAGTAATCAAAGTGAGTGTTTTACCCATGGAAGTCTTCACATACTGAATTAAATGTTGATTTCTGAAAGTGCTGATTCGCATTTAAACCTGGTGAGGTTTATCTGTCTCCCCATCATTGGCTTTCTGTATGAGTAATGTGTACATGTATGCGATATCAAACTGCATGAGTGCAGATATGACTCCTCTAAACTTGGAGTTCAGTGTTTTCCTAATTGCTTACAGGCTATTGAGATTAAAGCAACAAGATCTCTTTTGTGTTGAACAAGAAGCTCGCATTCTTTACTCATGAGCTACTCTCCTCTTTCCCTCTTGGTGATCACAGGCAACATTCTTGCAAACAGACCTCCCAGTCCATCCCCTTCTGCAAGAAAGCCTTTGTAACTTGTGGTTGACCTAATTGTGCAGCGACAGCGCTGCTGCTGTGAATCTGGGGAGATCCCTGGTACAGCACTCATGTAGGCTTAGCAGTGTCTGCATCCTGAAGCAGGACATAGGTAAGCAGCAATGCAAGGCTTTGAAGGACTCTCTCCAGTTTCACGTGGGCGTGAGATGTCCCACAGAGATTTTAGAATAGCCATGACCATGGACCTACTTCTACATGCTTTTCAATATCACATCCCACTTGATGCCAGTGAATCCCAGGGTCATGCTACTGAAAAAATGATCTTGGCACTGTTAAAAATTTGAAACAGTCTTCTGTATAGAAATGTTTCAATAATATGTTATCTGTGGCTGTTGTTTTTTGTGTGCTCAATCTGGAAGCACTTGCTTGAATACCCTTTCTTACCCTGGATATGTCTGCATGAGGTCATGAGGATCAGAGCCTGAATTTGTCTTAGTGTTATGACAGAGGAAAGAGAAGAAAGTGTTGAGATTTTTCTTTATTCAACCAACAAAAAACCTCACTAGCACCATCATTGTGGTCACACTTGGTTAGTGTGGGGTGGATGTGCATCCTCTTAGAGGAAAAAAATGCTAAAATTGCAAGGCAGAATCACATCTAATACTAAATGTTACCCTGTTCTTCCTGTAGAATTAGAAAGTTTTATGAAGTATTTTCTGACTCCTGAAGACAAGACCACTCAGTAATGTTGAGGTAGGCTTTTTTCATGTCATGTATCATTACCCAGTAATGCCCATCCCATCTTCAGTTTGCACCAGTGAAGACTTAATCAAGCATGTAGGAGGAAGAATAGTTCTTACTTAATCCATCCAAGAATGGCTCAAATTTGAAACAGGGGTGTTTTAGTGCTGGTCTTAGCTGAAACAAGGTTGTTAACATGACACAGAACCATCACAGTTGTGTTTTATGTGTGTGCTTTCACGTTCAGACAAGTAGTAGTGGCAATCAAAATGTTGTGTCTCAGCCAATAACTCTGCTCAGTGCCATGCGTTAACTGTGTTAAAAATTCATGAATCTTCTTGGTGAAGATAAAAGATAGGGAAGCACTTTGTCAAACTGATAGGCTTGAAGAAAGGGAGACATTTTGGTTTTGCTTGAGCATTGGGAATTTAATCACAGAGTAGAAAGATGTCTATTTGTATCTCCATGCTTCAGGATAAAACTGCTGTTGAATGAAAAGGTTCTTATTCTGGACTGGGTGATTCAGCTGCCAAGATCCACACTTAACAGGGATTAATTCACCCGTGGATTCTGATAATAAGAGATTGGTTTTCATTTTGTTTGTCAACATGTGAGGACAGTGGGCTGGGGATGGGGATCCTGCTGCAGAGCAGGGAGAGACTTGAGTGGTGTTGTTACTGCAGTAGGCAAGTAGGGCTCTGTGACCAAAAGGATCTAAATCCCTGAGCAGAAAGATGCGGGAAATAGTTGCAGGCAGGCAAGAAGAGGATGAGGAAATGCAAGAGACAGCAAGGGAGGAAAAGGCTGCCCTCCTCATGTCAGGATGTGGGAGTAAGTACTTGGCTATAAATTGCTGTGCCAGCTATAGGGTAGAGGTCATTTATGACATCCATGTGACAATAGATTTGTCATGTATTTCAGAGAGGTCTCTTTGCATCAAGGTATATGTACTGCATTGTGCATTACTTCAAAATCTTCCCGTGTGTTTTCACTCTTCTAATTCCACTCTTTAAATTGATTTCTTTGTTATCCTACTTTGTCCTGGTTTTAACATATTGTAGCTTTTACTAATATACTAGCTTTTACTGGGCTTTTTTTGTCGTCTAAAAGCCATTAAGCCATATACTCATACCTGTTTGTTCACTGTTTGTTTCTGTGGGGTTTTATTACTTGATGTTCATTGTCAAATTATTCATATGTATCCTTCATGTTGGTGTTTTCCTAACTGTAGTTCTGTTGTAATCATAGTCAAATCCATTCAGTGGCACATCCTTAGTTCCTGTAATTGCCATTTTAAAATGGAACAATCTCTGAGACTATATTCAAAATCTAGAACTAATGTTACAGAAAATAAGGTCAAAGAAATCAAGTAACATTTCTTCCAAAGTTGCAATAGAGTCTTTGGATCATCTTCCATCATTAATATCAATGCATGACAGCACTTAAAAGTTTAATCATGATTTGTAACCCTCTGAATTTTATTGCTTCTGCTGTCGGAAATCAATTTCAGTACTTAATGGCATCTTGTAACCTCAGTCAAGGAGAATGTTGGCTGGATTATTATTCTAGTTTTACTCAAAGTTTCACTGCTAAGCTATACCCTGACAAAATTATTTCAGTGACATTCTTTGACAAAGTTGTTTTCAGTTCTCTGACTTAAAGAAAATACTTTTGTCTATACAATATAATTCAGAAGTATTTCTCTCTGTTAATCATTTTATTGAGCTATAACTTCATGTATGCTTCAAGAAGTTGTAGATACTGAGCCTAAAATACAGTGAAGTGTATGTTTAATCTTAGTCACACTTGCAGACCTGGGACTTCTCATGTAATTAACATCCACCACAAGTGTCTGGAAGATCAGACCATAAACTGTTATTTAATCTTCCTGTTGCTTACTGAGGATCATGAAGAGAATGGAGCACACTTATAATGCCAAATGAAACATTTAGATTAGTCTTTATTGATTCCTTTTGATCAGGAGAAGTGTGTTTGGACTTGATTCTATGTTTCGTCACTGAGTAATTTCAGTCATTGAAATTATTGACCTGGTTGGGAGCTCTCCTTTATGGCATAATTGCAGGATGAAGTTGAGTACATTTCTTAAGGGAAATTAAAATTGTATTTTTTACCAAAAAACACAAAAGGGAGTAGCTCATAGGAACCAAACTAAAACAGGGTACAAGAAATTGTACTATGTCAAATCTCCTCTCAAAATTTGCAGCTTTTAATAGAATTAAGCATGAAAAGGGCATCTCCCTTGATCTCCTTTATAAATAACTAAACATCGGAAAAGTTTCTACTTTAAGCATGGTACTGTCTACTTTTCTGTACACTTATTAGTGGATTTTATATGCTTTGAAGAACAGAAAACTGTTATTCTCCCACTTAATGCAAAATTGAAATTGAAGAGTGATAAAATCAGTGACACCTACTGGGCCAGCAGTAGATCTAGTTTACCAATTAAGTGTCCTGACTGGGAAATGCTGCCCATTTTTACCTGTACATGGACTTCTTATTTGAAATGTCATCTGTTTGGCAAAATAGAAGAGAAATAGTAAGATTATGTTGCCATAAGGAATAACAGGAGTGATTTCTTGAAGCACGTCATTTAAACTTGAGTCTAATTCCTCAAAAAACTGTCCCTGGAAAATTGTTTCTTCAGAGAATTAAGGAAACCGATTTGTTATGAAATTTGTAAGACCCAAACTCCACAGGACCAGCATAGCAAACTACTTCTCTAAAAGAAAAGGACATAATTTTTGTCACTTTTCAAATCATCTTCATCTTATATACAAATACTGAGCAACCTCCCACCATTTCTAATGTATTTCATGTGGGTTTTTCCAATTACAAAGGGACAGCTCTCTGATTTATGTTCTGATGACTTCCAGCTAACTTTCCTTGTTGTATTTCATTTAGAGAGCCTGCTGTCTGCACATGATAATGTTTATGTAGTGGATGACACAGCTCTGGAGCTATCGGAGGTGGAAGAAACGGCGTCAGAAAGCAGCTGTTTCGCATCAGAGGACACCACAGAGGACTCGGGTGTTGTGAGCTCCCCGTCTGACATTGTATCTCTGGATTCCCAAAATGACAGTATGAAGGTGAGAGACATGAGGCTGGTCAATGGCTACCTGGAGCATGCTGAGGCGAATGCGATGTGTGGCGCGGAGACGTGCCCCGTGCGGAACGCCTGCTGCGGCAGCGTAGGACCTGACAGTGCTCCTCTGAGGTAAATATTTACTTGCCACCAGCCCTTGGAAAACATCTTGCATGTCCTCCTGGTAGGGACTCATTTAAGAAAACCAACTTATACTTTCTTCTGCTCTTTCATAAACCAGTACCAATGCCAAGTGACTCCTCCCAGTGAAAAGCTCACTGCCAAATCCCCTCCAGCAACATACTTGTAGCAACAGGCAAAGGTCACTTTTTTGTTTGAACTTGTAGTTACATTTCTTGCAAAATACCGCTGCCCTCCAGAGTTGATTTCTTCAAGGAGTCTGAAATAATTTTGTTACAGTTTGGTTTATTTTGTACTTCTGACAGCACCTGAAGTGTTTAAAATATTACCATTTATTGATCCAGAAAAATGAAATGCAGGTCATATAATGGAAAATTCAAGCCACCAAAAGCCAGGTGGAAAAGGACTGTATGCAGTGAACTTTGGAGATTGGTTTGGAAATGTTGGCATGCATATATATATGTATATCTCTTCGCCTAATGCTAACCTCCACTGGTGTTGTACTTTGGGGTGGGGTTTTCAGCATATTTCCTTTTTTTTCCCCTTTTTTTTTTTAGCATAAACAAACATTTTTCTGCAGTTTTTGCAAGAAAATACGAGAACCTGGAATTTAACTAGAAACTGCCTTCAAGCACAAATGACTCTGACACTGTTTGTTTGCCAAAACTCACATAGTTGGTGGCAGGGCTGCAAAGGGAACCCAAAATTTATAGGACTTTGCAAATACAAACTGGCCAAATAGGAAGCTGTGCCTCCAGCAAGGAGGGTGGCCTGGTAATACTGACAGGGATCCACTCTGTGTGATGCTGCAGAGTCGTGGGATGGGGGCCAGAAATTCCTCTGAATTCTCAGTTGACACAAAGTCTGTGCTTTCTGGTCTCTCTCCATTCAGCTGCTAATCTGTAGCCCCTTCATAAAAGCGTGTATCGTGACCTAGTTATTTCCATCCACACATTTCTGAGTGAGAACTTCATCTTGGATCATGCAGTGGGTGATAACTTAGGGATAGATTAGACCATAGTCGGTATTTAACCTACTGAAATGATCTTTTTCTTTATCCATCAGTATCAGTGAGGACAAGGTCAAATCTCAGTTAGATTCTTTCTCAACAACTCATTTTTCGTGTGATTTTTCCTTTTGCAGTGTCTTAGGTCCTGATGAGGTTTCTATTGGAAGGATTAGATAGTCTGGTATTGTAACTGCAATTAACATTCCAGACCTGGTCCAAAAAGCAACCCATTAATTTCAGTAGGCTTAGATTGGTCCTTCTGAGGTAAATAGGCTATCCCAACTTTCCTCAAAATGCAGGATCTAAAGTGGTTTGAAAAACACACATGCACGTTCTTTGTGGGAGGAAGAAAGTTAGCATTTTGTTGACCAAAGACATCAAAGCAAAGCCCTGTAATAACAATACTAATCAGCTACAATTTGAGGGGAACTTTTTCTGTTTTTTTAATCAAATAAAGGACTGACCACAAATCATTGTGATGCACTCCCTCTTGAAAGCCAATATTCCCTCCATCTTTCACCTCAGCCAAAGGTGTATGTTATGTCCATGGCATTTAGATTTACCTTTGCCACACACACAAAATTTTTACTAGTCGGAAAGAGTGCACAGAAAAGAGACAGCAGGATGTGTCATAAACTGTCCAGCAGGAGACTGCTCTCCAGGGGTCTTGCTGAGCCAAAGGAGTGGAAGCTGGAAGCATAGTGTGATGCACTTCCCATTGCAGTCAGGGAGGTGCTGAGAGGCCAGGGCTGTAGTGTCCTGTCTTGGGCCCCCAGTTCAAGAGAGAGACTGGAAAACTGGAGAGGGTCCAGAGGAGAGCCACTGAGGGGGCTGGGGCATTGGAGCATGCAGGGTGTGGGGAGGATGGGAGGCAGCTGGGTTCTTCACCTTGGGAAAGCGATGTTGGTAAGGAAAGACTTGCAGTCTTTCCCCAACAAAAGGAGGACTATGAGGCTTCTTGGGCATACACTGTGAAAGGACAAGAAGCAACTGCCACCAGCTGCTCTAAAGGAAATAAAAATTAAGTATGAGGAAATTCCTAAAAATGGGGATGGTTAAGTAGTGGAAGAGACTCCTTAGAGAAGTTGAGGAGTCTCCATGTCTGGAGGTTCTCAGAACTCAGCCAGGCAAAACCTTGGGCAGCCTGTTCTGGCTTTGAAATTAGCCCTACTTGGAGCAGGAGGTTGGGCTAAGCTTCCAACTTGCTTTTTTTCTGTGATTTTATCATGCTAAATATTCTCCATTTATCTATTATATCTGTAATTTAGAAAAAGTGTTTAGGACTGAAATAGGAGACAGTTGTTGTTGTTTGGGGAATGCAGTTATTTTGCATAAATACTATTTATTTTTAGGTTCTGAGACAGCAAAATTGCTCCAGATCAGCTTAAGGATGTAGCATTTGTGATATATTTTAATTTTATGTCAGCAACCACTTAGATTGACACAACAGTGATATTGGGAGTAATATCTTTTAAAATGTTATGCTCTGAATGTGCCAGTAATATTTGAAGGTAAATCCAATTCCACTCCTAACATATCTTTGTAAACAAAACAGCTTTGAAAACTGTGCTACTCTAAATCTTCTTGAGGTCAAGCTGCTAAGTTTTTAAAAGCCACTTCCTAAACATAGAGTAAAGGGGGAAGGAAAGTTTTTTTTTAAAACTATTTGCATGAAATTCTTGTTTTAATCAAAAAAAAAAATTCTTAATACAGTTTTGAGTACAGCCAAATTTAGAGAACATCAGTTTCCATTTTTACTGTCAGAACAACTGCCACCCCACTAGTAAAATATGTTGGGAACTCAAAAATTTTACAGAGTTCTTTGATGAATGGTCTACTTTCAGGACCAAACCAGCCTCTTAAATCCTCAGACAAGTCAAAATGCACTTCATGTGAACAACCGATACCAAGCTATACAGAGTTTTAAGTACATTTCATAAGCTACAAAACTTAAGGGAAAATTTTACACATAGTTTACTCATTCCTTGCTATGTTCTACTTGGTACACTAGTGATGTAAAGTCAATTCTCAAAGGAAGATGAGAACAAAGAAATTGGAAGAACATGCTGCTACTGTAAAGTAGTAGGGGTTAGCAGGAGTGAGACTGAGTTCTCCTTGAATCTGAGCTCCACTGAGGCCATAAATTTTTATTTAGTGACTGATTTGGCTAAGGCTTGGGAAAAAAAAGGTTAATATGAATAATGGAAACATTTAGGTTGTCATTTTAAATTGTAAAGCTGACTAAAAATTGGGCTTTTCACCCAGTGAAATAACGAATTCCCAGGAATTAATAATACTATGTACTAAGATCATTTTGTACTCTGTGGATTGTGAAAAGTACCCTTAAAGTGGAAGAAAATTATATTTGGAGTGTGAAGGGCTGTAAAAAAAGTCCAGGCAGTATTTTCCCCATTCACTGTGAAGAACTGCGATGAAGAGCAGAATCAAGTCCACAGTTCTTGCCTAGGTTTGCTCCAAAGGGTTAGCCTGTGCTCCAGGAGACTAAGAATGTTTTGCCATGTTGCTTCCTTTAATTAGTTGCATGTTTAGTTTTAAATTAATTTTTCTTAGAGTTTCTGGAGTTGTTTTCTGGATATCCTGGGTGGTCTCTGTGTGGCTATAATGCCTGATAGCATTAGAATATCACAGCAGGGTCTTCATCTGCTGCTGAAGTCAAGGAAGCTTGTGAGCATTTATGGGGAACAGTCTCTGGCATGGGATATGTTTGTCAGCACATTGCAGGGTAAGAGTGTGGCTGGGTCAGAAATTACACCAACCACGGGCTTTACACAAACAAATATGACAGCACAGCAGAGCTCAAATCTCCTTCAGTTCCCAGACCACAGAAACAGAAATTTCTAAAAGAAGGTACATGGCTTTCAGGATTTCCAAGCTGGGGCCTTTCCTCCATGGATTTTTTTTTTTTTTTTTTTTCTGTACACGGAAGCAACTTGCAAATGCGGTTTGGTTTGGTTTGGTTTGGTTTGGTTTGGTTTGGTTTGGAGATTCTTGTTCAAGCAATCATAATCGAAATACACATGCTAATTAGCAATTAGAATATCAAAACAAATGTCAAAACACTCTAGTTCTACTCTTAGCTCTGCTTCTAACCTGTTAAACCATCTTGGTTTCCCCACCTGTGAGATCCCCTTCTGCCACTGACTGGTTTTTTATGGTAAAAACCATAACGCAGCTGTCATATCTCACGATACATTTGTACAATGCCTGGTGGAGCAGAATCCAGACCTCAGCTGGAGGTGCCAAGGGCTAAACCCATATAAATAATTGACTACATGCAACGTTCGGCTGTGAATGTTTTAATATTAACTGCTGAGTCTGAACATTGTACTACATAGTTCTCTTTATTCATATCCTTTCTTACGGTTGATGTCTTTGTGTTATGTATCTGTTCACCAAATTTTAATATATAGTGTTAAATGAGTAACAAGAAAACCACAGAGAAGCTGAAATGTTGCTTATGTAGCAGTACGTACATCTTATGATCTCACAGTGTTGCAACCCTGTCCTCCCTTACCCCCTCTTTTCCCATCCCTTGTGTGGTGTCATCACGCAAGCTCCTAGGGGCAGGGATCAGACAATTTTACACGCCTGTAAAGCATCATGCACACCTACTGTCTGGAGCTTTATAAATAATTACACATTAAAAATTATTTTAAAATAATATTATTAGGGATGCTAGGTCATGCGCTCGAAGTTAGGTAACTTCAATATTAAGGCTCTGTGTGTAATCTTAGATTCCCCCCTTTTAACCTCATTCCCCCCCCTTTTGCACAGTATGATAACCTCTCTGGTTGAAGTGATGGGACTCGATTTTATTTTCTTTCTAAGTTTTAGAGCTCAGTTAATAAAACAGACATACCAATGTTCACTCAGTTCAAATTCTCTTCTGGAGACAGGACTACTTAATTTCCTTTGGCTCTTTTTATCTTATTTATTGCACTAGTATTCACATGCCATGCAGACTTTAATTCATTTCTCTGCAGAGTGCTCATGTGCTATGAAGAGGTGGTGTTTTCCTGTTATAGGAAAGGAGAGCTGATGGGCAGAGAGTCAAGGCAGGGTAGTGAATAGTTAGAGCATGAAGGACCACCTTTTTTTCAGAGGACTGAGCATTAAATAGAATTTCATGTATCAGAATGCAGCTCTCTTTTTCCTCCAAATTCTGTTCTTGGAAGAAATTTAAGCATTTTGATTGGAACAGAGTAATAGTACAATTATGGGCATGATATAAATTGTCATGTGGACTGTCACCTCGCAGAGGTGTGCAGTTTCTCAAATTTATAAGCAACCAAAATCAGTGTTTTAAAGGGAGTCACTCTTAAGAGTAGTTCTGCTGGCCTGTCTCAGGCAAGGAAAAACACTTTAAATTTTTTTTTAATTCTGAAAAGATTTTAAATGTATTGAAATTTATAAGAAATAAAAGTATTTTAAAATGTGAAGGGAACTTTGTAGTTATAAAGATATAAATAAATACAGGCTTGTGTGGGACAAAAAGACAAAACACCTTCTAAATGTCTGAAAGGGATTTTCCCCTCCCTTGAGTGTCTGCTTCAGTAGCCATTAGAGGGGAATATTTTTTCACGTACAGCTAGTAGAGGACATAGGGTGGGGGTGGGGGAACCCTCCAGAGATCAGTTCGTGCTGTGGGTCTGGACAGAGATAATCCCATTTCCTCCCTTTCTCTTGGAAGAATTTACCTTTGGCTCTGGTCAGGGTAGCTGAAGCTGCTGGGAGGACAGTCCTCTTGGTTACCAGCCTGAGGAGTACTTGCTGTTTTCTGCTAAACTGTTTGGGTTTTGATGATTTAGTTTAAAATAAAAGCTTGAAACTATAGGGGTGGGTGAACCTGTTCTGCTTAATTTTCAGTCCATTCAAATTCAAATGTTACAGGATTTTGTATTCCACTTGGGAAGGACAGGACAGAAGGAGAAGTCACTAGCTGGAGAGAATTCAGCACGGAAGCTGGTCAGAGGAAATAAAAATAGTGAATGGCAGAAGGCAGGAAGGAAAGAGAAAAACTGCAGTGAAAAATAGCAATGTGTTGTATATAGTATATATACCTCTGTGCACAAACACATTCTGTATAATTACTTGTCACTTGTAACTGTCTCTGAGAAATGGGAGAAAGTTTAGTTCTGTTATTTCTCTATAGGATAGGTTTTATTTTAACTGGGTAAGCATGTTTTACTTTTTTGAAAGCAGTTTCAAGGGGTAGGAAGGTAGAGAAAGGGTTAAAGTGGCAGGGAGAACCTCAGGGATGAAAAATTATTTAATTAAGACCCAGATGTCTGACAGATTTGCAAGCCTCTGCTTCTTACATAGTTTTCCTTCCTTATCTCTGGCTTTTCCTTTCCCCTTGTTCCAGAAAACTTTAAATTTGGATACTTTTGTGCACTTTTTTGCTGGCAGATCTTCATGGAGTAAAGATATTATGGATATTATGGTTAAGTAATAGATACAGTCATTCTAGGGCAAGAATACTGATTAGCCTTTCTGTTAAACTCATCCACTGGAAAAATACTGTATACTTTGGAGCTGTGGAGTATTTTAAATATTGGAGAGCAGCTTGGGTTGCTAAAGGCCTGGTACTGGCTTCCGGGAGAGGAAGGCTCTGGTCCTTTTCTGTTTCTATTTTTCTATGTAAATCAAGAGAAGTTATTTAACTTCTTCATCTTTTAACTTGCAATGTTACATTGCACAGGTGATGTGGCTTTATTAAGATCTAAATCATGCTAGTCCACTTTCCTGATTATTTCTGGCAATGCTGTCTGCCTGCAGGCTTTCCTGTTTAGAAGCTGTTGCCAGAGGAGGGGGAGTGGGGGCATGCATCCATCTATATAGCAACTGCCTATGCAGCAGGACCCTGGCACTGACATATGTCAGGGCACTCTGGAAGCTTAAATCACCCTGGTATGTAACAAGCTTAGAGATTTCTAGCGTTAAAACACAAAATGATACTATGCAAAAGCATATTCATTTGCTTTCTGTTTAGATTCTTGACCAGGAACCATGTAAAAAAATTGTAAAAGGACCATAAACCCAGCTGCTGTTGAAAAATTGCTTCATTTTCCTCCTTGCCTCTATATGCAAGTTCTTATTTTTAATTGGGTGGCAGTATATCTGAAGCCAGTACTGGACCTGTGTATTACAGGACTGAAAAATAGTTAAATTCTATATCTGATGACTTTTATTCAGCACAGATATAAATGCAGTGTGAAGACCTTTGTTTGAGGTAGTCTCACAGGCCTAGATACAGAACACAAACAAAATATGGAGTGGAAATCATGCCTGTACCTTGCTCTCAAAAATATCTGCAGCCTTATTTTTATCACCTATCTAAGAACATAAAAAAGAAGGTTATCTGGTATTCAACAGAATACAACCATGTGCTTTTCCTCTTTCCTAGCTGCCTGCCACTTTCAGAACTCTTGCTTCTAGCACAAGTGATGACTTTGCCATCTAACCAGTCCTAAATTGGTCGTTCAGTCTACAACTTTTGAATTTTAACAGGCTTTGGTTAAAAATTCATTCTCAAGTTCACAGGAGGCAGTAGAAACGGAAAATATCTCTGGTCAGGTCATGGCTTAGGTGACAAGAAGGTCCAGCACTTAGACTAGCTGCTCTCCTGCTGCAGTTATACTACTTCCGTGAAAAGAAATGAAAAAAAGTTACCTAGCCTAAGAAATGCAAAGAATGGAAAAATGGTCTCTAAGATTCTGGAAACCATTGGTTTCTCCAGAAACCAGTTACCTCCACTTTTGAAGAGTACTCTGCCACATCACTCACAAAAATGAATATGTAAACACCCTTATTTTACTAAATGCCATCTTTCTGGCCAGATTGAATAGCAAGTTGTTTTCAAAAAGATTGTTTTAGCCATAGCACTTAACCATTTAATTTTTTAGCCATACTTTCTACAACTTAAAATCCTTCAATATCAGTCTCTTCTTTAACACCCTCCTTGATATATACACAAGGCAGAAGAAGTTTGCAGCATTTGTGTAAGAGGTGAATGTCGTGGATTCATTTTAAAGAGGAAAGATTTGAATACATAAAGATGGGTTAATGTAATTCCCCAGTACCAGAGCTGGATGACTGTCAGAGCTGGGAGGAGAGCCTGAATGTTTCAAAGCCCAGTCTTTGGAACTGGAGTATTTGTCAGTTTTCCGTGTTGGTCAGTCCCTCTTAGCTGCCCAAGGCTCGTGTGAGAAGCTGAAGGCTCTCAGTGTGCCTCAGAGTTGTCACTACATCCCTGCGTGTCCTTCTGCACAGTGTGCCTGTATGGATTTGACTAATTTGCAATGGCTCTGTCTTCCCACCCCCACCTAGTAACAGGTTCACAGGAGCCATGTTCTAAATCTTTTAGTATAGCAAGTATTGTGCAAAATGAGTGAGATTGCAAATCACATTCCGTTAACCTGAGATATATCTACTATTAGGTTTCCTCTTACCTGCTACCATTCAGATAAGACATGAGTTTCCCTGTCTTCCATGTTATGTCTGAGAGCCCCAGACAAATGTCTTGAATATCCTACAGCATTTAAAATGGCATCAAGTATCTGCATTTGGATAATTGAATTTCTTCCTCTGTCCCTTCTCTGCAGTTTACATGGGTCTGTGTTGTATTTAAACAGTTATGGTGGGAGGTGTGGTCTGTACCCCTGGTACCAGGCGTGAGGCTCACCAGAACTCCCAAGAAGTGCTCAGAGGTACTTGGGTCAGTTTTATCATTTATGGACCCATGGGTAAAGCTGCTTTGACATCAACAAAATAGCATCTTCTCTCATTGCAAATCCCTTGTCTTACCACCAGTTTGGGTTTATTTTAATGCAGCATTTCCAGCAAGTTTTATCAGAGAAATTTTTCTCTTTCTTAGAATGTAAACCTTCTCATAAATGTATGTCTCCCATGGCACTAATTTGGTAAAATGCTGCTGTAAGTTTCATTTTGTCTCCAACTGCGCAAATGACTGCCAAGCAGTAATTAGGCGTTGTAGCCTGGGCTTAGTGGAACATTAAATGCTGTAGTTTAGTAGTTGCTTTGCTTCATTCTGTGCTCTTGCACAAATCTCTGCTAATCTACATAAGAAATATGTGTGCAGGCTTCCAGGAACCATGCACATTTGCCATTTTGAGCTTGTGCTAAGTGCTCACCAGTGCTGTATTTTTAGCACCTCATGTTTTAACCAGGAAGGCAGCATAAAGGTTATCAAGTTCTTCCCTGAGTCAAAAAAAAAAAAAAAAAAAAGCAAGTATGAGAAAATACCACTGGTAATGTTTATCCAGAATGTAAAACATGGTATTGGAATAAGTCATATTTTTTTTGGCTTCTGGCCAGAACAGCTGTCAACAAAAGAAAAGTGTATATGGTTAGAAGGGAAGAAGACTAGGGAAAAAAAAAATTGAGGCCCTTTTGTTTTCCTTTTCCTGTGAGAAAGAGTCTTCTTAGACATATTTGTAAGTCCTGTGAGCTACTGGAAACTACCAGACCCTCACCTTGCAAAACACATAGCCCATTCTAAATTCCCAGTGGTAAGAATTTTAAGAAAAGCCCTTGTGATTAATCTGTGCCTTCTAGCTTGCTTTTGTAGGTGAGTTCGGAGATGCATTGAACAATAGCTTTTTTGCAATTTACAGATTTAGAAATGCAAAATAAAAGATCTGCTTTTTCTGAAGCTGCCTCTGTAGCAGCAAATAAGAATCCTTTCATTTTGTATTGCATTGTTCTCTTTTCTTCAGAAGAATTCTGTGAATTGGATAACATTATCCCAGTTGTCTAAGTACGGAGATTGAAGCAGAAATTGAGAGGCAGATTATGTATAGTCACTGCATAAGTGCACAGAGGATAATGAAAGAGACCACTGCTGACTGTTGTGCCCAGCAAGGAGAAGATAATTTTGATATGAGGAGTCGTTGAAGGATTCCGACTGATAGACATGAGAAAAGAGCTGGTCAGTGCAGTGCAGTGGACCTACACTCTGTGTTTGAAGCCCAGGAATGCTTGCTCCCATCCCAAATATGTTTTTCTAGATAAATTTCCCATAAAATTCTCATAAAATTCCTATTGTTTCCTGTAGAAATTCCAGCACAGACAATCTTAATAATACAGATTTTGGCTATATTGTAGAACAGTCAGGCAATAGACAGAAAAATACTATCAGGTACTAAAAATGTGGTGAGCTGGCATGGCCTTCATGAAAATAGATCTTGTGAGTTGACAAATTTTTCTTCCAAGGCTTTGGAAACAACTTCTCCACAGTAGATCAGAGAAAGAGCTCAGAGTGTGTCACTTACTTGCCTTCATCTGTGTACAACTATTCCACAAGAACAGCTTTGCAAAGAAGAAAGTGGTATTTGCTTTCCCTGATGGATAGACCTGTTGCTTAGCTGGTGCACAGTTTAAATGGTTCTCCCACCGGAAATGCTCTCTCTGAATTTGCAAATCAATTGTTTTAAAATGCACTCAGAGGAGAGTATTTTTTAATAATTTTATGAAACTTTCCACTGCAAGAACAATATGAAATTAAATTAGTTCGTTCTTTCTGCCATCTTCACATTGAGGGGTTTATTTGCCACTCTTCTCTCCCAATTCAAATGCTGCAGGAAGTGTAAATCTTTCTGTCAGATTGCTTGGATGAGTAATCTCATTGATTTATGTGTGTGTGTGTGTGTGTGTGTGTGTGTACCTCAGGGTACAGAGGGACTGCAGTCCTACAGCACCAGGTGCCTGCACTGGAAACTTTAACTGCTGCACCGCCATCCTTGTAATCCTTCAGAGGGAAAACTCAGTTCACTATGAGTCTTGTAGTGTGGATGGTGAGCCTGAGCATCATTAGATCACATTGGCTTGTGGACACGTTCAGGGCCTGTCAAAGCTCAGGTCAGGGGCAGAGGTTGGAAGAAATTTTATTCCAGTCGCAGAACACCCTGTCTCTTCATCTCTATTTAAAACAACCTGTTCTGATTTCTGTCGGAGATTCCAGTTTAGGGAAACCTCTTAGTCATATATCAAGCCTTGTTGTCTTGAATTAATCCCATCTGGGTATTCAGATGCATAAGAATATGTGTATGACAGTTTTGGAAGACTTCCTTGGAGGTGTACAGTGTTGTTTTCATTGATACCACATACATGAACTCAGCTTTGTAAGTGCAAGGCAGTTTAGGTAAAAGTAGAAGGATCAGGCTGCCAGACTATTACAAAAGATGTAAAGGAGAGGTGAATGCAAAATGACCAATAAAGTAAAATAAAATAAAATAAAATACCTGATGCTTGAACGTGTGCTTTCAGTTCCTCCTAATATGAGCAAGGGAAAAATCAAACAGTAAAATAGCAAAAAATGAAGCTACATTGTTGGACAAAATTTAAATCAATGTCAGGAAATGTCCCTGATTTTTTATTGAGATTAGTGTCTTAAGGGGAAGAAGAAAAATGGCGTTTTTCAGGTAGTGTTTGGAGAACTAACTAAAAAATCTGTCAGCTGTTACTGTATCTATGCGATTAAGGGTATGATCTTGAAAAGGGCAAATATGCTTCACCCAGCCAGCATTAGTTTTAAGTGTGGCTAGAATGGAAATCTGCTTTTTCAGTAGGCTAATCGCAAGGGCAAAACTTAGATACAGAGTCACAGACCAAAACGTCTTAAATTTGGGTGAGGTAACTGAAAGAAATAAATTGTCCAATGTGAAATTCTTGTTTCAATGATTTAGGTAAAAATGTTGTACTGATCAAGATTTTTCTCGCTAAGAAAAAGGAGTACTGTTGCATACCAGGTTGCCATATGGGTTGTTTTTCTGTTTTTTAAAATTTTTGTTATTTTTCTTAGGATTTTTGTTTGTTTCATTTTCTTTTTCTTTTCTTCTTTTAATAAGTCGGAGCAACACTTGGCACTCCTTCTGATTTCAGGCTTGTCTTAGGTCATTGTACAGCCTCATCAGTTTTCTGGCAAAATCAGGTCCCTTGATATGTTTCATTAGAAACTGCTCTCATTCCCTCCCACACCTCAAGATGCAGAGTGATTGTCTAACAGTACTTTGACTGTATTTATTTTTCATTACCATGCAATTTTTATTTAATTAAGGTGCATATATATTGTTACAGTGGGTACACAGGATGGTTAGTGGTCTGCCTTAAAATTGTATGGATATGCAAAACCTTTGTCCTGGCATATGCTGTGTTTCTGCAGTCCAGCTGAAACATGTACTTCACACTGAAGCCAGACCATTTCTTTGTAGGCTTTATTAATCGTAATCTTTTGATTGCCAGCACACTGAGTATGCTCAGGCACCACCGAGATCCTTCCTGGATGTGGGTGTGTCAGTGTGGTGGTGTGTATCTCTAAGGCTACACATATTTCATACTTTGGGGAGTGAGTTTCAGACCCCCAGTGGAAGCGAAGGGGCTGAAATTACAGTGTGTTTCAGAGCAGCAGTGCAAAGTGAAAGAAAGGGGAGAGACACAGTGATTTTCTCCTCTTTCCTTTAGTGGGCAAGATGAAGCAATGGTTTTGGCTAAGCATGAGAATGAAGATCCATTCATTGCAGCACGGCTCCAGCAGACTTTGGCTGACCTGGATGAAGATTTAGAAGGTAGGAAAGTGTGTGTTACCTCTGAAGTACAAAAGACAGAGACACAGCTAGTAGATGCAGAATCAAACCATACTCTTGAGACATCCTGTATGTTTCTCACTAAGATCATTGGGAACAGCTCATGGTAGAATGTGGGTCCCCCCAAAGTAGCTCCTTTGCTTCAGGAGCAGACACCATTTATAGGCTGACACTGAATATTTTGCAAACTGCATATCAGATTGTCATTGTATTTCAGTGTTTTCTACCAAAAACAAATAACAGTAGTCAATGGACACATTTTGTAGGCTAAATTTAGTATAATTTCATTGACTTCAGTGACGTTAAATCAGTTGTGAGTTTAGCTCTATGTTTAATGAAGAATCTCTCTGTTTTTATTTTATCATAATGAAGTGGAAAAGGATGGAACATTTTTGTATCCAGTCCCTCCTCTGTGTTAACGGGCATATTTAAAAGTTAAAAATGGAAAAACATGAAACAGTGGGAAGAGATAAAATGTCATAATGTGTTCCTCTTTTTCCTACTGTGAATTAAAAATACCCCTCTATTATTGGTTTGTCAACAAGTGACATTGAATACATTATTTTACTTCCCATCTTCTTTTTAATACTTCTGCAGTAGACTTCAGTCTGATTTGATTTCTTGTGAGTTCTCAGACACAGCCATTCCTTAGCTTCTGTGTTGTAACCTTTGATTTATACTAGCAGATTTAAGAGTATATATAGCCCTCTTGCACAGTGAGGCTTCTGGAGTCACTGGTAACAAAGGGTGAGAAGAACAGAGAAAAAAATAAAAGTACTGTTTCTTTGTTTGCTTGCTCAAGGAAATCCTTCAGCTGGGCTGTTATTACTAACCAGGTCTGGGAAACATAATTTGGAGTTGCTTGCTGTTTCTCAGAAATGTTTCTCCTTTGGAGTCATGTGGTGAAATGTTTATCACTGAGATAAGTTAGTCAAAGATAAGGTATGAACAACGGAGGAAATTCTGCTTTCAGCTGCATTTGTGTGTTTCCCACTGGCTGAAGCAGGAGGACTGCAGGAATATTTTGCCGATCCTAATCAGCAACCAGACAATAAGAAGGACCCAGACATCTCCTTTTTTGTAATAAAGGCATAAAAAAATGCCTGTTACTTTTAGTGTAACTAAAATAGCGGGTTTGCTTAAGCTTGTACTGGCTGTGTAATTTGTAGTCATATTGCCTAAATACTGCCTGTATGTAACATTGTATGTGTATTTTGCAGCAGTGGATGGTATCAGTAACTCTGACTCCGACTATACCAGTGAAGCCTTGAACTTAAATATAAGCAAAGTTGAGGCCGCCCAAGATGTTTCCATTTCCGTTCCAGTAACAATCATAGATGATGCTCCAGAAATTAGCACCTTAAACTCAGATGAAAATCAAGAGGTGGAGGTTAGAGTTTCACAGAATATCTCAGCTGACTCTGTTAATGCAAGAAACTTCACAAATAAAAACAACAATGCAGGTTCCTTTGAGAAGGGACACACAGATGGTGGAGCTATATGCAAGGACCTAATGTATCAGCAACTCTCTGAAAATGAATTCAGTCACTTGCCTGTGGAACAGAGGAGAGATATGTTTGAATCTCTCACATCCTCCTTTGAAAAAAGAAGTGAAAAGAACTTAAGACTGGAACTCTCTCCAAAACATGGTGTGAAGTCTGAGGAATGTAAATCTAAGCTGAGTCCATCTCACTCCAAGGCCATGACTGAAATCAGTACAGCAAAAGAGAAGCTAAATCCATTTAATGAATGTAGTGGCAGGGAAAGATCTCTGAAAAAAAGTAAATCAGAATTAGAAATCAAATGGCCACCAGCAAAAAAAACGGAAGTAGAAGAAGTCCCATCAACACCCACATGGTGTCATCGTGCCCAGAATTCAGGATCAAGCTACGAACCTAAAATGGGTTTGACAACCTTTAAAGTTGTCCCTCCCAAACCTGAAGTGAGGCATTTTGATAGAGGAGTTTCACTCTCCACTGGTGCCATTAAGATAGATGAATTAGGCAATCTTATAGGCCCAAACACCAGTGTTAGTAAGCAAGTACAAGGCTCTTCTTCTGATGAAAGCGAGGAAATTCATATTGGGAAAGTGAAGGCATTCTGGAGGTCAAGTTCTATGGAAAAGCAAAGTGACGATCCCACTGAGCATTTTCCTAAAAAGTCAGCAGTCACCACAAACTCTAAGCCCTTTGCTATAAAACATGAACTCAAACCTGTCTGTCTTGCAGCTCCAAAGCCTGCAGCACCACAAACTGTTACTACCCAGGTAGCTGAAAGACAACCTGAGAATGAAAGGACCAAACCAGTTCTTTCAGTTACACAGTCTCAGGTAACACCATTCGCAGCCCCAGCCATTAGTAAGGACAAGCTGGAACTCCCATTTGTAAAGCCACACAGGAGAACTTCGAGTCAGTATGTTGCCTCTGCCATTGCAAGACACATCAATGCAACTGCCTTTAAATCTGACACTATGGAATATCATGAGAAAGATGAAAACAAGCAAGGGGCAGGAGAGGTTAGGAATGAAGCAGAAGTTTCACCGAAAAGATGTATTATTGTGGCCAAATATAGCCCTGTTGAAACAGAATCAGCAGAAACAAGAGAAACACTTTCAAGTATTTTTGCTTCCAGTCAGAAAGCATCCCACAGATTTACACCTGGTGATAACTCTGGCATGGAAAACAAAGTAGTTAATATCAGGGCACCAAATCAAGCAACTCCTCTGAGTTTCTATAAAAAGAATGCCAGTGTCCCATTTACTAAATCCTCTCCAAAGGATAGCAGTGCAGAAGATGATCATGGTTTAAACAGCAAACAAAGTATAGCAGAGAAAAAGACACGTCCTGTATTTGACCAGAAATGTGAGACTTTGACCCATACTAATTCAGCCTCATGCCTCAAGTCTCCTGATCCCCAGGGAGTCCCATCCTCTTTCGGCTCATCTTTGCGAGTCACTAAATGGCGTCCTGCTAATGGTGTGCAAGTTACTTCACTTAAAGCTTCACCTGAACTAAATGGCACAGCGGCAAATGCAGAGTCAGAACAGGAGGAGAAACCTGATGATTCGGATATTAATACTGTCAGTGAACTGGATGTTAACGTGCAGACCAATATCTTTGGACCAAAGAAGAAATTCAAGCCTGTCGTCCAAAAGCCAGTTCCAAAAGACACGTCATTGCACAGTGCCCTAATGGAAGCCATTCAAACAGGAGGGGGAAAGGAGAAACTCCGAAAGGTAAAGTGGAAACTTTTTTGTACCTGTTCAGACTGCAGAGCCCTGTATTCACCCTGTCAGACACCAGAGGTTTGGTAACTTGTACAGTTGCCAGTGAGCTGGAGAACACAACACATTTGAAAAATTTATAATGGCAAAATTCAGACCAAGCTGCTGCTTATTCTGCACATTCTGTATATTATGCAACATCATGGCTGCTGCACTGGCTGGATGAGGCAGGGGGTACATAGACACAGATAAAGGAGAGGTAATTGAGGTTACTCTAAGAGCCAAACCCTCATTTCAGTGTGTTATGTAAAAACAGGAGCACAAACTATGGAGAAAACTTGCAAATACCTGCAGTGAAAGAAGATTGCATTTTGTATCACTGGGGGATAATAGTATGCCACTGACTTCGTGCTCAGGGGATATGGACTGCATCTCTAAGTACAGCATTACTATCTGCACATACCCTCACTGTTCAGTGTAAATGAGGTTTTACAAGCAGGCCTCTGATTAGTCGTCATAGTTCACATTCTGGTACAAGTACCAAAAAGTGTTTCCAAGTTATCTCTATGTAAATATCTAATAACAATTTGAGGTTTATTCCCTTCATATTCTAGGTTTCAAACAGTGCACTAAATGGCAATCACAGGAAACCCTCATATATTGAGCCAGAGAATGAGCGTTCAGCCCTACTAGCAGCAATTAGAGGCCACAGTGGCACCTCAAAGCTAAAAAAGGTAATAAATCAAGATGGTAAGTGATCTTTGAAGTGCAGTCTGTTCCTACCAAGTGTTTTGAATAAACCCAAATATCCCACAAACGAAACTTTGTGCTGCAAAGACAGAAGTTGAGGGAGTAACCACATGACGGAAGACCGGATCTGACTTCGGCAGAGAGCATAGCAGGTTCAATCCTATTCTCTGCTATAAAAATTAAAACTCCTTCAAATAGTGTGCTTTTAGCTTAGAAAGAAGCACATAGAAATCCAAACCAATTACAAGGAGTGTACATAGAAGACATCAAATGTTCATCATTTTCACATTTAGAAATGGGGTCTTTTTGTAGAATGGTTTTGGCTGGAAAGGACTTAAGCATTACCTAGTTCCAACCCCTCTGCCTTGGGCAGGGACAGCTCCCATTAGACCAGGTTCCTCAAGGCCCCATCCAACCAGGCATTGAACACCAGCAGGGATGGGGTACCCATAGCTTCTCTGCACAGAGAAGCTGTGCTTCAGGAGTTTGCAGTTAGATTGATATATTTGCATTACCTATCGTATATATCCAGTCCCAGCTTCCTGAAAACATACTAGGGCTTCTTCGTACATGCTGTTTGTCTGCTAACATGGTGCAAGTTGTATGCAAGTAATCAATGTTGATGTTTCATCAGCATTCACCACAGCAGGATGATTCCTTCTCCCTGAAAGATTTATCTAATCATTAAAGCATCTCTTATTCCTAATAGCCAAAACCTGCATTGTTCTAGACTTAGTTTTCACTCAGTCGACTAATACGGCCAAAGATGTGTCCTTGGCAAGGAGGTTCCCATTTCCCTCATGCAATGACTCAGTTCATTAGCACATATCCAGATAGCTGGCATTAGATAGAAAAATTCTCTTGCCTGTGTGAGGGAATTACTTCACCCCCCAAATATCCTACTGCCCCTGCTGCAGGTAGGGCACAGCTTCCTCTGAGCCTGTGAGCGGGATGTGCTAAGCAGCAGCATTCTTCTCATGTACTTAACTGCATTCTGCATTCATTAGGAATAAATAGCAATTTGTGTAGAAGAGACTCTGACAATGAAGTCATCACAGAGAGTTTTTGGAATACTTTCCTCTGGCAGGTAGTTTTTGCCATGATTTTAAAGGAAGTTGCCTAGAAACTGTATGCTTTTCCACTCCATGTCACCTGCGCTAGTTAAATCAGTTTGTGTGTGTACAAAGCACAATACAGATATGCTGTGATAAAAGGGCTGTCCCTTTCATGTTGTCTCAAATGTTCACCTTTTATCTAAAATGACATGATGCTCATATATATATATTGTGAATATATATATATAGAGAAGAAATATAATACAGGAGCTCTCTGTGGATTATTTGATGGGAGATGAATCCTTTAATTTTTCACCACAGAAGCTCTGTGCTTCAGTTTGTCTGAGAAATGAATTATAATGGATCTGCTTGGAAACCTCCTATTTGGCCCATAATACTGAATTTCCTAATAATTGCTGAATCATTGTAATTACTAACAATTCATCATGGTTATTACTAGTGATGGTATTAATGGCAAAAGTATCTCTTGACACAGTTGATGGAAAAGTTGACTTAGTCTGAAAGACTGTCTTCTTCGCCTGCATGCATTTGAAGTAGGATGAGTTTCCAAGCTGGTAATTTGTGCAGAAATTTGAGTTTCAGAAATTCCACAGAAACACACTTGGAAGAATAATCAATTGATTTTGTTCTCAGTGCTCTCACATAGTTCTCTCTGGGGTTTTTTTGGTTTGTTTTTTTTTTTTCCTTAAGTATGCCTGGAAACTTTAGGTTTAATGGCTTTTTTTTCAGTTAAGCTATGTCTGAAAGCTCAGATCTGGAAGAGCTTCCCTGTCATCTGAGATTATTGCTGTGCAGCCCAGACTGCAAAATGTAATCATATTCCTGGGTGGCTACTGCAGCCTTAATATATCTTCCTGATTCCAAAACCCTTGTGGTTGTTTCCAAATTAATACCAAGTCCAACTTTCTCTCTTACCTTACATGCCAAGAAGAGTTACAGGATGCTGAAGCTCACAGTAAATAAAGATTGAGTTTCTGAGACAGACTCAATGCCAAGTCCTCGATGCTGGTAATCAGCCCAGCTGAGTGATGTTAGTGAGTAGTAACAGATGTTCAATCCCATGAGCAAAGAAAAGTTCTGTGTGTTTTACATCATCCAAGAAAAGTGAAATCGGGATTCTGAAAGTGCATCAAATGTCAAATAATTACAGTTTAGCCATGCTTGATATTAACCACCTTCTTTCAACTGCATGATGAGCAGATCTCCTCATTGGCCTCCGAAGAGCTGCAGCGTTTCAGGGATGCAGAACTGTCCTTGCAGAAGCCAGAAGACCTTCAGGAAGAGCAGCTGTATGTCCCACCTGCCCCTGCCCAGCCGCCACCACCACCTCCCATTCAGCTGTCAGCAGCAGCTCCTAAGTCCTCTGCCATGGCTGCAGGTAACCCAGTGGAGGCAAGGCAAGCCCTAATGGAGGCCATTCGCTCTGGTGCTGGAGCAGCAAGGTTAAGAAAGGTAAATGTACTTTTGTATTTTACTGGGGGTGAAACAACTTACACTTGCTGTGTTTTCAGAACCATTTTTAAGCCGTTCTAGGCACACATTTCTTTCTATCATCAGAAGAAGATACATGCACTATTTCCTCTAACTGAGTTAAAGATCAGGAATATATTTGAAACCTTTGAATAGCTAATGAAACACACCTGTGTGTATATGCAGCAATGTGAACAGAAAATACTTTTTATTAAAGAGACCATCAAGAGCATGACTATAATTTCAGAATGCATTTTCATAACCTTTTCATTCTGTACTATCTGAGATAATACTGGATGTCCTTTAGACAAGGTGAGCCTACGAAAGATCAGATAGGAGACCCTGAAGCGAATTTATAAATAAATATTCTCTCCTAATTTCAGTAGTGTGTCCTAGACCTTGATTCCCAACTCTTAAACCTTGGTCACGTATGCTGAGAGCTGTCAGTAAAACTGTGAGGTCAGTTTAATGTCTGCCTGAACTTTATTAATTGAATGATGTGTGTTTCACTTTTCTGGTTAGATGTGAATTGGTCAACTCCCAGATGGCACATTGCTCAGTTGCTTCTGTGTGATTTTTGGAGTAACTTCACTTATCTCTTTGATCAAAGTTTGTTCTTCCCAATCTCAAGTTACACTGTGTTTCTTGGTAAAAAGAAACAGATCAATTGTCCTTAGTGGAGGCATCCCAATTATACTGCAGTATCCAGGAGCAGACTTTGATCCAAGGACTTAACGGAATGTAGAAAAGCAGATGTAGTTTTCTCAACACATGATTTAGCTGATGCCAACCTTAAGTATGTAAATAGACTTTAACCTTGCTCACTTTTCCTCTTTTAAATAATTTTAAAATGCACTCAAATTTTAACATTCAAAAGTTGTCCAAAAAATCTGGTTTCTGATAAACCAGAAATTCCACAGAATCATACAAATGGCACAAACAAATCAGTGTTTCATGGAAATTTACAATCATGTTCTGATTACATCAGGAATCTGGATGTGCAGTTAATATTTCATGTGAAAAATTACATCTATGTTATGCATACAATTATGGGGAGCAGCTGAGTTCACATTTGGTTTGTTCAGCTTGGACAAGGCTGAGGAGCAGCTTTGTCACAGTCAGTGCCTTCCTTGAGAAAGGCAGCTGAGGAGCAGGCATGGTTTCCTCTCTGTGGAAATAGAGATCCAGCAATAGATCCCAAGGGAATGGAATGCAGCTGTGTCAGGGGAAGTACATACGACTTTCCGTTTCACAAGGAGAGGGTTCTTCACCCAGAGGGTGGCTGGGCACTGGAACAGGCTCCCTGGGGAAGTGGTCACAGCACCAAGCCTGACAGAGTTCAAGGAGGAGCTGGACAATGCTCTTAGTCATATGGTTTAGTTTTAGGCAGTCCTGAGAGGAGCAAAGAGTTGGACTCAGTGATCCTTATGGGTCCCTTTCAATTTGAGAAATTCTATGATTCTAAGACCACAAATTATGAAGAAGTCAGGCCTTTATTACCCCATTTCACCAACTGACAGAAAAAAAATGGAACTTGGACATTCAAGGGTACTTCATGAAGTTGTTTTCTAGATATTTCCAAGTCTCTGAGGGGATCCATAGCTTTACTCATGAAAACAAGTCTTTATCATATCTTTGGGGGATTTATTTCAAAACACTTGGATGACCAGTGCAGGTCATGAAAGTACACCAGATATACTGATGTAGTCTGCTAAATACTATGCCTGTCTTGTCTCATTTCCAAGACACAGTAATTTTTGCTAGTTTTGACATTGGAACAACAGAAGAGTACATCTCATTATATAGGTCTCTTATGAAAATAAAAGAGAGCAGTGTTTTTTCCAAGACAGAGTATGATTTTCTTATTACTATGCTGTCCTTCCAGATATTGGATATGCAAGCTAGTCTTGTGTACGCCAAAGTCATCATGACACTTCGACATCTGAGATCTCATGACCTTGATTAAAGTCAAAATGTTGTCAGATTTCTGAAAAGACTTTCTATCCAGTCTGTTTTAATATCTCTTCTAGTTTTCTGCATTATATTGAGAGCCAAATTCTGATCCTTCCCTGCAGTTACACAAGTTGTGGCATCAAAAGTTGAATCTGTAGAGAAGAGAGAGTACACGATAGCTGAATATCAGGGTTTTCTTCCTTTACCCGTATCTAAGGAACACTGAGTTTTTTGTAGGCAGTGGCTGACAGGTTGCTTTGTGCCAGGGCTGAAGCAAAATTTTTTCTTTGTTTTGCCTCCTCTGTCTAAGTTCTGCGATGTTGTGATTTGGAGATGTGAGCACAGAGCTGGTTTTGGCTTTGCTTGCTGGAAGATTCTGGTTGCAGCAACTAGACAGCAGAGTAGGTAGTTCAGTTCAGTGATGGCATCTGTTTCTCTTCCATTGTCTTCTCAAAGTCTTCTGGGACAGGGGCTTCTGACAGCAAAGTCATTTGTTTAGCTAATATTGTGGAGAACTGGGAAAAATCTGTGTTGCTGACAGCAAAGTCATTTATTTAGCTAATATTGTAGAGAACTGGGAAGAATCTGTGTTGCATAGTTAAGTGTGACTCTTATTTAGATGCTTATTTATGTGGGGCTTTTTGCAATGGAAGTAGATCAAACAGATCTGTCAGGGGAAGCAAATATAGAAAGCAACCAATTGCCTAGATAAGGAGCATCCCAACAAACATTTGAGCTCAAGTAATATCTGTGAAAAGGCAGCTCCTCCACTCCTCCCCTGATTACACAGCTGTTTGCTGAAGTCATGAACTTTAAGGTTAAAAGATTTGCTGTGCAGGATATGAGGAGAGAAGTTGCTGCAGGCTGACCTTGCCTAGCTGAGAGTCAGGGTCTGCACAGCACAGTATCTAAATGGGTCAGCCAAAACAAACCAGAGCAGAAATAGATGCATGAGAAATACCAAGTATAGGTAAGATAGTATATGCATAGCTCTGCTGACTCTTTCTTAATCCGTTTTTTGGAGTACTGTACCTCTTTTGGCAAATAAATCACTCTTTGTTTTGAAGAAATGGCTTCTGTTTTATTGCACACTGTTGCTGTCCACAGACTCCTGAAGAAAAATTCCTACAGGTGCCAAGCCCAGTTGAGCCTACTGAGTCAAATGGTTCATCCCCAGTGCAGAGCAGTTCAGAGACCTGCCAGAAAGTGGTTACACTACAGATCCTACCCAAAGGAAAGGGAGACAGAGATGTGTTACAGGAATGGGATGAACTTACCAACCTGGAGAGGACCTGACAATATGCAAGGAAGTAACCCTTTTCTTTAGTTTTTAAGTGGTCTGTCAAGGAACTGGACAGGTGTTCAGCACATCCAAAGTAAAACAGCAAATCAGGGACGTGTGTCAACTAAAGCCACCAGCCTTGATGGCTGCCCTGGTGCCTTTGGTGGTTTCTTTCTTGTGAAATGGACACGTCTCACTAGCAAGGAGGCTGCACCCCAGCCGTGGGGTCTGCTGCATGAACAAAGGAGAATCAGTTGATCTAGGAAGTAAACAGCTCATGTGAGACCAAATTTTGGCTAATTCTGGTGGGCAAAACTCAGGTCATAGACCTGTACCATTTGATATTCTGATTTTAAAAGTGAACTAGTGTTTTCCATAAACTCTGTTAAAAAGTATCATATAGTTATGATCTATATGTCCAGTTTTTAACTTCCTATTTGCCATCTCAGAAAATGCAAAATAACTTAACGAGATTTCTGAAATTCTGTGTATCAGTGCATGTGTATTTTTGTGTTTGGGTAACTTGCCTTAGGACTTGACTATCTGTGGAAAAAGCATAACTACACATGCAAATAACCTGTTAGATGTCTAGCTGTAGGTATAGTTGCAGCACAAGTCCATCCAGGATTAAAAATCTTACTCAAAAAAGAGAAGATATAAAAGTTGCTTTAGCTTATATGCCTCATTTCAGATTGAGTTGTACCCAGGGATAGAAATATTGCAGAGGAAGGTGTCTGCACGTGGTGGGGAAAGCAAGTTATATCCCTGAAGACCAGGCTGTTGCTCTTGGTAAAATGATTGCTTTAGACCACCTTTTAAGGGTACGTGCAAGGGAGATTCTGCAGATTCCACTTATTTTCCAATAAAGATTGGAGTTGCACTGAAGTAACCTTTTCTGTTTGTTCACTGGGACTTTGAAAATAAATTTGGCTCCATCACAGTTCCCACAAGCAATCATGGCAATGTTTGGCATCAGCATTAGGTCACATCAGCTCTTGATAAGTGCAGTGTATCATTCTGTTGCCAATCAAAGGAGCCAGGTAAGGTAATTATGGCACCAACTTCAATGAGTCCCTGGTGTTCTCTGGAATATTTGGAGTTGGTTGTCAACAAGTAATGCATTGATCAGAATTGTGGCATGTTGAATGTCTTCTAGGAAGCATGGCCTAGTTCCATACCTTTTTGTCAAGCAGTGGACTATTCTTCTCATATAAGCAGAGAAGCATAATTGTGAATGAGCAAATACAGTTTGTTATCATCAGTATCTGTGGGTTCAATGGCAGAAATTACAGACTCAAAGCCACCATTGATGTAGGCTTTGGTATGCTGGAAATGGGGCAGGAGGCCCCACGATAAGGTTGGCCAAGCTTGATATGCAGGTAGTAAAATGAGCCTATAAAGTGATTCTAGTTCCCATGCACAGCGAGAGGCAGGCATTTGCATGCTGTTACTCTGAATTGGGAGATAAAACCTAATTTGAACTCTTCACCTTGCTAACAATTAATACCATGACCTATTTTTTACTCAAGAATAAAGGTCAAAATTGAAAATTTAGAGTTGATTAAGTGCATTATTCCTGTTTAGCTTTTGTGGTGACCTTAATGTATATCTCTCTGATAGAATCAAGGCTCAGTAACTTTGAATTTGGAAGAGCACCTTAGCATATGTATTTAAAATTAAGCATATGCTTAGATGACCTGAGGACTGGGAAGGAAGATAAGCATTTGTTTAAGTGTTTTCCTGAATCAAAGCTATTGGGAGTTTCCTTCATCCAATCAGGAAGCAAAGTACTCATGAATTGATTTTTATCATCAGTGACAGCTAACCAATACAGAACAGATTTTGAGTGTCAGATGTTGCATACTTGCAGCCTGGGCTTCTGCTCATTCCACAAAATGAAGGAAAAATGCATCATCTATACTCCAGAAATAACACAATTGCAGCCATAATTCCTTAGGATTTTTGGGTGGATTTTTTAGGGAAGGATAGCACTTTTCATTAGACCAAGTGATACAGCCAGAAAAAAAGCAAATAAGCTTAAGTAGTCTCAAGGACCAGATGAAGAGACCAAACCTGAAAACAGCTCCACTGGAGAATGTTTGGTTAACAATGTCAACAGTTGGAGGTTTAAAAATATCTTGAATGATCATGTGCTTTTCTTTGTTACAGGTCCCTCTGCTCGTTTGAACAATGTAAAAAGAATAGGTAACTGGAAAATCTAACCCCTTATGCACCCATAATCATCATTCAGAGTCTGAAGTGGCAAAAAATATCAAGAAGTTTAGTTTATTCTCTTGACTACAAGCCAAAGTAAGTTGTAGTTAATTTTCTGTGTGTTCCTGCATAATGGTTCTAAGGGGAAAATATGTTGCTCTGCTGTAAAGCTTCTGTGCCAAGGAATTGTGTTTTGCCTCTGAATATTTAAGGTTGCCAATAAACTATTCTTGTTGGCAGGTTAATAAGAATATAAACACTCTGCAGTCCTGTGTTAATACTTAATTGTGTTTATGGGCAAAATTAAAAACTTTACTAGCTATCTGAAAAGTAATACTCATTTCAAGCTGTTAAAAATATGTAACTATTTCAAACTATTTACTTGCTTCTTTTTTGATTTCAAAAAGGGCTGTAAGCAATTAGGGTGAAACCATAATAAAGGTCTATAAAAAACAATCACAAGAAAAAAGTTATGATACCTAAGTTGTCATGTGCTGGGGTCACTGGTTTTTAAAATGAAATTAACTCTGTATCTCTGCTGGGGCTCTGAGAAAGTAGTCAATCAGAAATAAACGTGAGACAGTGTCTATTGAAAAGTTACTTATGGAATACGACGAATAGAATGCTAATGTGTAGAGTTATGCTGAACCCTGGTAACATTCATGGCACTTCAGAAATATTGAGCCACCTTAAAGGATCTCTATTTGCAACAGACTGTGACAGTTATAAACAAGATTCAGAGTATAGAGGTCCAAGATGTAGAATTCATTCTGCATTGCAAAATGAAGTGAAGCTGCTTTCTATCAGTAACCAGGACTTTTGTGGTCTATTGCTCAGGTCATGCATAAGTTGGCCCATAATTCATATGGCTGTTGTATGTTGTCTCACAAGTATTTATAGCAGCATATTTTTCAAATGTTAACTACTTTGGTAGTTGTTGTACATATTTTGAAAATATTTCGTTAAATTCATTAACTTAAAAAGGACAAATGAAAATGCTTTTTCACATTTCCTATATTGTAATGAAACTGAGGAGGAAGTTTGTACATTTACATTTTTATAATCACAGACTGGAGTGGTGGCAGATTCTTTTTTTTTTGAGCTGGAATTTAAAATGTATAGCTATGGACTCTTGAAAGCACGAGAATATTTAGCCATCTGCATTTAATGTGACTATATATTATATATTGTAAAATAATGATGTCTGTTAGTGCCACAAATAAAAACAAAATCAAAACCTGACATGACTTTAAAGACTCTTTTTTTGCCAAATATTTTCCATTTACTGAAAAGAATTACAACTAGGGATGGACTTAAGCAAACCAGTATTCTGTGCTTAGTATCTCAAGTCTAATGTAAGACATTTCAAGCCAGGGAAGTGTTCACAACTAAGTTTAGAAATGCAGTCGAAATCACCAGCTAGGATCAATATGTGAGTTATATACATTTCAACAATAATGGAGTACTGATAATGTTCCATTTCCTCATTAGGAAAGCTTATATATTCTGAATTAAGATGCTCTGGTGCACCCTAGGATAAATAAGATCAGCTTTTTTGCTTGTGATTATCCTTCTTTTGCCTTCAAAGTCTTCTCAGCATGCTGAAGATCAGAAACACTAACATGTTGAAAATGCTGTCACAGGAAAGGATTCAGTCACTCATGAGTTTGATGATACTCCCACCAGCAGCAAATACTGCTTCCTTGGCTGTCTGCTGCAAGACAAAATTCAGTGCATCTCTCCTTCCTCTTGTTCTTTAGTGTTGTGTGGAGGCCCTGTGTGCATAGCTCTTTCTTACTAACAGCCTTTTAGTGTAATAAGTTATATAAGTACTTACTTTTCAATGTAAGGCATTCAAAACTGGATTTTTGGACAATAACATCCTCTGGGTTTCACAATGCAAAGGTTCTGGTTCTGGGTGCTGGCACTATATAGAACTAAAGTTTCTAAGTTTTATTCATGGAAAAACTTCTGAGTATAACCTATAAAAAGCTATAAAAACAGCTATTGAGGATAAGATGTAATCTTCACTTTGACAGCAAAAATATTACGAAAAATCCTGATGGCTCAGTCTCACCTCAAACGAAAAATGGAGGGGGACTTCAGCTACCTGCAGTAGGAAACCTAGGCTGGATGTTCATTCTCTTCTCACCTTAATGGGAGTTGTGTCTGCCCTTAAACTGTCCTCCAGGTGCTGTTGAACTCTTGGTAGGAGCTCAATTAAACCCCAGGTGAATGCAGATTTTACTGTAAAGCCTTTTATAATGAAGTCTAGTTATGGATATGACTCTTCCATATAGTAACTTTCTGTTCATGCTTTTCATAGTAATAATGGCTAGCTCATCCTGAGTTAAAAGGAAAACCCTGAAACATGTCTGGTAAAGACACAGTGTTCTCAGCACCAGGTATTTTCATCTGTGTGGCTGCTCTTACTGTCCCACACGGTTTGCTAGTGCAGGCACAGCCTGTGTCTGGAGATGTACATGTCGCCTGGGTTACACCTGACATGTCCTGTCGAGGCACAGCCTGCAGGCTCCTTTCTTTTTTGAGGGACTGCTAAAAGGACAGGGAGCTCCCCTTTTCCTTAGTGTCTCTCATCCTAGATTGTCACCACATGCTCTTGCCTCGTTTCAACCAGAGGAAGGACTTGGATATATGCCCGATTCATCCAACTCTTTATATTTTCTTCTTTAGTAAGAGATTGAAATTAAGTGGGAAAATGGTATCACCACAGAAACCGAATAGAGAATTTGGATTTGGTTTTATTTTGGCTTTATTTTTTGCACAGGTATAATTCAATGTTTAGGGCTTAGAGAAATCTAATCCTATGTCTCAAGTAAAAATTTCTGCTTCTTCTCTACCCTGTTTTTACATGTTTTTATTAACTTTTTTTTAGCTTGAGTTCAGACCATTATTCAACCATTAAGTCAGCATTAAATCTCTCTGATTAGATATTTAATTTTACATAATGCTGGTTGACTGCATGAGCAATTTGACTTAGAGAACTTCATTATAGATTTTTTTTTTTTTGTGAAGGCAGCCTGTTAGTGTTAGTCATGCAAAGTATTGGACCAAAAGACCTCTTGACATGCACATCAATCTACAGAGTTCCAAACATGGCAGGGTTCAACTTCCCTAGTTCATACAAGTGATTTGCGCTATTTATGCTCCATTTGCCACAGCCAAAAATTTGCACTTCATCAGTGTGTAGGAGAAAGAAAGAGAACAAGAGATTAATTTATGAAACAATGGAAAACGACACCCCAAGATAGTTCTCCCTCTAGCTTCTCCAGAAAAGAAAGAAGCAGTTCTTTTGTTGAGTGCTGCTTAGCATTAAGCACAAGGTTTAATTTGAATCCAATAATTTGCACAAATCTTGATTTGAATCAGTTTGTCTGAATGGAATGTTTATAAATTGGTTCTTTGTTGGTGCAATATGAAAAATAGTTGTCTTCTGCAACCGTTAATTAGCAACTTTTACATATTTAAAGTACTTATTTGTGTGTATTGTTTCTCGTCTCTAATCCTCTGTTGGGTTACATATGCATTATGTGTACCAGCGTGCTTTGCCTGGGAGGTTTCTGTTAAGATTTATTAGACTATTCCCATTGTTACTCCGTTTGTTGCTGCTGAGCACACACAATAAAATACACCATGCCCCTGCTATAGCTTTAGCTGCCATAATGGCTGCATTTCCTCCCTTGCAGAAAATTACCATTGCAATGATAAAGTTCTTTTTTAAACATAAAATGAAACAAATTCCTCATGTTTTAGTAATGTTCACCTGTATTTTATGCATCACTGTTTTGATCTGCTTTTCATTTTTGTTGCTGAGTAGGGCATGGGGTTTGATTGACAGCTGATATCTTCCTTTGGCTGGAGAAAGTTTCTGTGTAGTTGCATTCTCAGGGTTGTTCATCAAAGTATGGTAAGATGGGTGACCCCTTCTAAGGGCAAAAAGGTACTTTTTTATTATTGTTACCAAATATTATTAAGTATTTGCTAAATAAATATAATTTCCTTAAGTACTAGCAGGTTACATGATGCTGCACCAGATATCAAATCCCACTATCCTGTGTTTGTCTACCAACTTTTTGTTCTTGTTTAAACAGTTTCTGATTTATTGCAGTATTGAAGACTTCAAAAAGAGAGAGAAAATAGAACTACTTAACAGGAATATTGTGTTTTTCACACTTAAGGAGTTTAGGAACAAGCTCGCTTCCCTAGTCTGTTCCCTCCCATCACTCATTCCATATGTACAGGAGCACGCGCGCACACAGAGTCTCCTTCATCATTTCAGAAGGTCAGGAATAGTTTAAAAAGCATCTTTACCACGGGATCCTTTTCCATTTTTAACAGTAGCTTTTTTTGTCCTGTAAAATAGGAACTTCCAGAAAGTCAGGGACTAAGTTTTGGCGCAATCACAGCAGCTATACTCAGTCCCTGCTGGAAGCAATGTCAAATCCAGCTCCAGATAATGCTATCTTCAGCCAAGTTCTTTTCCTTTGGTTTTTTTTTTTTCTTTTTTGTCTGTGAACAGATAAAAACATGTACGTGCCATGTCTCTTTTCTGAGGTCATTATTGTGCTTGAAGCCCTAAAAGGTTTTCCCCTGAACAAAGCATAGTGGTATTGCAGTTCAACACCAGACTGAAAGAGGACATTTATTCATACACAAACACCACTGTCCAGTTTGTAAGTCAGGAGCTGGAAAAGGAAACCTTATTGAAAGAACAAGACTGTGGAACATCATTGTCTTCTACATCAGAACCTGTGTTTACTGTAATAGGAACAAAGCAAACACAGTGCAAACAGGCGTGGGCTTCCTTTGTCTTGTTCCATGTGTTCAACAGAGGGGTTTCTGTCAGAAGCACTGGAATCTGTCCCTAGTAGTGCTTGGCACGGGTGAGTGGGTCACAACTTGAGGGTACTGATTTGGGGTGGCACCACTGATGGGTTGTGTCTCTGGTTTGGGCTTTTTTTGCCTTGTGGTTTGATTTAGTGGGTACTCGAGACTGCAAACCAAGTGCTTGTGCTGCAGCGATGAGCAAAGGCTCCACACGTGGACCACAGCTGAGATGGAGAGTGATCTGTGATCCAGTGTTTGCCAACTACAGCACTCAGATGCCAGTAGCCCGTGCAAGATCATCTTTTTAAGCCAGAGGTTATGATAAAGTTGAAGGGAAAGGGAAACAGATGACTCTGCCCTCTGACAGAACTTAGGAGTCAGGCAGATGTAATTCAAAGGTCTGCAGCCCTCCCTGCCCCAGCAACATCTAACAATGCAAAGGACATGCAGGAAGTGCCTCAGGAAGGAGCAGGTCCACCAAAACTACTGATAGATCTTAATTTTACCAACAAGATTTCGAGACTGCACATATCTCTGCTGATAACAGCTACCTGGTGGGTTAACATGCTCAAGATCAGACTCCAGCTCTCCCCGGTATGGACCCTTTGGTGATAAAATCCAGCCCTCAGTCCTTCAGTCAGCCCAGGAGGTGGGTGTCCCTGGCATGTTCCCAACCAGCAGCACCAAACTCAGAGCAGTGGTTTGGCTGCCTGCACAGTGCATGCCTCCTCATTCATTAGCCTTGCTGCTAATGTTCCAAACTTCCCAACTTATGGAAGGAACTGTCAGAGGCAATTTGCCGACAGCCAGTGCTGCAGAACTGCAAAGAGTTATATTTTTATGTGTTGATGAATAATTTAGCAACAATTCTGTGTTATGTAAAATTACTGCTTTACTGCTACTGGGGCCAACGTTCGTACAGAGTGTTCTAAGCCCAGTTATACAAGTTAAAGCTTGCTAGTTTTATCCTATGCATCTGTCATTACAGATAATTTTTTCAGGTTCAAACTGGGAAGCAGAATGGGTCTTTCATTCCAGGAGAGGGAAGTTCCACATCCTCATTCTCCTTTATGGTCCTGATCATCCTACCTATTTCCAAATAGTCAGTTTTGTACTAGGTTGTGCAGTAGTGCTGGTTTCCTCCACAGAGGAGGATGCTGTGTAATACATTTCCACATAAACACCATGGAAATCATCAGTCCTCCAGACCTTTGCTTTATATTACAGAGCAACCTAAAACATATTTTCATGCAGAGTGGCCACGGGTTTCATCCCCCACCCTTGTGGATGAAGCCTGTGCACTCAACGTGGGCAGGGAACACAGAATATCAGCAGATGTAGATATAGCTGGTGTTGGTTTCAGGTTGGAGATTGTTCCTTAAATTCCACCTATTTTATACTCAGAGTAGGATTAAAAGGTTAGGGAAAGAAAGGAGTATTATTTCCACCCAAAAGCACACTTGTAACATGAGATTGAAAACCTGCAGTAACTCAACATGGTCCACATCCAGAAATGGAGAAACTCACAGGCTGCCTTAGCACTCTGCATCTCAGTGACTGCTTCTGCCATATTCTACAAGTGTTGCCAAGAGATGCTTAGTTGTAAATGCAAATATGTTCAAGGCTGAAGGATCAAAGAGCAATTAAATTAAAAACTGCTGACAGGTCAATCTTAATAGTCATTTCCATGCTGAAATAAGTCAATAAATCTTAGCATGCAATAAATCTTACCACATAAAGGTGGGCTTGCACAACAGGAAAATGTAGTAAAATATAGCAATATATTTTATGCAAATGCTTTTTAAAAGTAATGAGTAGCATGTTTTATTCATCTTGTCCTGGCATCAAAGCGGTCAAGAAGACATTGGACTTCTGGAATGGGTTAATCCTCTGCAGCAGCAGTACGCTGAGCAGGCAGAATGCCTTCTATTTATATTACTATTTACTTATATTTGTAAATACAAGCCTTAATTGAGCTCCTGAGTCCTGCTGTGTTTGGTACTGTGCAATCACCACATAAGTGACTGTCCCTGCCCCAAAGACCTTTACAAACTAGAAAAGTCAGAGGAGGAGGATGGGAGCAAAGCAGTCGTGTGACTTGCCTGAGGTCACCCACATTGTTAGTGGCAGAGGCAGAACTGGAGCCTGGGATTCCTGTGCCATTCTTTAGTCCTCTTTTCCAAGTCATACACCTTCCTGCTATATACTAAATACAGTAAGTATGGATCAAATAAGAAACAAACTCAACCTCTCTTGGTATTGTTCAAGCTTCAGAGAGGCAAAGAAAACAGCTGTTCCCCTGGCTTTCATACCAGACACCTTAACATGCCCTTGTGTTTTTATCCATTGTCCCAAACGCATTAAGAATGAAATATTAGATAATGCTCCTAGGTACTTGTGTCTATAATGAGACACATCTCCAGCAAACACAAATACAAGAGGGATTTGGAATCCAGCTGCTAAATTTAAAACAGATTTTCTGTGTGGTAGAAGTTCCCTGATAGTTAAATAGCCAATATCTCCATTACAGCTTCCTGTCCACCTGTAGTTGTGCTGCCCGCTATCCCCAAGGGACCATCCAAGAGGAAAAGGTTCCTGATACTGCCGCTTCAGCAGCACCCGAGTGCTCTAACAAGGATCTTTCTGTTAGCCCCTCTATAAACACAGGAGGCAGCCCAGGCAGGCAGCTCTGGGTGGAGGGAGCACGGATCGTTGTAAATCATTTGCACGTCCTAAATCACCGGGCACGATCTGCGAAGAGTGGGTCTTGTGTTACACACTGCACTTGGGAGGCAATGGAGACTATTCCCAGCTAATAAAATTCACAACAAATGACCCAGCACAGGAGAAGTCCTATTCTCAAGAAAAAGCCTTACATCAGCGCAGGCCCACAACTTGGCCTTCTTTTCACAGTGGAAAGACTGAGGATTTTAATCCCAATTCTAAAACAAGTGAAAACTTGGTGAGCACAGTAATTGAATAGACAAAAAAAAAAAGGGGTTGGGGACAACCTGTACTTCCCTCCATCTCTCCTTTTTTTTTGCCTTGATTCAGAAGAGCTGTTCTTAGGCTTGTGTGGTCTATGGCGAGATGCAGTACATTTCCAGAGTGTTTTTCCTGGCACTGACTGACAGCATAGAGCCCAACCCAGGGCAACAACGTGCTGCATGTTCCCAAAACTGGGAACAAAAGGTGAGGATTTCTTGTTTTCTTTGGAATGCAGATCTCATGTTACATGTCTAAGGATGCGATGTAAATGAAATTTCAAAACTAATTTCAGCCAGTTCCCTTTGCATACCTTTAGCCAGAAGAAAGTTTTCCACTGCTACCAGAAATGGCAAAAATGCCCTTTTGCCTCATATGCCCAGGACAGTAAATTGTCACCAGTAATCAAAGGTAGCATTAGAAAAAGTTTAACTTGCCAGGGGAGGTTTCTCCCAAGAGCAGGTAACGTTATTCTCCACAGCAGCAAACCAGTCCAGCACTGAAGTCTGCCAGTGAAATACCAAATGGAAGACATAAACCTGGTTTTATAAAAAATACAACCCAGGTCTACCTGACCTGTGCCTAGGAGCAGATTTTATTTTTCAGTGTGTGAGGCAGAATTTTCAGAGATGAAGAATGATGAGTCAGACCCACAAAATCATGAGACCAGTATCCAGTGTGATGAGGGTTGCATTTTTCTGTTTTTAAGGGAACAGGTTCTGCCGTGTGGTTTGGTCTGCCTGATTTCTGAAACTCCTTTGTCTGTCTGTGGGGTGTGGGTACAGCTGTCAGCACCGTCCTCTCCCGCCTCGTCCCCCCAGCTGTGCTGCAGGGTCAGGCAGGGAAACCCAAACTGGCCCCAAAGGCAATGAGCAGTTCCAGGAGAAGGGATGTTGAGTCAGCACAGGCAGCCCTGGTGAGCACAGCTCCTCTCTCAGCCCCCATCCACACCAGTATCTCTACACGGGGCACTAATTGCTGCTTAAAAACGAAAAGAACGAAAATAAGAAGGATTAAAACACAAGCAAGCCCTGTCATTCATGCTATCAGAATACTGAGTATTTGACCCACATTTGCCAGTGCGTACTGAAAGGTAGTTCAAGCCAATGTTCAAAAAGTATCCAGCCAGCTTACTTATTAAGGCAGTTTTTATAGAATTGAGGGGGGAAAAAAAGGAGACTGTCTTTCAAGTTTTTGCTCAGGCCTGTTCGATTCAGGTTTTGTGCTGGTACAGCTATTTCATTCAAGGTGTGATATTTTTTACTGAAATAGATAAAGCAATAGAACTACTAGTTGGGGACACTTGTACTGGCACAACAGTGCTTTATACTATTACAGCTTATTCCCCTGCTTGTATGGAAATAGAAATTTAAGCATAAATAAGGTTCTTTATACTGATATAACTTTCTACCCTACGGAAATTAAACTATTTTTACTATACCAGTGTAGTTACAATTTTGTGTGTAGCCAAGCCTTTGCAGTAGTTCACCTTCTGCGTAGAAAAGCCCTCATGGCAACCAGTGCCTTGCTGTGCCAAAAAGGTGCAGAAAGTCAATGAGGTTATTCAGGTATTAGTTATTTCACTGGATCAGGCTATCAAAATCTGGTGGAGGAGGAGGAGGGCTTTCATTTACTTTAGTTGTCTGCTAAAACAGTCCATGTATCTGGTATGGACTGGCAATGGTTTTGCTGATATCTACAGGCAGCAGACAACAGAAATGAGAGTCAATTTTTTGTAACACATTGCAACAGGAGGAGTTACTTTTACAATGTCTTCTTAAGTTCATTTCACAGGAGAGGAATAAAGCTTTGGTAGCAGAAGCCTGTCACTGTGTGTCTCTCTGCTTTGGAAATGAACATCCTTCCCTTGCTCACACCTGGGTATCTCCAATTTAACTCAGCACGATGTCGAAGCAGAAAGCCATTATCCTGTGAGATAATAGCCTATTCAGTTGTCATCACTTACAGACAGTCTATGTTAAGCAAAAAAAAGAAATACAACTTTTAAGGGTAGTCAGCAATTATGTGAAGCTTTTCACCTTAGAATGCCTTGCAAACTCTAGTTATATTTAAACTCATATCGCTGGAGTATGTCTGTGCAAGTCTATCTGTGTGGGTGCTCTGTCCCTTTTTAAATGAGCTCTATGTAAACACACCAGGAAGATAGGCAACACTCACAGGTCAGTGTATGTAACAGGAAAATGAGGGAGCTGTGCACAGCAGTGGTTGGGAAACAGTCGAGCTCCTGCTGTCGGGGCTCCTGAGGGAAGGGAAGGGAAGGGAAGGGAAGGGAAGGGAAGGGAAGGACTTTGTTTCTTGCAGCCTCTAGTTGTGCTCAGAAATGGAGTCAGCCTCTCCATTTAGGTGATGAGAAAAGTAACCTGAAGTATGGGGTGGGAATTATTTTTAAATACCTGCTGACAGTATTATTGCTTATGGCATTAGAGATAGAGTATGCAAGTTGGCGACCCAGATCTTTTCCCACTAAATAAAAATTCACAGTCTTCCTCTCTTTGTCTGTAATTTAGAGGTTGTTTTGGCAGTGTGAAAAATGGATTAATTCACCTGGTATCCTGATGGCCATTATGGGAAAATCACAAAGTCAGAGAAGCGCCTTGATTTTTACGACTGAAGTCTTCTGCAGACATGAGTCTATTATTCAGCTGCAGAGCTCTGTGGCCCTTGAAGCTGAGTTGCAGGGGTGAAGGTCACAGTTCTGCCAGTAATCACATTGCCATTGCATGAAGTTTTAATCAGCAAATAATGGGCAGATACAGCTCCGGTACCATACTGTTAAATACAATGGAATTTGCCCCACAGATGACTGTAGGTCCTTGTTGTTAAATCAACTCTGCCTGTTTACCTTTCAGCTGCAGATTAAACATACGAAATGTGCCATAATCCAGCTTTTCCCACATCAGAGGCTTGAAGAAACCACTTTCCTGTAGCATTGCATATAAAGAGGTAACGTTTCTTCATTTGCCTCACATATCAAGATTCAAGGTAATCAGTCATTCATTCTACATCATAAATAATACATGTACCCAACCAAACACAAAAGGCTGTACTTCTGTCTGTTTTCCCTCCACACTTTAATAAGATCGTCTGAATTTCAAGATGAAATGTGCAGTCTCATATTTAAATCATTAGGTCCCTGTGTGGTATTTTGTTTCATTTTTGCAAGGTCAGGGTGCCCAATGTGGTCAAAGAAAGAAGGAAAGGTAATGACTTTATCAGGAGAACAAAAAACTGATTCAGGGTGAAGAGGAAATAGAGGACCCATAGAGGGTAAAGGCTTGCTGGGGATTTGCAGGGGAGCTGTATATCAGTGCTTTCAGACTACGGTGAGATGCACCTTCCCTGTGGTACAGTGTCCTGCCATAATGAGCCCTCAGCTCCTCTCTCAGCCCTTTCCCAGGCTTCGATGTGTTTTGCTGAAAGAGTAGCAGTCCGACTTCCAAAATATGTGTGGCAATTTTAGGGAAACTGGAAAAGTCACCCAAACAAAAAACCTTCACAATATCAGTATGTATCCAGTAGCTAAAACTTCCTGAGTTTTGTGCAGTTTCTGGCCATGATTCCCTGTTTGGAACAGAGGGTGGTCCTGAGACCCAATAAGCCTGAGTTACATTTTTGCTCCCTCACAGACTTCCTCCATGACCCAGGGCAAGTCACTCCATTCTTGCACATCCCGGTTTCCAGGCCTGTGCTAATACAGGATATCCTCTCTGCTGGCTTCCCCTGTCCTGCTTCAAAGGAAACCTGCCAGAGGATGAGGAGGGGGCTGGATTGATATGCATTAGTTAAGCACTGGGGACGTACAAATCCTGGGTACCGGTTGTGGTCCCCCTAATATATGACCATTGTAACAATGTGATTATTTAACCCATCTAGCTTCCCTGGCTTATGGTGGGATGCCACCTCAGAAAGGTGGTGTAGGTAATGTTTGTGAGGCATTGCTTAGATTTAAGGTGCTAAGTTGTCTTTACTGCCAGGTCTCAGCACATTCTCATATAACTGCATTGGTCACAGAAGTATTAAAATAAATGCTACAACTCTAATTAGTCCTAGCACAAGCAGAAGTAGTACCTCAATCACAATCCAAGAAAGAGTAAGACAAAAATTTGGCAGGCAAAGTACACTATATTCTCATGTCATCTTCAAATAACCATTTCACCAAAAAAAAAGGTCACCTATAAATCCAGATAGAGACGATTGAACTCCAAAGCTAGTTTATAAAATAAGGTTCCCAAAGCCCACATGCTTATGTGTTATCTTGCACCATGGTAACCTGGGCAATACCAGGACCACTCTCAGCAGTGACATTTTAGGCACTGAATAGCTACAGAAGTGCATGATTAAATGCAGTGTTGAATGAGTAACACTTGCAGAAGTGTCATGCCTTGCCCCTAGTTAAATCCATGGTAAATTTTGTCCAGCTAATTAAGTTTTCTATGCTCAGAGTTGCTCTTCCTCTTCTGTGCTGCCCCTTACAGGACCCTTCAGTAAGAAGTGAGGAGAAGGACCTTTACAGGCAGTTTTAGTCAGGCTGTGGGGGTGGTCCAGCAAGTGCTACGTCCAGCAAGTGCTATGTCCAGTTTCCCAACGACCTGACAACTTTTACACAAGTAATCTCATTTAGTAATCATCCAGTCTGGGCTAACTGTGCTCTTTTGGCAGGTTGCTTCTTCCACCAGGTCAGCTGTCCCAGGCACCTACTGCAGCCCTGAGCTCTGGCATAACATGCTTTGCTCCCACCATCTCCCAGGTCCTATTTCCAGCTATGGTGCTGGGGGCAAGAGCAGACCTTGGCATCTGGCATGCAGCTCATGGCATCACTGCTTGGCAATGAGGTCAGAGATTTTCAGAATCCAGAGTCTCCTCACAGCCAGCACAGCCAGACCATATATGGGTTCAAAGCTCTGACCACAGAGCAGTCATAGACCCAAGCTGAAGATTATTCATGAGAGGAATAGATTGCTTCCCCCTTCAATTATCTTTTTACTGCTGAAAGAAAAAAAAAAAATTCTTTAATTATATGGGTTTTTTTCCCAAGTCCAAGGTTCAGGATAAACTAGCAGGCTAAAGAAAGAAAATGTCCATATAGCACGAAATGAAGAATTCTGACTATATCAAAACACATATTCTTGCCTAAGGATTTTCCTCTCTTCTCTGATTTGCTGAAAGAAGATGGGCTGATAGAAATGTTCCTGAACAACCCTTTGTACATGACATATCTAGAAATTAAAATATATACGAGTTATATTGACTGCCTTGTACTTACATTAATCACAACCCAGATGGAATGAGAAAGATTTTACACACACACACACACATATATACACACAAGCAGGTGTCTTACCTCCTGAGGAGGTTAAAAAGGAAACCTGTAAAGTGATGGATGAAAAAATAAGAGTTCTCCCTATGTTAGTTTAAATATGCATCCTCTGCCATGCTTATCTAAATTCAGAGCTCTTAGAGATGCTGATAAGCATGACAGACCTATTAAAGCTTCATTTGAAAATCTCCAGAACATGCACCCAGCCCCCTGTGGGCTGAAACCCTGCTGTCCACAGGGCCCCCAGGCTCATGCAGAAACATTAGTGATGTGTGAAAAAGCATGGTGTGTTGCATCTCTGTGCCTCATCACTTCCAGGCATAACTGGTAAGAGTCCACAGCTCCCCTCTCTCCTCTGCAAATGCTGCTCAAGCATCAATAAATATTTTGTCTTTGGGTCTTGACACACAGCCCAACTTCATCCCTGGGTCCCATGCCACATATTTTAAGCCAAAGACTGAGGTTTTCCTTAAAAACTCTCTTCCTAGCTTCCCTTGCTCCTCCTGGCAAGCAACCAGTTCAACTGCTAGGATAACCCTGGCTCCTCCTGAAAAACAGCTGAATGAGCTTGGCTTTATTCCTCCCAGAGGGCATAGGCCTTTCCAGCTGCTGGGATGGCTCAGGCTACCTAGAGGGATTTTTCTGATGCTCAAGCAGATCTTAGGAAGGGAAGAAGAAGCCACAAAGAGGGCAGCGGCAGGGAGTCACCTTTCAAAAGCAGCCTGGTGCCTCCCGGAGCATGGTGAATGAATTCACTGGTGATGGCCACACCTGCAGTCCTAGAAATGGGATCTGAGCCGGTTTCTGGAGTGATTATGGTCCTATGGGGTCATTTGACTGAAGACAGTCAAAGGTGCACAGCCAGAACCTGCTCATACTCAGTTTCCTTTAAGCACAGTCCCAGTAGCTGGGTGTTACTGAAGGAACAACCATAAGTGCTTTCCATGTCCTAAATCTCTCTTTTCCTACCCCACCACAGGCTATTGAGTTAAAGCTCCACCATGACTGGTTTGTCTCACAAATCTGCTCTCCCAATCTTGCCCTCACATCATGAACAAAAGGTTTTCAGTGGCACAGCTCAAATTTTGCTCCAGCTCTATGGAGGGTTTATGAGCTGTCACTCCCTTCTGCCAGGTCTTGTCTGTGTCACTGCCATTAGCTTGTGAACTTCCTAAAGCAAAATTTCCCATGGGGATATAGAGCTGGAAGTAATCTTTTTGCTCTGCTACTGGAAGCTACACTTTTCCCCTTCACAGATCATCACTTTTCCAGCACTAGTGTTTGGACCTTAATAGCTGTTGAAAGTCAATTGCAGTCGTTGTGCCCCTTATTTAAGCCTAGACAACATGTGTTCCAGGGCTGTTTATAGTTCTTCTCCCCTTGGAAGTACTGGAGAAACGTTATAAAACTTGTGAGCTGAGAAAAGGGGTCATTGACTTCATGTTCAACCACAGCGAGCTCTTAGGTATAGCCCTGCCTCTCCCTCTCCTCTGCGAGTTCAAACCACATCCCCATGTCAGGCAGCTGCTGTAGGACCAAAGGAGTGTTTTCTCCCTTCTGCTGAGATATGAGCTTGCTTGCAGCCATGTAGCTGAAGAGTGTATTTGCACAGCAGAAGAGCTGGTAGCTATTGTGGTAGAAAGGGCTCGGTGGCCTGCTCAGCCTTACCTGCCTGCTTAACAAGCTGTTGTTCTGGGGCAATTTTTAGGATCATCTTGTACTACAATAGCCCCAGCTTAAAAGCTTTGATGTCTCTGTGATAGGAACTTCTGTTTAAGACAGGTTTTTTCCTCTGTTATTACTCTAAAAGTGCATGAAGAAGTCCTAGACTAATTTTTTTGACCTGTAAGGTAGTTTTCTGATAGCCTTGTTCATGCCTGTCGAGGGGACTAATGAGGTGGATTGTGACATTTCTCAACCATTTGCTGAAGAGACATGGTCATATGATTTTTAAGAAACTGTATCTCTACTGCTGGGAGTTCAATGGGTAGAAGCAAAGAGTTGAACAAATTTGGGTTTACCTGCATAGTTGCTTTGCTAGTGGTAGTGGTACTCCACAGACTCTCCTGCTACAAGGCACAGGTAGATGGCTTTCTCCAAGTCCTCAGTGCTCACATCAAGTGTAACAGCAAGAGGCATGCCTGAAAGTCTGATCTGGGAGAAGTATAAGAGAAAGAGAGAGAGGACCTGAATTTCTGAGCTAAAGTTTAAAGAAAATGCATAAACAGCTTTCCTATCTTTTATGAGATGAGGGAAGCAGTCAGGCAGGTAGACTGGACTTTTTGTTGCGATTCTCTTTAAGGCCTTAAAGGAGTTGAATAAAGGCACAATTTCATATCTTTCTTTTCTAAGGATACTGAATATAATAGGTGGTTTTATCTGATTAGAGAAGCAAAATCCTGACAGAAGAGGAAAAGATGTACCATTTTCTGAGGGAATGCTTCCTGCCGGTTTTTGTAGCCCCTGGGCCAGGCTGTAAGCCTTTGGACATGATAAACTCTGTGACCTCCTCATAGGAATGAAAGGTGGTTTGATTTTTTGCCACTTTCTTTTTTTTTTCCATACTGCTCCAAGTGATATGCAGCTTGGCTGGAGACATTAAAGGACATTAAATTACTTGGCTTCCAGAGCTCACTTTGCTTTTTAGAAGGACTGCTTCTCTTTTTTTTCAGCTTGATAATTTGATGCTGCTGCCTGGAAAAAGGTCAGGCTTGTTGTCATTGTACAGCATTTCTGGGCATTTTCTTAGATGGGAAAAGGCTGAGTGCTGTCACCCTCCATGCTATGCAGGTCCTATCTTGCACTGAATATTGCAAAAACTTACTACAATTTCATTAACAGAACTGAAGTGCATTTCTAGGGAAAAATTACCCTGTAGAGCATTGATACAGAAATAGAGATGACATCTTAATTGCTGGATGTGGAAAAATTCTCTTCTTCTAGAGAAGAGGCAGCCCCTGCTGAGTCAGCGATCATAACTCTCCTGTCCTGAGACTGAGCACAGTGGCCTGAGCTTCCCTCTCTGATAAACTCCTCAATTATACAGGTGACACCAGCTAAGCTGAAGCAGGAGCTCCTTCGAGGTGGAGGGAGTGGTGGGGTCCTTTCCTTCTAACACTGAACAAGGAATTGTATCAGGAGAAGGTAAACTGTGAGATCCCCAAACTTGCTGTTTCCCTGCAGCACTATAGGACCAGAGCTTTCCTGGATTTTCCCTGGGTATCCTTTACACTATTTTATAACTCACATCTCCAAGAGAGGTCTTTGAACATGTAATCAGCATGCCCCCATCCATGGCCATGCTGGTTGCAGGACAGGACTTCTTGGGGCATGATGGGTTTTTTCCACAAGCTCTTGGGTCACACCAGCAAAGCCCTGGCAGCTCTCTCTCATCCAGCTGGGCCCTGTGGTGCAGCACTGCCCATTGCTCCATGAAGCAGCTCTGTAAGCAGAGCTTGGCCTCCTGCAAAGTGCCAGTGTCCGTAGCTGCCTTCCTGGACCCTCTTACGGAGTTGTTGGAGGCACAGCTAGCTGTAGTTTAGAAAGGTGGAGAGAGAGGGCTGTTTCTCAAGAGAGCTTGAGGAAGAGGCAGAAACTAGAGCCAAGTGCTCTCCTGACCATCTCCACAGTAGCTTAGATGCACTCCAGGTGCCTGTCAGGTGTTTGTTCCAGGGAGCTGTAAGATGCCTGAAGGCCAGCAGATGCTGCTGAGGGGCTGAGCAGGGCTGGGCTGTCAAGATTGCCATGGTCTGCTGTGCTCTTCCCAGCCTGATCTAGCACCATGGGATGGCCTATTAGTCCCATGGCTCTGGGGAGATCACACAGTCCAAATGGGGAATTGCCCAACCCAGCACAAATTTCAGCTTAGGAGATGTGGCCCAACAAGGGAAGAGCTGCATAGCTCTGGGTCTGTTGTTTTGTCCTTCCAAGCTGCCCTCAGATGCCCCATCACTTTTTACAGCCATGTCACTCTTTTGTCTAGGGTATATTGACTCTTTCTACCGCTTCTTTCAGACATTGTCCCCCACACCCCCACCCTTCCCACCTCAGCAACCTGTGTCTGCTCCTGTAAAACCCTGCACCGGCTCTCCCCTGCCTGCCAAAACCAGAGGGATGTCTGCCCCATGCAGTAATGAAACCTCCCTGATGAAAAAAGAACACCAAAACCTCCTGGCTTTTTCCTGGAGTATCTGGCACTTAGCTGCAATAAAAGGGGCTTTTGCCATTTTTCCTTCCCCCCATACTCAAGGAAAAGTGCTTCACCCTGTGAGTCCTCCTGCACTCAGGGGCAGGTTCCCTTGCAAGGTCACGGTTCCTGCCACACATGCACGCACACGAGACACACATCTCGTGCCTCTGCACAAACATCTTCTGCTCACTGTCCTCCCCTCTCCACAGGAGCTCCAGGGCCTGTCACAGGTGTCTGCCCTTGAGTCCACCCACATCTCCTGCCCGTGGCTGTCCTGGTGGCTGAGTCACTTCTCATCCCACCAACATGCCCTGACTCCTACTTTCTCACTTTCCCTAGGACTGCTGGAACAGAGTTTCCAGTAATGCTGGATGAATACTCATATTTCTTGCATGATTCAGTCACTTCAGGAAAATACCTAAGCTTCTTCAGTGAGATGGAGATGTACACATCATCTTACCAGCCCAGGTAAATAAAAAGTACATTGGGATTTTTTCTACCAAATAAATAAGATTAATTTAAACCTATGTAAAAGCATGTACTTTGGATTCCCTGTCTCTTTTCTGGTTTTAGAGTCCATTCAGTGCAGTTGGGAAGACTCAGAAGTACTATTTCAAAAATTACTATCAGCCTTCAAATGATAACACTACATCCAGGCAACAGGCTGAGAACAGAAAAAGGAAAAGAAAACTAACATAAGGCAAAACTTGTGATGAGATCCCAAGCTGTCGACATCAAATACTTCAAGATAATCAGAAGACCAGACATGACTTGCCCAAATGGATATTTGATTTACTGCATACCACCACAAACTTATACTCGTGGGTCATTTAGTCCCAGTTTCTGAAGCAAGGTAGAGACAGTAGCAACAGCAGGCAGAGATACTGTTGGAATGGGGATGGGGATGGGGAGAGGCATCGGGATGGGGTTGGGAAGTCCTTCTCTTTGTTGATTTCCAAGAGAGAAACCACCTGGGAGCACAATGCAAGTCAGGAAGTCTTGTTCCCATCATCTTTCACTGGGACTTCTCACGTCTTTGGTAACCAGATAACCATGTTTTGCAGCTAAAGCAGTTTGGGTGGGTCTTCCTGCTGTTGCCTGTGCATTGGGACAAGAAATGGTGGTTGCTTTGGAGTTTTGTTACATGGAGCATCTGCCCAGACTTACTACTCCTCATGGCAGGACCCTCCAGTATACAAGCAGCAATGGAAAAGTCACTACTCAAGAAACACAGTGTTCTGTGGCATCCCAGCTCTGCTCTACTGCCCCTTCTTCAAGACCACAAAAAGCAGGGAGATGCTCTGGGGCAGGTGAGGCATCAGGAGGAGGTTGGAAGCATGGATATATGGTGTGGGAGAGGGCTTGGGGTCAGGCACACAGGCTAAATGAAGAAAGAAGATTTTCCACCTCCTAAGAAAGTTAAGTGAGAAATTAAACTCCCACATGAGCTGAGGAAGGGTGGGGTGATGCTGGGACAAGGGCAGGACTGGGAAGTCAGTGATTGTGCCTCAGCCCTGAGTGACCTCCCCTTTCTCCCCTGGGGAATTGCAGGGAGAGGGCAGGAAACGGATAGGCAGTCTTGGCACTGGCTCTGTGTGACACCAGCCCTCTGGCCCTGACACTTGGATCTTAGGGGGAAGCAGACAGGAGCCCTGGCCCAAGGGAACAGTGGGAAGGCCATGGGAGGTGCTGGGAGGGGAGAGACTCCAGTGAGGGTCATGGAAGGAGGCAAGCCCCAGCAAAGCACTATTTTCAGTCCATACTGTCAGGCAGGATTTGCTCAGGGACAATATATTTCCCCATTGTGACAGCTCTGGCAGACGGTGCAAGTGTGGCTGGTCCAAAGCTCTGCTCAGGGGCTCACTTCCTAATTAGGAAGAGAATTTAGGAAGAGTTCCTGAATTTTTACTGTTGTTTACCAACATCTTGGTGGTCACCTTGCTAGAGCAAAGCAAGTCTGCAGCCCAGAGATCTTTGGCAAAACCTGCCCGAGGATGGCTGATGGAGAAAATATTCATAGTACGAATGGTCACAGAAAGGTTCTGTCTGCACAGAAAGGGATGCACAGGCTTGCAGCTGACAAAGAAGACAAACGAGCAATGATTTTTGAGGATGTATTTAAAGCAGAAAAATGAACCTTTTAGAGGATGTTTTCATAGTCAGAGTGCAGGAACAGGAGACGATCAAGCAAATTAGGAAGCAAATGTAAGTAAAAACCAATTCTTTTAAGGAAGGGCCTTTATACACAACCAATAATTAACTTGTGAAACTTACTGCCCCAGCTGCTATTATTGAGGTCAGCAAAGAAATAAGATTTAAAAAGGCCCATGAATAATAAAAAACACCAAGCGTTGCACTCAGTAGAATAACAAATTACAAGGGATATAAATCACCATGCTTTAGATCTTAAATAACAATAAATTGCCCAGTGATTAGAAGGCAACTTTTGCTAGGGGCAGGTTCCTTGGTAATTGCTCATTTTAGCACTTCTTGCCCTTTTTTTTTTTCCCTGAACGTGTGGTGCTGGCCACTGCCTCAACAAGAGAAATGAGTTGAGATGGCAAGCAGACATTTTCTCTGCATAGTGTATTTATAGTGAAGAATTTCAGCTTCTTCTCATAAATAAAAATTACTTAAAAGGGAGTTTCCCTTACATAAACAATGCAATAGCAGCAGAAAACCTGCAGTATGCCATTGTATTCTGTAGTGTTGGGAAAAAACCTTAAAATAAATAAATTTTAAATTATTTTAGTATTTTTAGCCTTCCCTGATTAGTTCTTAGTTTTTGTCATAGTTTTGTTTGCTTACTTGTTTTGGCCTTTTTTAAGGAGGTCATAAAAAATTTCAGGATAAACACTTTGCTTAGACTATTGTATTTTTGTGGCACCTACTTTCGGCTGGTCTGCCAGACAAACTGGTTTACAGATTGGATAAATGCATGTTGCTTCAGTTGACACACCAGAAAGCCTAGGTTCGAGCTATTTAGACTCCAGCTCCTTCCTAATAGAGATTAATACAGTTCTCTGAGCTAACATTTAATTTTGGGCCTGCCAAAAAGAAAGTAATTTGAAGCAGCTAAGAGACAGTCGTGGAGCTGAGCTGGGTACAAATTGAATCAAGGCTTTCAGAGCTCCTCTCACTGAGGTATTGCTCCCTGGCTTGCTTCCTAGCAGGATGCAGGGCAGTGTTACTGGCACAGGCACTCTACAAAGACATTCTGTGCTGCTTCCCCATCCTGAGGTTTTCCATATGTTTTCTCCTTACTCAGTAATTAAGCGGGGCTCAGGCAGCACCACCTCACTGCCCTTGGGATGAGGAACTTGTGCTCAGGTAAGAGGGTAAGAGGTTTTGTAGTTTAAGTCTGTCCGTACAGACCAGTGGTTATTCTGGTACCAATCAGCTCTGCTGGGCATCTCTGTGGGCTTTCAGCAGGCATAGTCCTTTATACTAATAGGGTTTTTCCCCTGTAACAATTCAGGAAAATTGAATTGCCTTCATTTTTTAAGAAAAGGCAATTGCATTTCTTTTCTGCCTCCCCTCACCACAGCAGCCCCTGAAATGAAACACCTCCCCCTTCTGAGTATCCCTAACCCTGCTCTCGAGCTCAGTTTGCCACCACAGCAGGACAGGGCTGGCTGAAACCAAGTTTGGTCATGTCCCCTTCTCTGGGCAGTTACATTGTTGGTACATTGAAAACCAGACTCCTGGATGACACCAAAGCTGCTCCTAACCCACATCTGCCCCTTCTCTCCATGGGAAAGCATGATCAGTCCTGCCCCAGAGAGAGAGACTAATAATACAGTCTCCACTGTTTTGGACCAGCTGCTTCCCTAAAATTAAATGCAATGGAGTGCCTGGCGTTTCTTCTGAGGAAGTGTTTATAAATGTTAGGCAAGGACTTTCCACCACGGTTATCACTTAGCAGGATGTGCTAATAAGGCAACGCTCAGTGGAGCACAGACATCGCCCATACCACACAAGCGAAAGCAGTGGCAACATTCTCCTCCTCAGAGGGAAGCAAGGGAGCAACCTGCTGGGTTTAGGTTCGGAGGGCAAAGGAACTAGAAAAGATGTATTTGCACTAAAGGCAGCCTACATCTTAATTCTGTGCTGAGGACGTGATTTTCAGGTTTTCCGTAGGATTTTTCATGCCTGTCCTATTTTGCCTGCACACACACACACACGTATTTACTGTTTGGAAAAATTGGGATAGTCACAATTCCTTAACAACTTTTAGCGATTCAGGCCAGTGTGGGATGCTGCGCCCCTAGCACAGCCCTGGCCAAAGTCAGAAGCTGGCTCCTGTGGCCTCAGTGGGAAGGGGACACCAAGGGGAATGGCCACGCTCAGCACAGTAACCTCCTGGTGCCACCTAATGAATGGACAGCCTGTGGTCACATGATATTTACCTGTGAACACAAATGTTTAGCAAGAGCCTTTAGTTTGTTTTACGTCATATTTCTGTCTCACCACAGGCCACTTATCATCGTTTACCTGATTATTTAGTGTCAAATTGTTCTGCTAACTTTATTCAGCTGGGTTCTTCTCAGGGAAGGACGGCTGTTCCCATCCACTGAGTCCTTGGTGGAGCAGTTAAGCCAGCATGATCCAGTCTATTTTCTGGGCCCCCAGACAGAGAGAAAGTAGATGAAAAATCACAGGGCCTTGAGACCAAAAGGACAAGACAATTATTGAGGTTAATGATGTCTTGGATTGAATTGATACAGTTTTGGCTGATCTTAGAAAGAATTTATGGTACTCAGAGATGAGACTCTGCACCCACATAGACAACTGGGCATTCCTCCCGCGACTGTATTATCTGGCTGGCTGCGTGTAGCAAATAAATCTGCTGCTGGTATTCTGTGCAAGGAATCCCAGGACCAAAACACACAGGACCAAAAGGGCTTGTGGTGGTCATTTTCCTGGCCTGCTCCTCCCCCTCTGAGGTGCCCAGCTTTTGGTGGCACTGGCAAAGCACTTGGCACCATGGTGTGCAGACAGACCCATGTGTGTGAGCATGCACTGGCACATGGGAGGAGGAGTGCTCAGAGGGGTCCCAAATGCTCCCAAATGGAGGCTCTTCCCTCCTCTGCCCCTGCATTTCACTGCAGCTCAAGAGAATATTTTGCACTGTTGGCTGAAAGTTATTGGGAATATTAACATGGACAATTACTATGAAAAGGAGCCCTACCTCTACCGCACTGCACACTAACTTAGAGAACATATAGATACAAAAGACCCTCCACCCTCCAAATCAAATAAAGGAGATCATTCAAAATAATAAAATTATGAACTTTTCCCCCCCTAACTGTTTTAAAATGAGGTTTTTTTCATGACAGAGTTCTGCTGGAAAAAATACTCATTTCAGCTATTGATTGCAAACAATTACCCAAAAATGCTCACTTTTTTGTTTGCTTGCAGACAGAAACTCATTCTTTACCCTAGAGAACAGGTAAAATGGTAAACCACTCACCATGACTATTTGCTCATTCTCATTTAAGGCCTGTAATTGATACACTAAATGACGTGATATGTTTCTATTCTCTTGGTGCTGTGATTACATGAGTGGATCTCTTTTAAACAGAAGAATAATGAAATAATGACTAGCGAATAATAAATCTTTGTTTGCATGCTAATACTCTGTGGAATATCAGGTGTGGTATAAAAAGTGGCTATCCCCCAAACAATTTGCTCAAACAAAACCCTTGTTCTGAATTCAAATGCTGTTCCTGCCATATCCAGTCATCTGTAGCCAGAGGCTTTGCAGAGAAAGTGTGTTTCAAGGAATAATTTAAATGAAAATGGGCGGCTGCTTGGATCATAAAAGAGGGAAGGAGTTCCAAGAATGAGAAACTGCAGAAAAAGGGCCAAAATCATAAAATGAAAATTTGTGCATTTAGGAGCTCACTATCATTTAGACAAAGGGAGCTGCTTATCCTGCATTTACTGAGAAGCTGTCTCTGGCGCTGGGAGAAGAGGAGGTTGTGAGTTTGGTGGGAAGACGATGGGTATTGTAAAGAAGCAGCTCCAACCCCAGCATGTGCTGCCTTGCCATTGCTGAATTCCAGCTGCTCCCGAGGCCCCGTGCTGCTGGCAGGCCAAGGATAGGCTCCAGTGCAAGGCCAAAGGGCCTTTGCTTCCTGAGGAGAAGGGCACAAATTCTGCACCAGCATCACCTGCAAGGATTTCACTGCTGATATTATCACGGAGATCAAGGAAGAGCACGGCTTTTAAAAAGCATTACAGGATATGTGCATGTACACAAGCACTGTGCATACAGGTAGCAGATATGATGGAATGCCAATGGAATGTGGGTGCATGTGTGTGTGCACACATGTGCATAAAGCATCAGACTGACAATTGAAGTTGGTTTCTAAGAAACAGTTTGTTTCTAACAGAGTTTGGGGATGTGATAAGCCTGACTGCTTGCTGAGGCTGAAGAGTTAAAACTGTTGCATGCTGTGCAAAGGATTTTTATATTGTTATATTAATCTTAAATTAATTTTAATAATTTTATTAGATTTACTTATGTACCTGCTTTGTTTGCTTCATTGGATTTCCCATTATGAGGGCTAGATTTCCCTCAAACGTGGCTATATGCACGTTGCTATAGCTACCCCGGTTCTGGCTATTTTTTCCGTAAAGCCAGAGTTCTGAACAACCTTCCTGTTCTAGCATCTGAAAAGGTTCATCCATAGTTTTTGTATTCATGTGTATCTTGCGTTTAAGACGACAGAAGCTTCTGTTTCATTCTCCTCTTGTGAAACAGTAAGGACCTTTATCTGAGGACAATTAAGCTTCAATTAGGTACAGGAGGGAACAAAAGGTCTTTGAAGAACACCTTTGAAATTAAGAATTTACAAAAGGCACAGTTAGGAAAGCTTGGAGAAGGAGAGATAAAAGCCCCCCTCTGCAAGAAATAACTAGCAGGAAACTAAAAAGGAAAGGCCAAAAACTAAAACCAGCATCCTAGAGATGGAGAAAATATGTACAGCTTTCTTGTGTGTGCTCTTCTGCTGATGGAGGACATCACTGGAAATTGCTTCCTGCCAGGGCCAGGGGAGAAATCTGACCTGACCTGTAAAGTCTCACAGGAAAGAGTACCCTTGAGAACAAATACCATCCATGTAGAGTGGTCCAGGGGCACAATACAGTTCACGTTCACAAACAACCTACTGACACTTGAGCTCAGGTGAGACTCGAAGAATGGAGGAAGATGCAGGCAGGTGGATGAAGCCAGATCTGAGAAAGATGTTTTGTTGTGCAGACAGGGCTGATGAAATTTTACTGCCTTGACAACTACCATATATCCTATCCGAGAAAAATTACATCTAAGCAATCCTTCTTACATGGTTCCTGATGTTGCTTCACCTAGAAAAAAACCCAATTTATAGCTCAGAGTTTCTTATGCAATGTTCATACCAGCAGGCTGACTGAGAAATAGTGTAGAGTTGTTGGCATGAATGCAGAGCATGGGGTCAGGGGGTGCACCAGAGTTTCCCTATTTGTTCTTGACAAGCTGTGTAGACATAGCCTAGAATTATCACCATCCTCTACTCCATCGACATCTCTGGTATTTCCTCCAGGCCCTGCAACTGGCAGCACTGGATTCTTATTTTACCTGGCATCTGTTGTTTCCTTCAGACCAAATGGTAGCCAGTGTGTCTCATACACTTTAATATCATATTAGTAAAGTCCCAAAATATGTTTGAACACTGAGAATGTGGTTTCCTAAGGTTACACATTGTCAATTATTTTAAAGTGCAATTCAAGGTTTTGGAGTGAGGTAAACAAAATAGAGGAGAGAAGTTTCTACCCAAGTAGGAGTGTTTTGCTTTCAGTCTGCTTGAAAATGCTTGAAGTTGGTTCAGAAAAGAGGGAAGAAATGACTGGTTCTGTGAGGCATCCCTATGTCCTTGCAGTGACTGATTGCCTCATCTCAACCAGCCCCAAGTGTTTGGACTGAAGAACTGGCATTTAACCTCGATTTCATATTTCATTGGATGCCAAGTCCAAAGGCTTTTATTATTCAACAGTTCATCGAAGAACAAGGGCGTGCCTCTTTGCAGAAACTGAGATTTCATCCTTGATGAGTATCAAGCTACTCCCTTATCACGTATTGAATTACTTTATGGTTTCTAACAGCACAGGATAGACTGTCCAGGATGTAGAGTAAAACCTCGCCATTCACCAGCAAATACTATAAATGTGTCCTTGTGTTCCTCAAATGAGCTGTAGATGCAGTTCACGTTTCCCTGACCCCAGCTGTCGCCTATCTTGCCTCTCCTGAGGCCTCTCCCAGCTCCCTGCTGGCACCCTTTCCAAGAAGTAGTCACTTCTTGGACTTCTTTCATGGTGTAACGAACTAAGGTCTCCTTACTTCAGTCTGCAGGCTATACCTTCCTGCCAGCTGAGCACTGTGCCCTTTACATGCTGCGGGACCTCCTCTGAAATTAAATTCATGCCTTGGGGGTGCATTACTCAAGCAGCCCCTTCTCTGGTGAACTGAGCCCTGGTTTTGCTTTGGGCTCAGCTCCCCTGCATGCCAGTTTTTGCAAGAGAATTTCCTCTCTTCCCTACTCCAGGAACCAGGCCCTGGGCAGATTGCTGTCTTTTGACTGCTCTCCTCTGAGCTTTGGCAAACAACCCTGTTGCTGGGCTGAGGAGCACAGACTGAGGAGTCACCTTGAGGCTGTAAATGTGTTTGAGGGGATGCTGCTTAATTAGGGCACTGTTTTGATCTTTCCTGCACCTTTTTTTAGCCACCACTCATGATCTAATGTTAATCATTTAGATAAGGATAGTCTGCAACAGACTCACTGAGGTTATATGATATGCAGCAAAGTAATACATATTAAAGCTCCAACTCTGTGCTAAGAGGCTAATGATCAAGTTATCTACGTCAAGGACACCTTGACCTGGTAACCTGAACAGAGACAGCTTCCCTTTTACTGTGGGCAGACGCAGAGGGCTCTGCTTATGTGATGGTGACTAATAATATTAAAGCAGTGTTTTGCCCAGGGATCTGTAAATTTCCTTCATCTCCTGGAGAACAGTCTTGGTCATTATCTGCTGCTCAATTAGTCAAATGCCTTCTGGATATCAAGATTCAAACTATACAGAATGTGCATGTAAAATCAGTGTCCTGACAAAAACATAGCGGAGGCTAACCTCTGTAATCTCTTCTATATGGGTGCATCAGTGTGTTTGAAAATCAAAGGTAAGAATGAAGGGGTGTCTTTCCCAACCAGTGATGACCTTTTGTCATGAGAGCTATTGCCTTCCCTTCTTTACCCATGATAATTTCGTGTTCACTGCTCTCCCACTTTCACCCTTCACTGGCATCATTTTCTTTAAAACCAGTTGATCCTGCTGTTACACTCTTTTCTTTTTTTATATCTTTTAGTTTTTCTTGTACACACAGTCTTCTAGTACAGAGAAACTTACCTCTCTTTTATGTTCAGGAGAGAATCCTTGAATAAGAAAGGATTAAAAATCTTGACCTTCCATTCCTCTAGCTCCATGGATTTTAATCTGTTTATACTCATGGTGTGTCCAGAACAAAATATCTGCTATCTGCTGACTTTACTCATCTAAGTCTTTGCTTTGTAATCTGTATTTTGAGAACTAGCATTTTGCCATTATCAAGAGACTATACTGAAGTAAGGAATTATGACTTATTTTGGACTTCAACAATATGAGATATTCATCACTAAACCATGTAGGAGTAAATTTGTTTACCTTAAATTTTAGAAACAAAGAAAGATATTCTTTATATTTTCTTGAAGTAGCCAATTCTGCAATTCAGTTAATGGCACCAAAATAGCAGAGTAATAACATTAAATTACACTGGGATACCCTAAACTCCCAGCACATTTGTTTAATCAAAAGTAAATGTTATATCTACAGAAAATTTTTAACAATGTGTTATGACTACAGCACGTCTTATAATATGTTATTAAACACAATAAAGAAAGTAATATAAAAACATCTGTTCTGAGGAACAATGGTATTTTAATGCAAATATCCTTCTATATTACCAGGCTGCTACAGATAATAAAAACTATACTAAATATGACTGAATTATCTAATGTTTTATCTCCTTATTTTCAAATTTGGCTTGGGCATCTTTCAGTTTTCAACTACTGACTGCTCAGCATGGTATTTAAGTTACCCAAAGACATATTATATAATTTATTTATATAATTGGTTCCAGCAATATGCTGAGTGTTGTTTGAAGCACAGTGATAAAAACAGCTCTCACTGCAAATTATTTACAGTCTAGAGAGAGAGGCATGGTTCAATTCCCTCACAGTTTAAATGCTCAGGACACAAACATCCTTTTAAAATGTTAAGGATAGTTAAGGAAACTGCAATAGTTTCCAGAAATTTCCCTCAATAGTAGCAAGCTGACTGTGCACCTTTTGCTCAAAGTCTCTGTTGTGGTTGGCAGTGTTACATGGTGTTACCTTGCACTCTGTCTCGAATCTTCAGGCACCCTCAGCCTGTTGCTGGTGGGCTCCAGATCTGGACAAAAGTGATCTTGGTTGTGATTTGCCTTGTCTCTAGTTCTCACACACTGGAGTGCTGAAGTTTGCCAGCTCAGGAACAAGACAAGGGAGTTTCTCTGCCCCTTACACCAGTGAGGAAAAGCCTTGTAAATCATAAAGGGAAGGAATTATCCCTGCCTCGGAAAACGAGTCTTCTGTTAAGCACTGTGAATCACATTAAAAAGCAGTAATATGATGGTTGTTAATTAAGCCACCATATAAAAAGGGGTTGCTTTAGCAATTTACTTGACTCAGGTACTTCTAAAATATCTGCTCTCCACCTCAGATTTTTCATGAGCTGCGATCTCAGGACATGTCTCTTCCCAGCTGTGCAGGGGACATAGCACTTGTGAACTGGGGGCAGATGAGACAGAGCTTTGTTTAAGCAAGGCAGCTTAAACAGCTTACAGCACCTCGCACTGCACCACGAGCAAGCCTAACCACAAGCAGAGCTTAGCACAAAGCAAAGCTTCAGGGTTGCTGCTGCTTTATTTTTACATGAACCAAGTATCAGCCAGCACTCACCAACTCTCTCTCTCTCTGAGCGATGTTTAATTTATTGAATCATTTCATTTATCACAGCCACAGGGGTGCTTTAAAGTTTGAAATGTATTATGTCACTAAGAAATGCATGCTCAAAGAGGGTGAACTGTCCTGCTATTACTGTCATTACTATGCTCATTAAAGAGAAGTTGTTCAGAGTTTTAATTGTTCTCTTAATCGTTGCATCATATCTTGTTTTCCAGGCTGGTCACAGTTCCAAAAAGTGACAGAAATTAATCACCTGCTGTCTCATTGTGGTCTGGGGATGCTGACTCAAAGGAAAACAAACCCCAGATCACCTCTCTATCAACAGACATGGCTGCTGAGCTGTGCAGCTCTGATTCCCTATATGCTGGTAGGAGAGGTGGGCTTGGCACCCCGTCATTCGTAAAAAAAGATATATACAAATTAGACATACACAAAAGATAAACATGATACCAGCATATGCCTGTTTTCCTCTGCCCATCAGGGAGTGGGGGTGCAACAGAAAGAGGAACCAAAGAGAATCCTGGTTTTCTTGAGGGCACTGCCCAAGAGCTGGAGATGAGACCATATTGTTTTTAGGTGGTAGCTTTCCAGGGGGAGTCAGCATGGGTTTTATCTGGCCAACTGCCTCAAAATGAGTCGCTCTAAATCAGTCCCCTGGAATCCAGGCAATGTAAACCTTTCCTGTCCCCAACACATGCCAGCATTCACAGCTGCTGAGATGTGGGCATACTTCTGCATCCCAAAAATAAATCATGACCATAGCTGATATACCCAGCCCTACGCCCAAGGCTGCAACTGTCTTAGAGGCCAGCTGTGGAAAATGCAAGGCACTTGGATGATTAGGAAGTGCTGGCTATAGAAGGGAAGAGAACATGACAAAACGCTTTTCATAACTTGTGAGAAGCCAAAGAGACAATAGATACAAAGCTAAGACAGGGCAAGGTCTGAGGTGGACAGAATGAAATGGTTTTGAAGGGCAGAAAGCACCCATGCATTGTTTTATCTCAAAGCCATTGCCTGTGTCTTCTCTTCTCATTGCCCGTGGCTTTGGCGGGACTATGCTGAAGTACACCACCCAGAAGCTCTGACCCATGGGGTCAGGTGGACAGAGAACTTTTGTGTGATTATTTCTTAGTCCTTATGAGAGCCAAGAGAAGCATGGGAGACTGGCACCCTGCTGAAGCCAGGCAAAGTGCCAGATAATGTAAAATGCCCGCTGGAGGGTCCCATCACCTCTAATATGGTGGGCTTTGACTGCTGAGTCACTGGGTCTTAGGAAAATTTAAGGCCTGATGAATAGCAATTTCAAATTGACACCACTCAAACTATGAACTGATTTCTAACTTGAGGAATATTACAACTGCAGGAAAAAGAAATCATGCCCAAAGCTCAGTATTCAGCCTTTTCTGTCCTTTGATGCCAAGAGATGAGATGATTGCCAGACTCTCATTTTATACTGGTAAGGGCTGAGGCTGCTCAGCACCTTGCAGAGGCAGATCCTGTAGCTATTTATGAGGAGCATTTGCATGTAGTGATGATTTTAACCATTAGCTGAAAGAACACTGCAGTCTGCCAAAGTCCCAAATGCATCAGCTAAAAGTGGTAGTAAAAGGAGATTATTTGCTGCTATTGACTGTGTTTAAACTCTTGGTTGTCCAACAAAAAAGAAATCTGAAAAAAAAAATAGCTTATAAAGAAATATTATATCTTACAAGAATAGCCTAGACATCTTTTGTGAAAGACAAATGGTTTAATTATAAACTGATGCTGCTCAGAGTACATTGTTCTGTCATTGCTACTGTGATCTTTGGAGCTGCAGTTTGTGGTTATTCTTTTTAATTTTCATTTTGAGTGGAAGACAGCTATGTTTTGAGAGGAAACAGGAAAGAAATGAGGCCAGGCATTTGAAGAGAAGACATCACACAGCAACTTCCCTCTTCCTGTCAGTCATGAAATAATTAAGTAATAGCTCCACAACACTCAGCATTCACCTTTCAGAGCTGGGAGGTTACACAGACAAGACCACAGGAAACTCCATCTCCCTATAAAGTAAAGAAAATGACAGGACAGACTTCAAAATGCTGACACAGGCAGTAACTTGCTGCTCATAAAAAAAAGACATGGTCAAAATGTGTTGGATAGAGATCATCGAAGGGGTATTAATCAGATTATGAACTGCCTGAAATCTAAAGGTAATGTCTGATGATATGCCCCCTTTCACATGTGTCCTTTTGTCTGACTTCTCCCAGGCCCATTGTCTAACTACATAGAGTATATGGTTGGTTTTTTCCCCCTTCACCTAGCCTGAATAATGGGCAGTCAGTAAAATCTTTCTGAGAAGATTACCCCAAACTGTATTTTCAAGTGGCATAAAAATAATTAAGCATAACTGAAGATCCTGAGAGAATTATTTAATTTCACTGCATATATTTGATCCCATAGTCAGTTTAAAACATGACTTTCAACTGCTGAAGTAAGGTTTAAAACATTTTTAAGTGGAAGACACACATCCTAGTATTCTATGTACCAAAGACCTGTTACACTTAAGATGTAATGTGCAGGGTAACTTGTATATTTGGAAATGAGATTTAGATCAGGAAAAATGGAGCCATTCAAAATAATAGCAGCAGGTGCTGAGACCTGGCTGCCTTCTCCACTGAGGCAACCACTCCTGAGGATTCCTCAAAATAATAATAAAATTACCCTAAGAAAGAAAATTCTGGCACAGCCATTGCCATTTTACTATCCCCTGATAAAGGGACTGTTTGATGCTCAGCCATGTTGCCTGTACTGGTGTGGCTAAGCCCATCTCCACATCCCTAGTTTATCTCTTTCTTCAGGTCCCATTTTGGATAGAACCAGGTGAACTTGCTGAAGTCTGAATACTCATTCAGTTTTTTGTTGGAATGTTAAGAGCCTTGGACTTATCACAACCATCATCATAACAGGAAGATAGGAACCAACTTGGTGGAAGAAAGGCTGACCACAAAAAAAGACTGGGCTCTTGTACCCCTGGGTTTCTCTGAGGATGCACAGCTTCTCCAGGCTCCTGCTGACCTCACAAACAGGGCTTGTGATGAGGTTCCTCCACGAGGGGCTCGTTCACTGACACATCTTAGCACATCTTGGGGAAACAAGTCAGGCTGAACAGCTCTGTCTGACCAGGAGGCAGAAGCAAGAGGGTCCCGTGGCACGTGCGTGACGTTGCGTCTGGGCTGAAGGGCACACAGCAGGAGGGCGTGCTGTGAGTCTCATGTCCACATGTGACATGGGATTATATCACCATAAAATATGATGGCTCTGTTTTTTATAGCTCTGACAGATATAGATATGATTACCCAGGATGACAAGGGTAATTGAGTTTCTCTGCATTTGTATGTCATAGATGTTCAGCTCCAAAATGTCCAAAGATGATTCATTTTCTCTTAGCTCATCTGCAAAATCCTAGAACAAATGCAAAAGCTTTTGAGTTAAAACCTAAAATAAAAGCTTATATTCTGCAAGAGGCAAAACAAAGAAGACCCTGATCATGGGGTTGAATTTCTAGAACAGATGCTCATTTTTGGCTTCATTTCAGGAGGCTTTGAGCGTACATGCAATTAGGCAGAGTCTTACCCAACATACACCAGCACTAGAGCTCTACTGACTTGTGTCAGATGCAGATGATGCTCTGACCCTGCAGTGCAGCAGCCTCCTTCACGCTGAACAAAGCTACGCACTTTTTTTGTTGTCCCTGCTGTAGTTTTAGGAAAGATAAATTTTGAAGTGGGAAAAAGTAAATAACACTACTTCATTCTCACTCTAGATCTGGTAGCTGCCCTTTGCTTATTTGTTAAGCAGCTGAAGTCCAATGGGATAGTTTCTGAGACACGAAAGATGGTAGCTGATCACAGCAAACTGGACTGGCAGGCAGCTTGTGAGATGTTGTCCTTTCCTTACCTGGGACAACCCCGGAGAATGGGAGAATAAAGTAGACATTCTATTTCCCTTAGCAATCATCTCCTTCCCACGTAGGTGCAAAACTATTCAGTCCTTCAGCATTCATAGTTTATCCAGTCAGGAAACATATTATTGCCTCATAAAATGAGCCACCTGTCTAATTTTTCATTAAATATTAACAGCAGTACCATAGAAATGAACTGTAATAGTGTTATTATAGTTATGTTCTGGGTAAATCTTATTAAAGGGTACTGTGGATGTCAACAAACAGAAAGAAAGTAGGAAAAATGTATGAAAAATTAGAGACTGATGTGATTCAGACACCACAGCATCCTTTTGGCACAGGGAACAGTACCTAGTACTTCTTCACCCTTCAGTGCTGTGCTCTAGAACTGGTAACACTTATCACTTCTGAAGTATCTTTGTTATCAGTGGATGGCAAAGCCTTTGCTTAGGACTGTAAATGGCCTTTTCAGGGTGCTTCTGTAGCAGAGGAACGCCAGGTACAACCATCTGGAGCCAGTTGCATGAGCTGCAAGACAAGCACCCAGAAATAGGGCTGGCACCCTGATGCCGCTCCCTGGCACTCTCTCTTATCCACTTAGCGGTGCCTGCTATATAAGGGACACTCTGCCACATCCACCAGAGACTTATATCCCACACAATCTCCTTAGCTCTGCTGCCAGGCTCCTGACCTTTGTGGGCAGGGTACACCGAACCAGGGCTCTGAGAACCTTGCTTTGACAAGTCACGTACTTCACTCTTCCCCGCTTCAGCCCAGGCAGGAAGCAGCAGTACAGAAATATCACCCCGAAGGCTGTTCCTGATGCTTTCCAAGCCTGACCTTCCCGTTCCTGTTCCCTGTGGACAAGTGTGCTGAAGCGTCTGGGTTGTGCTGGGAGTCTTCAGGCTTTCTCAGGGGCTTTCCCGTTGGTCCTGGGTTTAGCTGAGCTGGGAAATCTGCAAGAATAGCTTTTGTCCTGCCGCTGCTCTATTCCTGTTTCCCAGCCTTGCTGAAACAAAAGAGGCATAGGGAACATTTTCGGTGTTGCAGATGAATAAGATTTTCCTGGAATGAGTAAAAAGGTCAAATTTGATTCCCATCACAACTCCTGCGCATTTCTAGCTCGTGAGCCCTCTCTGAGACTCAGCCGCTTTATGCTCAAAAGCCAACCACTGCCTTTTCGCCCAGCTTTAGTCCTTTGTACAGCAATTTATTTAAAACATTCAAACAAATAAATGGTTTATCCTATTTTTGTGGACCCAAATCAGTAGCTAATGCTGTAGACGTGAAAGACAGAAAACCAATGAAGACTCACTTTTGATGTTTCCTTATGTTTTTCAAAATTCCCAAAAGCAAAGCTTTTCAGATTAAACGATCCTTAATGTGCTCTGTTCTCATCAGTGGTATCCAAATGGTGTGGCCTGGAACATAGTAAAGATCGAGCTGGGAAACTGAGATTGCAATTAAAATTCAAAAGGTCATAAGCCAGGAAAAAAATTACAAACTAGCCCAATAATTAGCAGTAGAATCTTAGCTATACAGTACCTTCATACATTCTCTGTGTGTCATTTCAAAAAAAAAANTTGTTATTTTAGAAATAATTCAGCAATGTCTGTTTTATATATGTTCTATTTGTCACAGGAATTAGTCTGTGATAAATTCAGACTTTCATCATACCATACATCTACCACACAGGCCTTGAGGAGGTAAAGAAATACTGTGGTGCATAAGTTCTGGATAGACAAAAGCTGCAATAGGTTTTCCATACGTTCCAACAATCCTTAAAGGGAAGGAATATGAGAATAGATACCTGTCAATTTTTGCCTTGACAGAATTTATACCCTGGTATAGTCCCAGACTAAGCAGTTTGAAGGGAAAGAGGGACTTCCATGTTGGAAAAAAACCTGTAGAGATTTGGAGGGGGAAGTTAACAAGACTTGGTGTTTGAAGCTGATCAGGGACTTGTTTGACTCAGTTCCAGGACAGAATCTCAGGGATTTTTACAATTACAGGGACCTGATAAACCCTGTTTTGGACTATCCCAGGAGCCAGGTGAATGATGACAAGAAGATTTACAAATGTATGTGTGAATAAATAACCTTACAGCTGCATTTAGGGCAGCAGCTTTTGTTATTTGATCTGTTTGTAGCGACACATTACTTGTTCCTTTAAAATATTTATCAGATCTGAAATTGCAAGGGGTGGTTGGTTTGCTGGCTTTTGTTTCCTTTTTTTTTTTTTTTCCCTAATTGATTTTCAATGTTATCGTGTTAAACATTTTCAGCCATCTAGTCCAGGTGCTACAGTTATGCAGTATAGCACAGTATGATAAAAAACCAGAGCAAACAACTTGCAAAATAGCTACAGGTAGACATACCATTTACCCAAAACAGCCAGCAACTTTTTTTCAACAAATGATACATACAGGCAAAAGTAGGAAATATTTCATGGCTGCTGAGCAGTCCAGAGAAAAGACAGAATGTCACAGAATGTATGCAATTCTGGCTTCAATGATCTTCAGTGACAATTTTCTTCCAATTTATATTTATTGAACTTGACCTTAAAGTAGAACAAGAACCCATCAAGTGCATTCTTTACCTTTATAGAATTTATATTCTGCCACTAAAAAAATAATATTAATGGATACAACAAATGTTTTAGATAATAAAGTTCAATTCTGGATTAATGAGGAGCATGTATCAATGTTATTTCATACTGGAATAGACAAATTTAAAAGGATTTTCTTTCCACACAAGACCCGTGTTACATTTAATGCCACAAAGACCTCTCCCACTTGTCAAAAATGAACTTCAATTTCTGAAAAAGCTGTTGCTTAGAAAATTATTTATACATAGTTAGAAAGACAAAAAAGGGAGGCTACGGAGCTGAGTTCTGTGTAACGGCTCTGAGACTGAAAAATGTAAACAAATAAAAAAATAGAAGCAATAATACAGTTCAGTTGTGTCTAATGGCAGATAATGTTGGTGATAAGTACTGTTATATGTTCTGCCTTCTTATCAGGAAAGACCACAAATAATGACTAACTACTGATAAAAATAACAATTCCCTTTGCAGACTCTCTTTTTCCCCTCCAACTCTGTGTGGACTCAGTGAACAAGAGCCCTGTGATGATGATGACTTCTGAGTAACTTATGTGTCGTCTTGGAATAAATTTTTAATTTATGACTGTGTTGATTACCCTGGCTGAAGGGGGAAAAGCTTGAAGCTCCCAAACCCCCACCTCCTCTGCTTTTTCATCCTCCGATGTTTTATTTTCCCAGCAGTCCAGCTGTACTCTCCTCATACTGTGTGTATTGTTGGGATTATCTTCAGCCATGTGAACTATAAACATGGCTCACTGCAGCCCAGCTAACAGAGTGGCAAAGGGCCAAGAAGGAAAATCATCCTCTTCATCTGAGAGGCATCTGGAGAATGGACCCAGAAAGGGTCTTTCCCTCCGTCTGCTTGAAGTCCTCTGACACCACAGTGACAAAGAAAAGCCCACAAAATAACGGAGGTATTATTGTTTCTAGGTAATGGAATACTCCCAGGTAATCATCATGGCCACAAGGATTTTGGTTCTAGTCGGACTTTTTTTTTATGAAGGACAGAAAGACTTGTACCCATTTCCCAGCAGGCACAGGGAGGTTGTCCAACAACACACTTTCAGAGATGAAAAAGCTGAACTCAAGGCACTAATTTTCCAATTGCTATGAATTCAGGGAATACAATTCCTCTGTGTCTCAGGTCCATCACATGTAAACATGGAAAGTAAATCTGCACACTGATTTGTAATGTGTTCTTGTAGCTATAATGTCCCATGCAAGCTTACTGCTATAGAGAAGCATTTTATTTTACTGAAGTTTACCTTCAAACAACAAAGGTTTGAAATAACTTAACACCCCTGGTGGAAAACTAATTCTTTTCAAAATTATTGTGTAGTAAAGAACAATGTGGAAATTAAGAACATAGAGAGCTCTCTGTATCTGTGTCTGTGGTGATACTGATATAACAAGGCGTACCAGGGCTAGTTCCTAATTAAAAGAGAATAGTTGTCTGATTAATGGGCAGCACCAGATGGCATCAAAGGAGTTGCCTTTTTTAGCTTTACTTAGCCATTCTTCAAAAATGCTTATTTCAGGCTGTGAAGAAATTTTTTTCCATAGGGTATCACCTATAAATTTATGTTCCCTCTGCAAATCTCTCAAGTGCCTCAGGAGCAGCGTTCAGAATAAAGCAGCTTATCAACCTTATTGGGAGTTGTCATTAATGCTCCAGACATATTTTCACTCCCTTACATCACGTGCACTTTCCATTTTGGTGAAGCAGAAAGCAGGACTTCATCTCCAGCCCTGGGTACTGATGTGCTGCGCAGCCACGCTGATGCTGGAGCCAGCAGTGTCAGAGCATGTGTGGGAGCCTCGTCTCCAGCAACCCTCAGCACGTATCTAAACTTTAGATTAAAGGTCAAACAGTGCTTCTGCCTTTTTCTTGACTCAGAAAGCCAATGTCCTCAGGCAGGCAAGTTATTTTGTTGTATTTCATCAGTTAGTGGAAAGCAGCTGTACTGCTTAGCATAATTAACGAGGAGGTCAGACAGTAATGCTTTGTATACGGTAGTGTTATATGCAGCACTAAGGCAAGCAATTACCCATAAAAACAGTATCTTGTAAAAAGAGTGGGGGAAATCCCCCTCCCCTGAAAAGAAAAAATGGGAGCACAGTACTTCCTTTTAGACATCACTAAAAACATTTCTCCTTCAGGTTCTTCAAGGCCAGAAAATCATTTACCAAAATATTCAGGAAGTAATCCACAGCAATACTCATTACTCTTTATTGAGAATTTGCAACGGACTGTTGCAAATATCCATGAAAAATATCCATGTAAAAGGAAGGCAGTTGCACACTGTGCTGTATTTACTACCCCACCTGGTATATCCAAAGGTAGTTTTAAAGATATTACAAGGTGAAATTCCCAATAGTTTCCTGTAAGTTCTGTTGCAGACAACTTTTGTTCAGGTTTTTGACTACAAAATAATATACTTCTACAGGCAGGTGGGAAAAAAGCCCTTAGTATATGCTCATTCATGAGAAAATATTTCCTTCCCAACCAAGGCTCAAGCAGGAGGCACATTTTCAGAAATACTGAACAGGCTGAGTCATTCTTCAGGAAACAGAGAGTACTGGAGAAAATGGCAGGGTGAATGGCACCCCTCTTAAGCTAAGAGTTTACTGTTTGGCATAGAATAGAAAAGATTATTTGGAAGGGATCTGCAGCACCCATCCAGTCCAATTGCCTGACCAATTCAGTGTTGACCAAGTTAAAGCTCTTTTTTAAGATCACTGTCCAAATAATTCTAAAACACTGACAGGCTTTGAGCATCAACCACCTCTCTCGGAAGCCTGTTACAGTGTTTGACCCCTCTCACAGTAAAGAAATGTTTTCTGATGTCCAGACTGAACGTTCCCTGGTGCAGCTTTGTACCATTGTCTAATTTGGGTCTAATTTCATCTAATTTTGTCTAAAATTGTCTAATTTTGATAGAAATGCAGATTGGCTTCTGAAGATCCCAAAGATGGTGAAGGTGAGGATTCATGAGCAGCCATCTGATTTGTTCCACTGAAGAAATGATATTCAGGACAAATGAAAAGCCTCTGGCTTTGCATGGAGCATCTTCTCTTTTTACAACTTTTTACAACAGATGATAACACAAAGTGTTTCTCACAACTCCCTTTGCTTAAGAAAGCTCTTTCAGTCTTTTCTGTAAACATGACACCTGGAGAGTGTGCTGCCAGACTTTCTCATGCTGACTAGTAACCTGCTTGTGCACCAAAGTATTCAACAGGACTGGAGGATGCCAGGATCACAATATCTATTACACAGGTTACAGCATGTATTAAAACACTCAGTATAGGGCCTTATTCTGTGCCAACACTGTGGACCAAAGCCAGGCAGCACCTTACTCCATTTACAAGTATCACTAATTTTGGTGAGGATGTACAGTGCGATATGGATCAGTGCAGCTGATCTGAAGAGATCTGGTCCTGTATAAAAACTTTAGGGCCCTGTGTGAGAAGGTATATTAACATAGGAATTCCTCTGGAATCTTCTACTTTATACATTTTGTTTGAGCTTATCAGACAGTACAACTTGAACATGTACCATGCTGTCTAAAAGTAAGGAGTCTAGCCCTGTCTGGTTAGTTGGGGAGGTCACCCATGCTCATCGACTATAGAGGCAATTTAGGTAATAATTTTGAATTAAACACCTAACGTTTTTATGGCCAAAGCTGGTATATGCATAGGTATGTATGTATATATATAAATGTACGTATATAGTGGTTTTATTTTTATATACGTACGTTTCATATTGTACATGTATTAACAAATTTGTATTATATATATCTTATATAAATATACTTCAGCATTTGCTGAAATGCATATAACAAACCATTTTCCCTGTGGCATATTACTGCAAGTACAATATACCTGGCAAAATTTGTAACACACATTTAATGGCATTCTGCCTTTTTTTTTCCTGACTCTTCTTTTGATCTGCAGAAAGTTACCTGGTAACTAGAATTAAAAGAATTAATAAAATAAAGGTTAACTGCTGCTAACTGACTTTGCAAAGGGCTGCAGAGATGTTAAGCATGTTTCCCAGGCAGGGCAGTCGCTGGGAAAGGGAAGTCACTTCCCAGTGTGGGGAAGATGGCACTTTAACATCTCTTACACAGATTTCTGCTCACCATGGCTGGGACATCAGCTCAAATGGAAAGCTAGGATTAAGCATCTGGGAGTAAACACTCTTGTTGTGATGTTCTCTGTGAGTGTTTTACCTCAGAAACACATTCACATCATGGTGGCTTTGGCCTGTCAGTGACTGCCTTGGGGGCTGTACAATCAAGCTTGGGTTGTGGGGTATTTTTGCGGTTGGAGCCTGGAACATTAGGCAAAAACCTCAGGCGTGTTTTTCAGTGCACTGAAGAGACATGTTAATATTTCAGCCTAAGACACAAAGTTAATAATATCCTAATGGCTGGTTCTTGGACTCCCTCCTCACAGAGACAAATGCTACCCACACATTCCTTTGCCCGATACACAGGCAGTCATAACTTGGCGATTAGCGTGGTTCCAAGGTCTGCTGAGATAAATCACAGAAAAGCACTGCACTGCTTTATATAGACTAAAAACTTGAAGCAAGTTAGGAATGCAAAGAGAGCTGTAGGAAAGGATGTTTCTAATGAAAAGCTCTCTGTCAAAGATAACAGCAAGGAGAACCAGTGACAGATAGCACCAGCAAAATATGCAACACGGGAGAACCAGGGAGGAATCTGAAGCCCAAACAGTCAAAGATATAAAGGCAGTTTATAAATTCTCAGCTGATTCTGCCATCTCAGAGACATGACTAATATGGAGACAATGACAGTATGTGGATGTCTCAGGGAGAAATAAAATGGTGCTGGGAATGGAGGCAGTGTCTGTAATTTCTAAACTGAAAAACTGTAGTGTCTCTTTCCTTTTTTTTTAAATTAAGTATCATTATCATAGGGACATTGCAGATTTTAAAAGTAAATACTCTCCTGGGAATGGTAAAAATTGGTGTTATATGTGAGCAGCGTACTTACAAAAAAGCAGAACTGTCACATAGGAGAAAATGAAAAATCGAGGCATTCATTTGTCTCTTGTAGGATATCTGAATTCTTGAAAAGGACAGTTAACTGTCCTTAAATGTAGAATAAAACAGAATTGTATCTTGGCTTGTCTGCAATAATGCAAGGGTAACAAAAAGAGGGAAATAAAAGGTTTCATTTATATAGAGTTTGCATATTTTGCATGCATCCATACTGACTTGAGGTGTTTTCTGTTAGATTTTCCCTTCTCAGAAACAAGGAGATATAAAATATTGCCTGTAGATTTATTCTGGTTGCTGCTTCTTTGATTGTAAAGCTGAAATAATGCACCCTCCAAACCCACTAATATTTCTATTGTGACCAGACTTGTCCAGAGTTTTACAATCCTAATTAGTTTCACAGTTGTCTTGTTGTTTTCCTGTACTCCCCCTCTGTCTGCTCATCACCATCTGCTGTTGTCCACGGTAAGATCTTAAAGGAAGTACCATCTCTTTGTTCTGCTTCTATACAGCACTTCATAGAAATAGCTCATTATGGGAATCCAAGGCTGAAATTCCTAAACACCATGGCAATAAATGTAGTGGACAGCAAGAATAATGAGTCTCAGAAACAGTAGAGAAATGCCCAACTCCTGGCTTTTGGGTAGTATCTCCTGCTTTTTGACTCTGTCTTTTGTTCCTGTGCCATTTCTGCTCAGCCCATTACAAGAATTGCTAGAAGGAGTTAGATGAGCACACAGAGCTTGGTCACAAAGCAGCCATCATTTGGGAAAAAAAGGCAATGATGGATGTGGGAACAAGAAATGTGAACATCAGAACAAATCCTCTTTCAAAGTCACACATGTGCAAGTAGGGAAACATCACCTCTGTCGGTACCTGTACTTCAGACTGTCTGCTTGAGGCTTTTGTTCTGTCTTTATCGAGTTAGAAACATTTAAATGAAGACACATTAGGTGCTAGTCTGTCCCAACAGGGAATGTATGCAGACGTGGTCAGTGACAGTGTACTAAAATGCAGTATTAGCTCTAAGGATCAGCTCTCCTAATTTTTCAGCAGCTCTTTCTCTCTCCAAGAACAGTCAGTAGCTGGGAAAAATACTCAATGGATGCTTTCTTCTTACTGCACTTCTGTTCTCTATTTCTCACAAGATCTTTATGTTTGTTATTTGTACATACTAAGAACATAAGATCTGGTTCATTCAGTAACTGAAAGAACTGACGATACAGGAACAATGAAACATAAATATAATTTCATCTGGTAAGTTATGGGTGGCCAGAACTAGGACCTCTGCAACTGAACTCTATTATAAATTCTTGGGGTTTAGGGGTTAGGGGGTTGCTCAGATTTGTGATGAAGGATATGGAAAATCTGAACGAAATGGATATTTTTCACTATTACTTAATAGAAAAGGGTAACAATTCTGAGGCAGGTTAGTTCAAAGGCCTTGCTTGGATGGAATGTGAAATGTGATCAAATTGCTTCAAAATCTGAGGTTTGTGGCTATTAGAAATACAGCAGTTTGGGAGGCAGTGTATTGAACCTCAGTGAATGGGTTTTGGCACTTGAACAAGTCAACATAAAATGGTGAAACTAAATATTCGGGAGGACTGGCCTTTCAGAACTCCTGAAGAGATATTCATTCTCATAGCTGTTCATCTTACATTGTGGTTTGTGCTATTCGGTTGCTCATAAAAATCTTCTAAGTAAAATTGCATTTTCAAAGAAGGCTGAACTTGTTATTTGTGAAGGTTTATTAATACTTAATTGTTACAAAGATCATCAAGTCAGTATGTTGCTTATTCCCACAGTTCATGCCCAGTTTCAGCATTCTCTCATAAAGTACTTATACCGCACAGCACATTCATTTACAGGACCATCATGTCAAGTCTGTAACATTCTTTTAACCCTATAAATTTTATAAATACATCATTACACATAAAATATAACCTTGCTACGTATTTATTTTTAATGTTTAGCATATCCACTCTTTAAATGAATGTCCAAATCTATGCTATAGTTTTAGAATTATACGACCCCTTATGTAACCTACAGCCCTGTTCTAAAGAACTGGATATCTCTGCAACAGATGCAGTCTGTCTCAGCGTAGGAAATTGCTGGGTGATGAGCAAATGCTAAGGTCATACTAGTTAGTTATTTAAGGTGACTTTAAAAGACCGAAATGACTACTCAAAAGATGACAGTGTTCCCAGGGAAGCCCCTAGCAGGGGTAACACAGCAACCCATTGTGCAGGGCAGCAATTAGGAGTGCCAGTGCTGACTGGAATCCTGGGATTCATTGTTCTTCCTGATTTTCAGGTCATTCCACCCAATGGGCAGATGCTGGGGAAGTCATAATAGAGATTACCAGTTTGGGGATGCCACTTCAACAGAGGGCCATGGGGTAGTGTGGGATTTTCACTTGTCTGGACGCTGCTAGAGGATATAACTGCTTTTGAGAGGAAAAGCTAACTACAATGAACACAAGTATTTGGGGTTGTGTTTGGGGAGATGATTGCCAGTGTGCCTCTGGCACCTTTGGGGAGCCATCTGGGCTCACATTCCTTTCCCTCCTAACACCCTGTGATCACTGGGGTAAAGACCATCATTACCTGTTCCCTGCAGAAGTGTTACCGAGATGTACCAGCACTTGCACCTAAAGCCTGTGGATCCTTGAAAAACTTCAGAGCAGCAGTAAATGGCCCAGAAAATGCTTGCAAGCAGTTTGTCAAGCCAGCTTCAGGCACGTTCCCGGGAGCTGAATGCTTTCAGTACCCCCCTGTCTGTGCTGGCCATTCTCAAAGGTCAGCATGGGGCTCTCGGCAGGGTGTGAGAAAGGAGGAATTGGAAGTGAAAGGCCTCCAAGATCTGCCACGGAGAGACCGGTTGGTAAAAGTGATCTTTCTCATGAAGTAGGGCCCCAGTGCAAGAGAGGTCAGCGTACCCTATTGACATGCTCCTCAGGGAGCTGGTTTTGTTGAGCAATATCAGCACATTCAGACCATCTTCCTCCACCTGAGATGTTTCTCTCTTCCCCTTCCTTCTGTCTTGGACCAGACCACATTAGGGGCATCTGTGTGTTCTCCTTCCCTTCTTTTGTCTTATTTTTTCAGCCCATTTGAGCTGCCATAAGGTTTTCCTGGCAGCAGCACAATGACCATTGCCAACGGAGTTGGGGCAAGGTGCATTTATGTAGGGGAACACACTCGGGGCTGCCTTAGTCTTCGCCTTGACCCTGTATCAGGCTCCTCACCGGGTAAGGCAGCCTGGATAGCAGCGTCTGCTCTCACTGCTGTGGGATTACTCCTGTAGATCATGGGAATAAAGCAGGCAGATGGCATGGAGGCAGTGCTCAGGAGCATAGTGACCTGAATGAAACCCGGGAATAGTGGCACACAGCTACCCTGACTGGCTCTCCAAGCATGGAGAAGGCACAGGAGAGTCCTTAAGGGGATGAAGAAGCTGAGAGACACCGAGAAGAGAGATTCTTGTGGCTGTCTGGGGCAATACAAAGACTGCAGCTGAAAGAGGGAGGATTTACACTAGAAAAAGGGCACAAAAACTTGGAAAAAGTCAAAAAAGGGCAACAGGAAAGGCTAGGAATGCTTTGCCTTATAGTCAATGACATAAGTATGCTGATCTAATTACTTAACAGTAAATGTAAGCAATTGTTAGTGCAATTTAATGAAGAACATGGTCAAATCTAAATCACCTGAAACCTTTAAAACAAACCAGCTATGAAAAAATACAAGACAGCTGAAAAAAGACTTGAAACCAAGAAATGACAAAATTATGTCCCATGCCCTGAATATTGGGTTCATATTGGCATCTCAGAGCCTAACCATGCTCTACATCTTCGTTATGAGCAACAGATCATTCTTCGCTAAACTATTACCTGCGAGTTGAGCAAATTCCTTATGCTTGTAAGAAAATATCTCTAATTTCAAGCCAAAGCTTATTTTTTGTGCCTATGTTTTGCAAAATTTTTCACTTGCTGTACAATAGGTCATGAGGAGGCAGGAAAATTTGTGATCATGATCTTATATGGGTGTAAAACTGTGCAGTGGTAAAGTATCTACTTGTAGCAGATGGAATGAATATGGGAGAACATCTAATGTGGTAATTGACGCTAAAACCTAAGGCATTAATTAAATGTGTGTTCTACTTAAGGAGTTGAATAAATGATGAGTGACAATTAAAAATGATGTCTTTATAATTATTCCAATTCCTATTTATGAAAGTAGAGTGTGACTGCATATTAAAATATGATTGAAGGTTTGATGACTCCCTATTCTTTCACAGTTAAAACGTTTGCAATTATTTCTCCCTCGGATTAGAGCAATGCATAGTGATGTAAAGTAAAACAGCGTAGGCTTGATTCTCCAGTCACTTAACACAGGTTTTATATTGGCATATGGTGACTCCCTTAAGCAGAGCACTCCTCAGTTAGGGTGATCTGAATGGACAATTAAGCTCAGCATGCTAAATAATGCAAATTCAATATGAACATCTGGGGATGCATTTAAGGATCAATGATTCATTTTTTAAAATAATATTTGGTTAAGTTTGGAAAGTCTGCTGCTGCTGTAAGAATGGAGATTTCTCCTTCCTGATGAAGCAGTGGGAAAAATCCCTTTTCTTCACAGGGCACAAGATTAGCCTATTCATAGAAGTCAGGGTCCTTTCCCTCAATCTGTGTGTGTCTAACGTGTCTCTTTGAAAATACTTAATTAGTATAGCAGATTCAAACTTTGCCACAGGGCTGCATATCACTGCCTTTGGATTACTTTAACTAGAAGTCATAATTGGTTGCAGTACCAAGAGATGTTCTGAACCCAGTTATCCTACACTTCCACAAAGACTCTCTAAGATTTCAGACAGTGGAAAACTTCCTTCTCTCATGGAGTTTTTAAAACTCCTCACAATTGCAGGCAGAGTTGTTTGGGTTTTTTTCTCGCCTATTGTGTAGCCATTAATAGCCCTCATTTTCATTTATTCTTCAGAAGTTGAACTGCAAATATTTTTATTCAGGAACAGAAGTTTGATTTCATATTACACCCAAGAATTACAAGGTAGAGAAGATGAGTCCTTCCTTTATTTGAATTTTATTTTTCTTTATTTCTACTGTGCATATTCTTTCGCCTTTCTTTCACCCTCTGTAGTTGTTGGGGATATGCTGTGGAACCAGCAGTTCATATCTTCGAAGAGGCAGTAAGCTCAAGGCTACCTGGCAATGCTGTTGATTATTTTTACTGCAACTCTGAAAAGAAAGAAAACAAAAAGTGTGTGTATGTGTATATATATCTACAGGTTTATTTACATACACACTAAACATTCACTGCAGCTTTAAATCCAATGCTAAACTTGAGAAGCTGGTTTTTACACTGGAGTCTTTCCTAGCATCCAAGGCAAAGGACTCTACCCTTGTCTGCAGAGCAGCAGCATCATCCTTGTAGCCTCTTCACTCGCTTCTCTCTGGAATGGACAGGAGGGTGGGCAAAAGCCTGCTTCCTCTGTCTGCTTTTCATCCTCTGGTATTATTACCAAGCCTCTCTTTTCAGCCTCCATGGCTCACTTCTCTTCTTCTATTTATATTTCCTCAGCATTTTGCAATAAAAATGCTACCATCTCCCACCTTGAGCGTCTTTGCTGCTGCCCCACTCTGAGAGGCACCTCTGTCTGCTCCTGAGTGCTGCTGCAAAACACTCTCCCTGCCTGCCCTAAGTCTTACACCCTGCATAGCTCTCCTTACTCTTTCCAGCTGCTATACAAGCATTTCTATATTTTCATTTTGTGTTTCTGTCTGGAAAACATCTTCTCTCTTCCAGTCCATTAGCAGGTCTCAGACATCTCCTTCTTCTGTGTTAATTCCCCCAGTCGCCTGGTGCATTGCAATACATTAGCTCTGCTTACCTTGTTCAATTAGCTTTTATTCTGCTCTGAATTGGATTTTAGCCACCCATAATTTGTGAGTATTTAGAATTAGATATATTTTGTAAGCCATTTGAAAAACAAGGATATCAAGCTTCCAGATGGCATAAAATACTGGTTCCTGGATTCAGTACTTTTTAAGAAGAACCTCTTAAAACCATGCCTGACTAGAAGGGTGGAAAAAAAGCAAGAGGGCAGTCCAAGTACTGTGCTTCTGGGTTTTGTTTTTCCTCTTTTTGTTTTCTTCCAAGAAGGCCTGCTACAGGTGACACTTACATGGAAATAGGGAGAGAAGATCAGGCCAATCCGTTCCGGTATGCGTAAGATACATCCAAGAGATGATCAGGATGTGCACAAAAAACCAACCAGAGACTTCTTTCTCCTCTTCATGTTAAACGAGATGGTGGAAATGCTGACATTGTAATTGGCCACACTAGTTTTATTCATGTCATAATATAAATTCACCATTATAATCTTATTAAAAATAAACAGCTGCATAATTTAACATGTATTTTTGTTCAAGATATGTTAATGCTATAAATTATAGCTAAGTCACAAAATAAGGTGATTTTTAAGATCAGCTCTCCACAGCTCATTCAACACTTAAAAAAACCACTTTGCTTTTAGCCACCACATTTTGCTCTTTCTTCACTTCTAGATTCCTTCTTGCATTATAAAAGTAGTGCTCATCACCTTACCTCCCCTGCAAAGCACCTCAGACCTTTAATCTGTTTAGTCCACATGCAATGGGCTTTCTCTTTTTTATTAGGTAGAATTAAAATATTCTCACTGGCAGTCTTTTTTTCTCTGGGAATATTATATCCCCATTGCAGCTTTCTCTTGATGTGGAGGCTTTCCAAGTGCCGTCCCCTAAAACATCTTTGCCCCAAAGCAAAGGCCTTGGTATCATGCCTGGCTTTCCTCCAGCAGAACACAACTAATGAAACAATATGTGAAAGAAAAATCTAATCTGGAAGTTCCTGCCTAGGGAGGGGAAAAGTACTTCTATCACATGTGGCAGACATCCAGAGGGCATGCTAAGTATCAAAGAGAGGAACGCTGCAGGATTTTGGACACTGCAGAGAGAAAACGCCAGAAGTCCATCCCTTGGCTGACCACCATATGACTGTGCATGGAGGAGAGAAAGACACTGAATGGCAATCCCACTGAGCAGATGTCCTACAAGAGAAAGTCTTTCATTTCATCACCTGCTGCGTCAAAAACTCCTCTGACGGCTCAGCACTGAATAATCACAGGAAGAACCTCAATTACGTTAATGCCTATGTTTCCCTCACAGTTACTATGTCTGCCCAGGAACTATGAAATACCAGACTACGTGTCAGCCACTTCCCAAAAGCTCCATAGTATTGTACATGAGCCACCCAAGCCCAGAAGCACGTGCTGCAGCACAGCTGGCAAAACAAGGCACACACATGGCGGTCTTTCATTCAGTGATCCTATTTTACAATGTTGACAGAGGAATCTCTCCATGTTCATTTGCCAGTCTGCTGTCAGTATTGTGGTATTTATATTGCAGATGCATTTACATAATATTTATGTATTGGTACTGCTTTCACTAACTGGCTTTCCCACCCGGCACTTGGCAGTGAGGCTGGCACCCGGCAATTGCAGATTTAAATGATGCTGTCATGCTCTTTGAGGCAACAGGTACATACAGTTTTGGTGGATGTAAAGGCCAGGTAGTAAGGTAGGCATGTGCTAGTTATGCCTATTTATCTATGCAGACATACTAGGCTAAAGTAATCTTTAGAAGTTTAAAAATTCATAAAGCCTGATGACAAGTCAGAGGATCACTAACATGGGAGAAGACCATTTTCCCTTCCAAAAGTTAGACATGCTGAAAAATTACTGCTCTAAACTAATAGCAGTGTTGAAGACCTCCCTGCTAACACTATCAGATAAATACATCTACAATCTCTGCTTCCCACATTTGACACTTCTTAAGGGCTTGCCTACACAATGAAGTTGTTCTTACATTGATTTTAAAAAACGTCATTTAGTTTAGAAGTGATTTATTTTAACATAAGTTTAAATAGATTCTTCTGAAAAACACATATTTGTATAAAATTTTGGATGCATGCAAGAATAAAAGCCCTACAGAAACCAGTACCATCCAGGTTCCGACTTGGACAGAAATCGGATTGTTGTACGATTTCCAGTCTTGGATTCAGATGAAGGTCTGTACTTTGTTTTGGGATTTTTTAAATAAATGAAAATGTCTCTAGGCATTTTAAATTAATACTAAATTAAAAAAAAAATATCTGTGTGTATATATATATAGGTTTATATACACATATATATATAGACATATTTTACTTCTGTTGACATAGCTAATGATTTTATTAGATGTCTTTATCTGCTTAGAGACACTTTCACAGAATAAAATGAAGAGAAGTGCTATCTGAGACACTCATATAATCCTAGTATTTCTAGACTGAAATGCTTTCCTCTGCGAGATACAGAATGTTTAAGAATTCCTTATCATTGATATGGTTGTAATTGATGTGACATATCATTTTTCTGCTGTCCATCAGTGTTCTAACACCAAAGTTAAAGCAGAATTGACACAAGTAGGATTTCTCCTGTTCTGTGATATAGAAAGAATAGCCAGTCATGGTTTGTATAAATTACTTCATAGTCACAGTTATATACAATACAGTTTCCTAATGAGGCCAATTCCCTAGGCAACAGCCCAAATCCGTAAATGTCTAAGCACAGAAATACAGCCAGCAGGATGTCTAATTCAGTTGAACTCAATGGAGATGATTTGATACTCATAATCACCTCACCTCTATGAGCTGCATGGCTGTTTTAAGCAATGTATTGAGAAAGAAAAAGGTATTCAAATACTCATTCTTCAGGTAATTTTTTTAAAGCCTCCTCATTTTCCCTGGGTACTTTACTGTCCATGTTTTGAAAAATTGTTTCTCTCATGAAATTAAAAACAAACTTCAAGAAAAAAAACTAAGAAATTAAACTGAAGAAGCCTTATGAATATTTAATACAATGCCTTGTTGTTTGAGTAACCAAAGTCTGATTTTGACCATTTTATGGTTCCTGAAATAAAAATGAGTATAAGACTTTCAGATCATATCATGAGCTAATTTACTTTTCCTTTGGCTTGTCTTTCCATCATTCCACCTCTTCTCTCCCATATTTCTATTCATCTGTGTGAAAAGGCTTCCATTACAAATCAGTAAGATATTTTGTCTTATCAGTCCTTTCAGACAACTTCATATGCACTTTTGCATGTGTAGCAACAGATGAATGTACTGCACCTTGATCAAAAGTGAGGTCTAATTGACTTCTTACAAGAAACCCGAACAGCAATGAGATAACTACACATGGGAATGATGCAGCTCGCTGGGTGTCTGAGGCACCACAAAGTTTGGTTATGTCTTGACAGTACTCAGAAGTCCAAACCACACCATTTACTGATAATTGCTGATGTAGGTCACTACAGCATTATCAGGAAGCCTCTGTGAAATGGCCCCAAGATAGAAGGAAAATGGACTTCGAAGCTGTTCCTGTACCACTGCCTGGGAGCCATGCCGAGTGCTGCTCAGCCTGTCCCTGTCCAGGAACTGGTGCCACAGCAGCTTTGCAAGGGCAATAAAAAGAGCAATCAATTTTTACTCCTCCTAAAGGACAATGCAAAGCATACATGCCTCAAACCAGAGCTTTAAAATGGACAGTGAGAAGGTTTTACTAGGTCATAAATGTGTGATTCATTACAACCTGTGTTATGTGATAGGACAGAGCTCACCAATGTGTTGGTTGCACTTTCGTTCCCAGTGAACCCACAGCATGTAATACTGACCTGCTAGACACGAAAACGAAAAGAAGCTTGAGGAATATATGGGTACATTGCTCCCTATCAGACAGAAAACTGCTAAGGGAAATAAGGTCAGGTATCTACTCAGAAATCATGCTTGAACAGGAGGGAGCCTAGATTTCTTTCTCTAAATTGCAGAGGGTTTGGCCTTCCTTACAATGAAAGTGAAGGAAAATTCCTTGTGCTCTTTCATCAAGGTAGAGTCAGTAGTTCTACAAAGCACAGGGATACACAAAGCAGAGGGACTTGCTTTTTGAGCTGAATAATAAAGTTTCTTTTAAGTGTATGCAGTGTTTAGTTGTGTAGTGGGAAACGAAGGACTAAAATACTGACCTGTTTGGTTCTGCCTGAACTATCCTTCCACTGCCTCTCATTTAGCTTTGACTGTCCTACTGCCAAGACCATGATCCAGTGGAGACATATTATCTGATACAAATGTATGTTATCAGGAATAAAAAGAAATTACTTTTCTTTAGCTGTATAGAGGAACTGGTAAGTATTTCTGCTCATAGCATGATCTCGAATCTTAAATTGTGAACATTTTCTTTGCTGCTTAAGTAGATTTGAACTGCCACTTAGTAGGGGAGGAAATTCTCCTAGATCTAACTAGTGTCTCTGCTGTACTGTCAGTTTGCACATGAACTCCTTTTAGCTAATCGTGAGCAAGGGATAAAAATAAATAGCTATCAAAAGAAAGCCTCTACAATTATATCTCTTTGGAACCAGAATATCCTGGACCTGCTCTCTCCTATGCAACATGTGAAAAAAACCCTGCAATTTGCTCCCCTTTCTAACTCCTATAAAGATAGGAAGGAACAAAATCTGTTCTTTTATATAAAATTAATAGGGGAGGTTAGGGAGAGTTCTCCAGCAGATACAAATGGAAGAGGTTTTTGAGGGAAAGCCCTTCCACCTTAAAGGCCTCTAGTAGGAAGATCCTAAAAATTGCAACAGAATCTAGATGACTAACTACTGAGGTTGTTTGAGGACTTAGCCACAACACAAATATGTAAAGACTGCAAGGTCTAAGAACTAATCATCACACAAGGAAGAAACAGTTTTTTGTTTTCCCTGTTTAGCTTTTATGGGTCGTCTGCCACTGAACTGTGAACAAGTCTGGGAACGCTGGGACTCCGCCATCTCTCGTATTTAAAGTCATGGTGTCCAGCTCTGGATTTGGGTGGAGAATGAAGCCTTTCATTGTGGGGCAACTCACTGATGGCTGGAAGACATTAGAGTTGTTGACATCTGTAAAGTATTTCAGAAATTGTGAGGATATACAGTGATGAGCAACACAGAGGCCACATCAGACCAGAGCTTCATAGCCACCCAGGAGTTGCGTAACTGAGGAAGAAATGTGGATTCTTTCCAGAAGATGTCAAATCAAGTCCATCTGTACTGAAGCAAGACTGAAAAATGTGGATTGTATTCAAGCATCAATTCAAGCAAAAGCTCAGTCAGAATTTCCCTTTTACAGCTCTGCCTGGTGTGTAGCTCTGCCTTTACTCTGATAGGCTCCTTTACACTTCTGTAGCATACATTTCTCCTTGTTATCTTTAACAAGGACAGATTTAAATCCACATATTAAATTCCACTTTCCTTCTGCTAATTATTTTACTGTTGCATTTGCATTCCTCCCTCATTTTTCTTTGTTGCCTTTCCTAGGGAGGTGGGAGAGCTAATTAATTAATACTCTTATTATTGGGAGGTAGGAACTTGTAGCTAAAAAGGAGGGGCATGACAAGTACTTAGCAAAGGTATTGTAGGCTCTGGGTGGGAAATGCCACTTCATCAGAAGTCTGGGACCTCATAGGTTTTGGGCAACAATGGCTTGGTCCTGGGGTCCTGTTGTTGCATCCACTGTAGGAATTCCCCACTGGATGTCCAGTCCCTCATGGCTGACCACAGAGTGATTCTCTATTGTGTGTTTGCAGGAGCCTGTGCTGTTTTGCAGCATAAGGGAATACTTCTTGTATGCTGAGCTGCTACCCTTTATATTGTGTTTTGATTGCATCTCACTTCTTTCCTGCCCCTGCCCCAGTCACCCAAGTGGTGATTGCAAAGCTGCCATCGTAGATTTCCTGGCTTGTGTCCATGTAAATGAGGTGTAAACTCCCAGCAAACAGGGCTGCCATAAATTTAGCCATGTCTGATGAAAACATTGATGAGCCTGGGTAACCAAGACAGAGGAAAGCAGCGAAGGAGGCTGAAAGAGCTTACTGGAACCAGTATTGGAAAGGTGTCACTTAGGTTGTCAGGCTTTGATTACACAGCCAATTATGATTTCTGTATTACTATAGCAAATAGTTTCCATCTCTCCCACCATGGTTCTTTTATTTTTGTTAGAGGTTTTTCTTTGCCACGGATCCACTTTCTCACATAAAAGCCATCAACTAGAAATTAAATTCCCTTTTCTCTTCGAAGAGAAGAGATAGACAGCCCATCCATTTTTGGGGGAAAGGGGGTTACAGTCAGATTTTCCTCTCTTTCTAAATTTTTTCTTTTACATACTGTCATGCAGGACTTGAACAAACAAGGAGAACTGACTAGCTAAACAGTAAAGACACTAAAACTTAAAATATCAAGAGAGCTGTCAAACATATTGAGTAAATGGAGAGGAATAGAAAATTTCTTCTAATCTCTTTCAGCTATTGTAAACATCTCACTTGCAGCGGTACATCTTATCAACAGATGTTGGTTGTTCTTGTCTTTAATTGCTGCTGTCACTTTAGCTTCTAGCAGTTCCTGCTGCTACAGCTCAGTTGTACAAAAGGATGCTTCTCCTCTAACCTCTTTTTGCTCTGCTATCCTGCCCTCTCTCTGGCGGTGTGTGGGGTGGGTGTGGGTGCTGCCACGCTTGCACTGCAGTGTCGGTGTGTGGAGGTTGGTGGTGTAATCCCTCTGAGCTCAGTGCGTACCACCAATTCAAAGGATGAAAACTGTTTTCTCCCATCTGGTCCCAATCCTGGGAAGCTGCAGGAAAACTGTATGGCAGGTGCTGCTTAAAGAAAGCTCTTCTCATGCTCAGACAGCATACCCTTTTTATCCTGCAAAAAAAGTAGCAAAGTATTTTTCTCCACATAATCCTCTCAATTCCTGTTTGAGAATTTGCTGCTCTTCTCTTCCTACCCCCACCACTGCCTTTTCTTTCTCCTATGGGACTGGCAGAATCTCAGAGGAAATAAGTAAAGCTTTCCTAATATAGAAGCTCATCTTCTCTGAAAACACTTCTCATTCTGTTAATGGAGTTCTGGAAATGTTTCAGTTCTCTCCCTACACTATTACTTTATTCTTTTCCTCTGATAACTGTCCAAGCATCAGTGTCATCAGTTTTCCTAGCTTTATTAGCTCATTTTGCAAAGGAATGCTCAGGCAGTCTAACAAAATAATAATAAAAAATTGGCTGGAGAGTTTTATAGCAATGTACTCTCTTTGAAAAAATAAATATGCATCTGGAGACATCTTTCTGAGACCATTTCTTTACAGGGGTTTTACACTTCACAAATACATCTGCTCTACATACAAATATCAATGGAAGGTAACACAGGTTGCTTAGCAGATTTACATATATTCCTTCCCCCTTCCTCTCTTACCCTGATATATGTCTGGCCCAGGGCCCTTCTTCCAGAATATCTCCACCTATGATACCAGTGCTCAATATTTGCAAATCCACTCATAAAATTTTATATAACAAAAGCAAGAAGTGCCTGCAAATCCTCTGTGTAGAAGGGAGTGCTTTTTCTGTGCTTCCCTCCCCCACAGTTACACTAGTTCTGGGGAGAAGCATGGGAAGCACAGAGAAGCAGACATGGAAACGCTCTTATTCTTCAATGAGAGTAGGGTTTTCCACCAGGGAGAAGGTGCGGCTTAGTACCAGGGGCAGGCAGATTCGCTGTGCCCAACGCTATTCTTACAGGCTGCAGCAGAGAGGGAGGGAAGCTCAGGCATCCTCTTGTCCCCTTAAAACCCCAACTTGAAGATGGGGGTGGGGTAGGGTGAGCAGAGAGCCTTCCATCCTCAAAATAGGAATTGTGGGGAGTAAGGACATGCTAAGCATGAATGCACGTAAGAGTGGGAGGTTGGTGGGAAGTCAGTGGGAGGAGGAAGAGTTCTTCAGAATGGTGGCATCTGAGGAGACTACGGCTGAATGCAGAAGTATGGGCAGCCCACAGCAGGAGAAATGCCTGCAGTTGCCCTGGGTGAGAACTACTTACACAGAGAGTATGAAGCAGGCTCAGTAAGTACATGCTTAAAATACTCCACCTGCATTTTGGAGACATTCATCAGCACAGGCTACCTTCCTCGTGCTTGACCCTAGCTGCCCAGGGTTGTGCTTTCTTGCCCACCCTTTTCCAGACACAACACGTGCAGAAATGGGAACTGACTGAGTTAAGCACCACACAAGACATGGACAAATGCTGGCAGACAGTGCCCTGTTTTAATGACTTGTTCCAAATGCACAGGATGGGGGACAGGAGAAGAGTTGCCTGGCATGGGCTTTCACTTCACACAACCTCTCCCAGGGAAGACTAATGGGTGTTCCAGTCAGAAAGAGCCCTAGACTAACACATACAAAATTTCCAGGTAGATTGCAACATCTGGTTTGTCTGGCACCTTTTCTATTTGTGACCCATGAGGATGCCTGCAGGGCAGTTCCTCATCTGTGGTCCACCCAAAACTAAAAGTGATGGCAAGAAAAAGAAACTGGATACCTGCTAGTGTAACTTGGTAGCATGAAGTGTAGTTTGGGAAATGAACTGGTCTTGATGAAGGCTGGCTGTGCTGGCATCAGCATTTGGAGTGTAGATTTGGTGATAGATATGTGCACAGAGTGCAGAGACAGGAAAAACCTGAGCCAGAAAAGTGTGTTCTCCAGCAGGAACACAGAATTAAGGTGCTAGTTTTATGCTGCATTTTTATTAGTGGTATCTCAAAAATATCTCTTTCAGCATGCCTTTTTCACTTCTCCCACAGAAGCATGAAAATTAACATCAGCTAACAAAATTTTCTATTGCTTTGGAGGTAATGTTGTTGAGAGCTGTTTATACATTACTTTTCTCTTTTTATTTTTCACTTCATCAAAGTGCAGTCATAATGAAATGCCTGATTATTTTCCTCTTAAAATAAAAAGAATGCATTATTTAATTCTTTTTCCCCCTCCCAGAGTTTAGGACACACATAGACACACCTCAACAAGCAAAACACCAGACCCCTCATGCAGAGACATTTCCCATCAAATTTCACACTGGGCATAATGTGTCAGCTCAGATAGGATACAGAAGTGAAAACCACGTGGTCCAAGCACACACCTCCCAGGCACAGGAAATAAGCTTGCCCCTTAGATGGCTGGAGAACATCTTCACCGATTGGATTCTGCCATGTGTGAGGCAATGGAGGTCGTGTGAGGTCAGGTGAGGTCACATTTGGGAGTTAAAATTCATTATTCCCTATCCGTCCTTTATTTCAAGGGAAAGGCATTTGAGCTCATGTCTTTTTTTGGCTGCTGCTGTGCCACCTGGAGTGGTCGGAAAGGTCCTGTTTCCACCATCTTTCACCTTATCTCTTGGTGTCAGCACCACTCCTTACAAACCACGGGGACTAAGGAGATATTGCGACCACACATCCAGGAACACACACTTCCGCAGTGCACAGGAGGAGAAATCCTAAGCTTCTGCAGCCCTTTTCTTGCATACCAAAATCCCATGCCATCACACCTATCTGTCTTTACCTGCTCCATGGCTGCACTGGAGTGACAACTAGGTTTATTTCCCCCAGGCTGAAGTGCTACCACTTACAGGTAGCCTATGCAATCCGGTACGTGAGTTAACTCTACCCCAAACAGAAACCCAAACAGGGTGAAGGTCAATTCCTGTGAAAATATCCTATGCTGCTGCTTGGCCGATCGTTCCAATTACTCAAGGTTAGGTTTTATTTAATCATGCCTTCTTCCACGATTTTTTCCCTCCAATATTAAAATGAAAAAAAGCAATTAGATAACGAAGCATATGTAGCTTGTTTTCTTGGATTGTTTCTCAGCTTTTTCCTAACTTGTCACTGCCCCTTTGGACTTCAGCAGTGGGATATCTGCCAGGTTTCCACAGAGATGCAAACAAATTCTATGCAATAAAATATCATCTCTACATAATTTAAGCCCCAAATGTACATGGTGACAGTTTTATGTTTGAGTAATATGAAAATCTGAGATATTGGATGTGAGTATAATTTAGAATTGAGAGCTGCAAATATTTCTGTGCCCTGGAATCCAGTTAAAATGCACCATTGCACATGCCGTGTTTCAGTGGTGAACTATTGCTTGCCTCTGATTGCTGCAGGGTAAGAACTTTATTTTCCTAACCCATGATTTAGTGCTTTCCACCCCCTGTAAAGTGTAACTAACAATGCCCTCTATGTGAGCTCTGGCAGCTGAGGAGATAGGGGGTGATGGCTGCAGCAGGAAAAGGGAAAGGTGGGGAGAAATGGGCAAATAAAAGGAACATCTGCAGTGGGTTAAAAAACATTCACAACTTGACTTCTTAAAGAACTGAAGGCTGAATATTGGGCCAAAACCCCAATTAGATGGTGGCAGTGGAACTCCACTGATTTTGAAGGAGCTGAGCCAGTCTGAATCAGCTGAGAATTTGGTCTACAGTTTCGCATTTAGTGCCCAAAGTGGTTGAAGCAGGGGAGGTTTGAAACTGTACTCCTCACATAGCACAGAGGGGCCTGCAGGAATAATGTTTGCTTTGGCATGCAGGTGGGTTAGTGTAGACCCAGCAGGTCCAGCAGTGAAAGGCTCCTTTCTGCTCTGAGTGATGGTGACTTCCATAAAGACAGCAAATTCATCGAGAGATGTGCCTTAACCCACATCCTTCTTTAATTCTTAGGTTCTTGCACAGTGCTGACCTCAAGGTGAATCTGTGTGGATGCTCTTGCTCTTGTTTTCATCCCTGGATGTCCTCTGTTTCTCTGCACGGCACAGATCTCGTGGTGTTTTCCCTGGATACCTATTCCAGACTCCCTCTTTAGTCAGAGTCTGTGTTGGGGCCTGAGAAACTCTGATGGTTTTGAAATGCCTCTTTCTACAGCTGTGGGTCTCAGTCAGGAAAAAGGAGTTGCTGCATTTCCTCCATCTTCCCTTTGCCATATAGAAAGCCCTTAAGAGGAATTTTGTGCTAAGATTTTCCCATTTCTGGCATGATTTCTGAAATTTGCTCTCTTCTTCCTTCCTATCCTCTTCTCTTTTCCCAGGATGCTTGCTCTGGCTCCGTCTCGTTAGAAAGATTATCTTCTCACAGCATATGAAATTAAGAAATAGATGTGAGGAAAAAGTGGGGATAGATTAGAGGTTCCTCTCATCACAGGCAGCCTGGTGCAAAATGTTTCAGCAGTGCAGGAAGGTCTGAATGAAGCAGGGATGCAACAGAGTTAACATCCACCCCATGAAGGCCACCTTCTTTTCAAGGGATGAGTAACAAAGCAGAGGACAGGCGGACAGGGAATAGTGCCTGATTTTTGTAACCATATAGTAATCAGGGATATCAAAAAAGAACAGCAGGCAACCGGATTAAAATAGACAGAGATACCACATTATGCAACTTATTATAAGTAGCTCCTCAGTTTAATCACAGGATTTTGTGAAGACTTAAAAATTGTATGGGTGCAAAACCTGATTGGCAAATACATGAAATTAAAAGAAGATAACTCTCAGGCAGGGAATCCCTGAGGCACAAAACATGAAGAACAGGGAACTACTGAAAGAAATACCACTTTGTCTTTGATATGCTGCTATGTTCTCCCACGTGCATCTATGTATTGGTCATCCCTCCAGGCAGGGCACTGGGCTGATGGCTTTGGTCTGACCCAATACCACCACTGTTATGTTCACAGGCCCAGACAGTCAGGTGCTGAGTGCCATCAGTCCTGAAGCACTGCTCTCTTCAAGAACTCTGAAAATAATGGGCTAGATCAACTGCCTATCAAGACCAAATACTACCAAGGAATTAGTAATTCCAGATACACTGTCCAGGAATTCTGAAGTTATTTTCCTTCCAGGCAGAGTAAAATGAATGCCCATGATAGATACTGACTGCACGTATCTATAAAAATTCATCTAGCTGATGCATATCTAGCCTTTATACCTGAGTCAATGGTAAGATGGATATCCCACCAGTCTCAGAGAGATACACCAGTCATTCTTTCTTCACATCCTCTGGGCTCACCGTGTGCTGATATTCCTCACCTAACTGCAGCCATGGAAAAGCACCTCAGGTGAGAAAAAGAAGGCATTTTTGAACACCAGCACTGAATGTGTTTTGTCTGGCAAAACTCCAGAGAGGTCTTTTTCCCCTTAGCAATTCTGAAGGGTGGTGTTGGTGTGGACAAAGAACATGCATATGCCATGTTCCGGAATGGATGTCAACCCCTGAATGACTGTACTGTTTACTTCTGATGCCACATTATCTTTCTTCCAACATGACTGCAACTGACACCAGAAATCCTGACCAGGAACGTGTGTCTGTTGTCTTGTGGGGGCATCTGCAATACCATGGGTTTGTTACAAACTGGTAAATGGTAGTCCTATAACAGCTGACATTTGGTGGTATATTATACGTGGCAACCTGAGCAAGATGCTGGGTTCTCAGACAGAAATGTTTTATCACCAAAGGAGGCCTTAATTTGGATAAGCTGTTATGTCACAGCACACCACAGAAATGCAATACTGACATTTTGCTGCTGAGGCTTCTCAGGATCTTAGGCATAAGTGAGTAATATTTACCATTTGAAAGCCATGTTAGTTACATGTCCATTATTCAATAGATGGAAAAAACTTCACAGTTCTTCCTTCCATGTATCTAGGATTTCTTTTTATGAAATACAGAGCAGATGCCACAGCTTGCCAATCACAGTTTCTTCTAAATTATAGAATATATGTCATGATGTCAAGTCTTCTTGTCAGGAATTATTGGAAACATTACACTGTTATCTGTCTGGAATAAATGTCTCATGCTCTGAGTGCCCTGGTGTCAGCTAACAAGTATATTAATATTGAGCACGGGATCTTACTAATTCCCTGCTGAATGAGGACTTATGGCCTGAGAGCACTTAGGAGTGGAACAGATCAATCATCACAATAAGCTGATTATAAGCATTTCGAGGAAAGTATAACAGCATATGCAAATTCTACATTCTGTCACCTCTCCTCACATCAAATCCTACCTCAACAAACACCTCCCGCTTTCCAGAGCTACTCCAAGAGGAGGATTTCCCAGTGAAACAGCAGTAGTGTATTTACAAATAGGAGACCAATGATGTGTTTCTTCCATTTCCCAAATTCTCTTGCTTCAGCTGCCTGAACTGGACACACAACACAAAACAGAAGACATATTAGACCTGGTTCAAAATTGTCTGATAACTGAACTGTGAGATGGTGCTTTAGGATTTCTGGGGGACCTACCTGGTAGTTCCTGAAGCACATGAGAAGGAAGGAAAATTATTTTCTTTCAATGGATTATACATGATTGAATTCAGGGGGATCTCCAGAGATTCACTTCACACCACTTGTAAATTCACACTACTTCATGAAGAAACATCAGGCTCCTAAGAAAAATGTATGCACGAATTAACATGCCTAATTAGTTGGTGTCAGTTCAGTGTTGAGGCCTGCTTAATTTAACTACAAATTTGCTCCCCTCATCCTTTTTTTTCCTATTTATTACTGTTTGTCACACACCCTTTCAAGAAGGTGATGTCAGGTTCTAGGACCTTAGACACCTTGACGTAGACATCTAACCTGGTATGGTGGCCATTGCTCAATCAGATCTGACATTAAACCTTCAGAAATAATCTGACCAGACTGATCTTGCTAAATATTTAATTTCTCCATTATAAATTATATACCTAGCTGTCACAATAATTTCTGGAAACTTCATAACTACAGTTAACCCTGTTAGCTTTGATGTTGTATATGAAAGAATTGGGGCTTACTTCTGAGAATGAAGCACTCAAGATGAAGATGTTTTACAGATAAACTCTCAAGTATCAGGAAGATGTCCTAATGTACAGTTTGTTATGCAAATTAACTTACCCCATTCTGGGATTTCAGTAATCCTTCTGATCTTGCTAAGTGCGATGTGTGAGACTGCCACTTACTTAAACTCTTCTGTAACAGATTCAGGATTTGGTTGTTTTTGTTCTTGTTCAAGTTTTGATTGTCTGTAACTATTGGGAAAAAAGTGCTGGAATATGGTTTCAGCACGAAGGTTCTTAGATTGAGTGACTAGATGGGTCTAAAGGTGAAAAGGTTCTGAATACTTACGTTCTTTTTGAGCAAAATCCATCCAATCTCTTTTAGTTCAGTCAATTACAGATCTAACCTCATTTCCACTTACACTAATCAGAGTTCTATCCACTGCTTCAGTTGGCAGAATCCTCTACTGCAGTAAGAAGTACTGTAGCCAAGTTTGTATCAGAGCTCTCCCATTTCAAGTTGATTTTGAAATCTTTCCTTTTTTAATAGTGTCTCTAACATCATGATGTGATATACCAAAGAGCAGACTCCCTGCAGGTAACAAAAGTTTCAAAGAGTTTTTTTTTGGAGGGAGAAATGAGACATGACTTGAACATGTCATGTAGCTGTCAAAGGAAATCGGTATTTAACACTGGGATGAAGGTAGATTTAATTAGGAGACATGAGGGAAGATGAAGGAGTGAGAAAAGGGAGAGGACATCTGTGTATATTATGAAATAAAAAACATGTTTATAGGCCAACACTGCTGTGAGAGATGGAGGATAACAAAGAAGTCAGCATTACCTTAATCCTCTTGGTCTTTTTATAAATAAATCATCATTTCATATGGCAAGTCTCACTTTCTTCATACCCATTTCCATCATACAGATTTAAGTAACAAATTGTTTGTCTTGAAATGTGCCAAAACACATGCTAAATGCATAAATAAAACTAAGAGACACCACTCTTCTTCTTACTTCAATCTAGATATCCTTTATTTTTTTAAATTTTAACCTTGCTGTAGTTGCCTATATGGTATTAGTTTCCGGAGGAGCATGGAGTTGTGAACATCACAAGATGTACTAAGCTAAATTTTGTTTTCCTCAGGTGTGTTTTATTTCACTCAGAATTGCAGCTATCTCAAGATAGTATCTCCAAAATGTTTAAAAGACAAGCAGAAAGCACGTATACTAGATTAATAACCTATAGCTTTCTTACCTTTTGAGCTTTTCCTTCCACCTGACTTTTCATCCTTTCTCTTGTTCATATCTTTAAGAATGCGTGAAAACCCAAAGACAGGCAGCAGAAAAATGCCTGCGGTAATTCTGTGGCACCTGTTCTGTTTGATCTCCTCATGGTTGGTCACTCATCACAACCGCTCAGGCTGCACCACACGTCTGTCCTTCTGCCCCTTCTTGTCCCATTCTACTGTTCTTCCCAATGGCAGACTGCCTTTTTCTCCTCAGACCATCCCTTCCACCTTCCCAGCTCATTCTGGCTCCATTCCTTTCCTTCCGAAGTAGTTTTGCGGCTTGACAAGGCACACGTTATTTCCCCTAGAAACACAAATTGACGGGTATGGTCTACCACGTGTTTACGTTGACTTTAGAGATTTTTGGATGTAATCCTCTCCCTCAAAAATATGGACTGTAAAGCAATATGTTATTTGTCCCTTGTTGGTTCTAGAGTGTTCCATGTAATACTGCAAACTCAGTGCTCGCCTTGCATACAGCATTCAGAAAGTTGCTGAATGTTGCTTCTGTGCTGTACATTTATTGACTGAAACATTTGAGTTGTTGCTTTTCACACTGGTAATTTTAGAGCGCAGATGCCTAGCATGTTTACTCACATACCAAGGCTCACATTTAATGAGCAAAATGTCAAGTATATTGTTATCCACCATAAAAACTGTGAAAAATATCCTTGCCATCTGCAGTGTGCCTTCTGCTTCAGCCTAAAAGACTTTTACAAGCAACTACATGAAATTAGCATTAAAGTCAATATTTATAAATGGAACCACCTCTAAAGGGCCGGATCTTCTCCCCTCCCACACCCCCTGTTCCCCTGGGATCTAATGAGCTGGGGAGGCTGGGTGCAGGAAGGGAGCCGAGTTGCGCCTGGCTCCTGGTTGCAGCCAGCCAGAATAATCTCCTTGCACTGAGGAAGAAGCAGAAAGAGAAGAGTGGTACTAAATGGCATTCACAGTATCCGAGGATCAGATCCTGTGCTGGTGTCAGTTGGTGCAATGTCATCATCCTCACTGAAGTGACGCAGCGAGCATAAATCAGCACATTTTGGGTGACTGACACAGCACTGATCTACCTGAGAATGGAGACTGTAATAACACTCATGGAATAGACGGTAGGTAGCAGAGCTGAAACTGGGATTTGATAGACTGCCATCAGAAAAAGACAGTCTCCTCCAAGAAGATGTTTGCTAATACTCCACCAAACGTGGAAAAAAATTGGCCATTTGTTCTGGCTTTTTATGGTGCTGAGGACAATGAAGATCTTGTCTGTTGCTAAAGTCTGTAGATTGTACTGCAAGAATAATAAAACGAGCAACTACTAGTAATGGATAACTGCTCCTGGGCCTTCTCCAGGCAGCTTATCTGAACTTTTAATTTTGCTCTTGCAAAATCTTCAATCCAACCATGATTAGTGTGTTGCAGAACTGAGATCTAAGCACATTTTGAAAAACGTTCCTGTCCACTGCTGTTATCCCAACATCCATAAGCAGCAGAAATTCCAGCCAGATCTTTGTGGGACAGAGCCAATGAACCAAAGCCAGAACATGCTCCCTCAGATGGGTGACCAAGATAACTTTTGCCATTTGTTCTCACAACTGGAGGCTAACAACACAGAGAAAGGAAGCATCATCATATAATCCATACCACCTCACCTTTTTCCTTGTACATGTGTTGAACAAGAGGCTCAGGAAGAAAATTGCTGTGGTGATTAGCAAACACAGCATAAATATTTATCCAGATAATTCCAGATCAAATATATTTAAAATTTTTAATTTATAGTTGTTTAGATATAAATATATTTCCTTAATTGGACTTTAAGAAGGGCACTTACATATTCCCTTGGAGTATTTCTAATATAATCATTGCTTGGGCAATTAGGCCACTCACTAAGCCACAAATCTTATCTTTCACACCGGTGAGTCATAAATAAGGACTGAGTCACAAATAGACCAGACAGACAAATGGTGTCAGGAAGGAAATAAGATTGGCTGTGAATATATTTAGGCTGGAAATTAGAAGATGGCTGCAGACTACCTGAGGAATGCAATTCTGATAGAGTTTTCTAACTGGGAGGAACTGAGCTAAGAGAAATACCTAAAATTGCTTTATCATTTAGCTTCGTAAGCTCATGAAAGGGATTGTACTCCAAGTAGGAGAATTTCTTAAGACTGAATTTGATAACAGAAGTCCTCAAGTACTCAGAGTCTTTGCCTGCCATGACTACCTGCAATTAGAGGGTTAGTGGCCTGCTTACCCAAGTCATCCCAGCCAGTCCTGTTGTTATCAGTAGTCCTTAGGACTCATATACAGCAGGGACAGATTGGCCAGATACAACTATGCCAGTGTCATCATACAGCCAAGGTTCTGTGCAATGCAGACTCCAGTGCTCACACTGTGAATGTGAAGCTGTGTTGCTGTGGCTGTTGCAGAACCCTCCTGTCAGAGAAGGTGAGAACACCTTGACTTCCTACGATTGTATTCAAGGGCAAGTTCAATAATGGTGTATTCTGTGATGGGGTGCACCTAGTAAACTGGAGATCAACTAATAGCTCTACAAGCTAATTAACTGTTTTCCAATGTTTGACTAGTGCAATGACTTTCTGTCATGCAACCAGAGTTCCTGGGAACTCTTGTAATACAAATAATGGGATTTATGCCGTTGGCTTATCTTTATTGGCTTCTGTATTTCTCAAGGAGAAAGGGAGACTGGGATTTTTGCTATTCATGGAAGACAATTTACTTACTTCCTTTGTGTAAATAACACTGAATATGCTGGTGCAGCAAATAACATAGGCTGGAAGGATGTCTGTACGTGAATGCTGTCTGCTAAATGAAAAGAGTCCCATGTCTGTCACAGCATGGATTTATCTGTGCCTTCCAGTTCCACAACAGCTCTGTTCTATACCACCAGACTTGTCTTTAAATGTGATCCTTGCTTTGCTGTGACACACTATAACTCAAAAATATTGTTCTTTTTATCAATCTCTAGAGCATGGATACACATCCCATAACATATTGGCCACATCAAGTCTTTTTACCACTTGTATCCAGGGCATAATCTTCTCCCTCTTCTTCTCTTTCCTGCATGCCCTTTGGTCTCTGTCCTGTCATGTGATACAGGCACTGGTGTTTCCCAGAGATATTCATGCTCAGCTAGGAACTCATATGACATGATGTTGAAATTATACAGCCATGTATGATTCTTGTGTGATACCGGGCACCTGCGTTTTGCTATAATGAGGGCCACGTTCCCCAGGGTACCTGAATGAAAGGACCCTTCCACTGCAGATATAAGGGCTATCTGACCACAAGATTCAGTACTGGTATTGTACAGAATCACAGAATCAGCTAAGCTGGAAAAGAGCTCGGAGATCATAGAGTGCAATCTATGACCTAACACCCCCATGTCAAATAGACCATGGTACCGAATGCCAGGTCCAGTCTTTCCTTAAATACCTACAGGGACAGTGACTCCTCCACCCCCTGGGCAGTTCCTTCCAATGTCTTATCACCCTTTCTATGAAGAAATTCCTTCTAATGTCCAACCTGAACCTTAGGGCTAGTTACTGTTTGCTTTCTGAAAACTTAGCATCAGGTAGTGTTTCGCTACCCTGGAGAAATATTTCTATTTCTTGCTCTTTCGTAACGTTTGGTCTGTCCACACCTGACAGTAAGATGCCCTGCCTCATTGCCTCAAAGTGTGGGAGGGTGAGTAGACAAAAAAAATATAAAGACATCAACATACCTCACTTCAGTTTCCTAGAAATTTAAAAAAATTAAAATATTATTGTGTAAGCAATCAAAAGAAAAAGTGACTTTTAACTACACAACCTGCTGCAAAGTTTAGAGATTAAGAAAATAAGTCTGACCCCAACTTGCACTTCGACCTTACTGGGATCAGAACTGGATCCTAGTTTATAATAAGCAGCCTGCTTTCTTGAAAAGTAGCCTGACAGGGTGTGAGTGTCAGCACTGAAATACACCCAGAGTAATACATTAATTAAACTCTATAAAGCAAAACACCTTTTTATAAAAGTAGTTTGCTCTTTGCAAAACTGATTTTCTGAACTGCTAGAAGAAAAATGGAACCTGACTCTTCAGAAACTTGTATTTTTTGTTTCCTATGTAGTTTGCCACTGGTTCAGCTTTCTTTTTCTCCTTTGCTAACTTACAAGGTGAAGATCATTATAAAGTATTTATGTTATGAAAAAGTTTGCTTTTGAAAACCCATTAGAAATCACCCTTCCATAAGCACGAAATAAAATCCTTGTGAGGAGAAACCCCGCTTCAAATCATGTCAAAGTTTCACATCTGCCTAAGGGCGACTGCAAACTTTGCAAACCATGCCATGTATTCCACGTACATTCAACATATATCTGAAGATAATGTTAGTCTGATACACATTTTTCTAACTTCACTTCCATAGAGAGTTTACACCCAATAAAGATCTGCTGTTGGGGATATGCACTGTAATTTACAGCAAAGTTGTTTGCCGTATGCCCAATGTTGTTTATGCTTGAGGGTTTTGTTTTTGACCTCACTGCATATTAGAATAAGGTCTGAGAAGTATGCAAGCTTTCGCCCACTCCCAAATTAACTTATTTATACCGTCCCCCAACATTTGGGCTGAAATTCTTCACATTTCAATATCATGACTGTATGGGTTACGATATCAGTGTAAGATGTAGGAAAATCTTTCTGCTTCTTCCACTTTTAAAAAATTTCTTTCATTACCCAGGTTCGCTCAGCCCTGACTAGGGAATCATACTAATGCCTATTTGTGGAGAGTTTCACCATTTCAGCAGGTTCCCTGGATCCAGCTGTGCTGCAAGGTATAATGTCTAGCAGGTATTCACATTCAGAAATTCAGTTCTACTTTAAATAAGTGCTTAATTCCTCCAAGAGGTGCTTTTTGTGGGCCAATCGTTTCAAGAGTAGCTGGATACTCCCCATGGGCTCACAGGGAGAGCCTACAAAGCACAGCCCAGAACTGAGCTGCTCTGGGCCCTTGTCCTGCCACCTACTTTCTTGAGGGGCTTGGGAAAGTCTCCGTTTGCCAATGGCTCCATCTCCGCCTCTAATTAGCACCCCTTAATTTCATGTGCTTGATGTTTGGGTGCCACTCTTATGGCAGAATGCTGAGATTTTAGAGATGCTGATTTTTCTTCAGATGGAGAATGGAATCTCTTGGAAAACTGTGGGCCTGGGAATGCTGCAAACCTGACATGCATCAGTTTCCCCATGAGCTAAAGCAGAGAAATCCTACCAACTCTGCTACCAGCGCACTATAAAATTACGTTCATTACTGTTTGTAAAAGGCATCAGGTTTCTTAGATCAATACTGCTACTGAAGTACAAAGTAATAGTACTTCTCGAGGAGGAAAAGGATTGCCTTTTGAGCTGCCATCTGCTCCTGGCCTGACTCCAATTGCTTCCTAGTGCGTAATATGAAGGCAATTTTTTAGAATCAATTTTGTATCACATTTTCACAATATGACATATGTAGCTCTAAGTCTTAAAGAGGGAGGAACAATCCACCAGTAGTCTGCCTCCCATTGTAGAAGCAAATGATCTAAATTAGACCATAGTAATTAGACAGATTCATTGATCTCCTGTAAATATCCTAGCTCCATCGTCACTCCATTGTGGTTCACAGAATGAAGTTTGGTTGCTTGTTTCTTAATGTGGCATCTTCTACATTATCTCATCCCTGAGGCATGGCTGAAATAATGGTCTGTTCAAATGCTTGCCAAACAATAGCTAGGATAAGAGGACCACCAAATCTTTGGGGGGGAGGAGGGAGAACCTACAAAGCAATCAATGTAAGACCAGAAATGTCATCTGTCATCTTAAAACAAGGGTTGTTTGGAACAGAACCCACTCCCTTGAGGTGGGCACATGATCACAGAGGAGCCACATTCCTGCTTCAACGGAGCCTCAGTGCTGGAGCCCCAGCCCAGCTGAGGCCTTTTTGCCATGCAGCAGCCTGTCTAAATCTTCATGGAGTAGTTAGTGTGGGTTAAAAAGGCTCTTGGTCAAGGAGAAAGAACTGATCTTACCTGGTGGGTGTAACTGTTCTGAAAGTCTTTTCTGCAAAGATATTCTCTGTTCACTTTCACTAAATATTTTGAGGTCCAATTAGCATATGGGATTAGACAGATGCACACCTTTACATGAGTAAATTTAGAAAAACAGAATAAATCCGAGCCAAAACTTAGGCTCTTGGCGACAAGCTTGCCTGTTCCTTGATTCCAGCTAGGGGTGGTGAGAGCTTCCCGAGGAGCACCAGTGGATTTCCTCTCAGCTGCTGTAGAGACTCTCTGAGACTTCTCATTGCCTGTGGATGTAGAGTGCTGCTGAAGATGAATGTCTGAACTACTGTGTTGTACCACATCTTTGTTTTTCTAACTCACATCTGCTAAAGCATCAGAGGAAAACAGTCAGGGGTAATTTGACCTTAGTAACTTTAATTACATTATTTGATAGCAAAATGAAGAATCCTTAAAAATTTCCTTCTCAAGAAAGTTACAAATTGCTCTAAGAATATAGGCAAATTATTTGTATACATCTGACAATCACGGAAAAGAGGTCCTTTGACAAAGAGCAGCCATCACACTTTTGAGAGGAGAGGAATCATAGAATTATCAAGTTTGGAATGACCTCCAAGAAATCTTCATTTTGTCAGGATAGCAACCACAGGGCAGTCCTTTCTGTTGAAAAACTGCTCTCTTATCAAAGGATATATATCACTTTGTGTGTATCATATAAATTGTCCTCCAAGTTTTTCTCCATAATAAAGATACGCTAAATGCCTACTTCTGGCCAGACAGTATGAAGTGCAAGTCCCATCTGTCTCCTTGGGCGACTATCTTTCCAAACAAAAGGAAGTAATTTAAACCAGAGAATGACTTCTTACTCTTTTAGTATAGTTGAAAAAATAGATAGGACTTGTAGAAAATATACTGTTAAATCACTTAAATCACACAACTTTTATTTTAACACAAGGTCTCAATGCTCTGTTTAAGCAGCCAACCCACTGCTTGCTATGGATGGAGCAAGGGAATCTTTTCCTGACAGCAAGGTTCTGAGAAAATTTTGGCTTCATTGGCTAAGAAGAGTTAGTGGGAAATTAACACTTTGTGACAAGGGATTAATTTAGATGATAATGCAGCATACATTGGTTTTGGTTTGGCAATTTTTTCAGTAATTCTTGCACCAAGAAAGCAAAATATTACTTCCTTTGCAGACAGCAGTTTAAACACGAAATGTCTGTTTCAGACTTGAATTAACTATTAGACATCTTGCACTTTGCTTATTTAAAGTCACAGGATGGGAATGCTCTCAAAACTCCACATCACCTGCTCTGGAGAATGGCTTGAGACATGGCCTGGCTGCTATGGAGAGTGGTGGTGCCTACAGCACATCGGGAGAACCTGCGTGAAACACACCTCAGCTCTGCATCCACACCCTGAAAGTGAACAAAAGACGCAGACTCCTTGCAAGGCTGTGTTGTACAGAGGCGCATTTTAATTTGGAGGGTGCTGGGGTCTGCATACAGCTCAGTGCACTGACTGAAGGAAGACCTGTTTTGTTTCCAATACAGCTGGATTGCTGTGCCTCTTCTCTCAGCTTGGTAAAACCTTCTATGTAATCTATTTTTGTTTACATCATTTAAATGTTTCTGGTTCTCAGATGGCAGTAGCCTGATGATCCTGCTTCAGCTGTTGTGAAAATATGCTCTAAAATCTGCAGCCTGCAGGCAAGTCATGGCAATAAAGATTTTCTCTTTGTCTTTATTATTTTAATTGCCCCTCCCTCAGGAGCCAAGAAAATACTTGAGACAAAATCACAGTCACGCTAAGCTCCCTAAGAGTTTTGCCACTGACTGCAGTGTGGCTGGATTTCATTCTGAGTCACAATTCTTGTTGCCTTCTCTCCTTATCTGTGGCAAAGCTGTGAATGAACACTACATTTTGAATAAATCCTGATTTCTCATGTCATAAATGAGAATATGAAGTGTAGTTTGAACTGAATCTCCTCCTATTGCAGTATAATTTTGAATCTTTCTTCTAGTGTTGTTTGGCATCCTAGTTGAAAACTTATTATGCATCAGGAAATTAGCTGACTTTGGTTTGGGGAAAGTAAACACTTTTAAGGTGTCATTTCACTTAACACCTTCAATGTCCAAAAGTACCCATTTTCTTCATCACTTCATTGGAACTGAGAGAATACAGCAATTTATAATTCCTAGTGTTGAATCAGTCTATGTGTTAATTGTGGAGCTAGCGGTGGGAACAGATGTGTTTTTGTAGAAGGGTGGGCTGAATGTATTCATCTTTTTAATGTAGTTTCTGTTTGAATGATCAGTATCACTTAAAATTCCCCTCTCCTCTACACCACCTTGTGTAACTGCTCTATTTTGTACAGTCCAGGAAGAGCACATCTCTCTCATTGGAGCTTAGGACTCCATCTCAAATTACAAAATGTCTTTGACTATTCAGCCTTTCGAAAAAGCTGTAAATGGAGATATAACTTACCTAGCAACAAAAAGTAGATCTCCACAAAGTGGTCTACGAACACAGTGAGTTTATTCAGTTGTGGTCATGCCACAGCTTTTCTTTTCTGTTCCTAGTCTTTAGACATAGATTAGAGAAAAAGTCTTTTCTATACTCGACTGATATTAAGAAATACTCTTGATAACAACTGGGCAGAAGATGAAGTCTCTAAACTTCTAAAACTAACGTATTTGATGAAGTTCTTGATGAACTAGTTAAAAACCAGGACTGAGCGAACACTTGGTGGAAAATATTGAAAATTTCAGTCTTTTCAGTCTTTCAGTGAATACTGAAATTCAATTTGTATCCTTTATCTCATACAGCTATATTTAGTGAGTGTTTTTAAAAACTTGTTCAGTTTTTTTTCTTAGCGCTTTCATTTCCCGTTTCAGCTTAAAAGCTCCACCATATATTGAGTGATAGAATAAATACAACGGAAAACAAGGATTTAGACAGAAAGGAAGGAGAACATTTCCCCTGCTTCCATCTTGATGTTAAAAAGACATATTTTTTTCTAGACAGCTTTCAAAAATATTTTAAGCATTTGCTTCATTTATAGTAAAAACGACAGAAATAATTTTGAGTTGGTTTTGTTCCTGATTAAGCTTTATTAAAGTTCTACTGTGTTAGAAGACTTCCAGCCTATTTAAGGTGAAAAGTTTTGTCCATGACAAAAGAAACTTACTATCATTTCAAAGGTTGGTCAGCACTTTTGCCTATATACCTACTAGGCATGACCCTTTTTAGATCGCTGGATTCTTTTATCAGTGCATTCTACTAGTTAAAGATCACGCTTAATGCCGACTTTCATATAATGCTTTCATGAAAGTTCCTTTGAGAGTGAAAGCAGTGGCCAGATTCTGATCTCTCCTCTTCAGATCTTCTGCTATTGGATTTTCATTTCCTAAATCAACGTAATAGAAAAGAAAATTATGCCTGTTCTCAGTATATATATGAAATATAATAATGTTTCTAAAGAAAACTTCATATCTACTAGACAGTTTTCATTAGTCTATTTAATAAAACTTTAAAATGACCTTTTTCTCTCTTGGAACTAACTGAATTGTAGAGCTTAGTGTCCTTTGGCTAAGTTCCAAAATGAAAAGTCACCCTGCAGAGTTCAAATCTTTGTGGAAAGCAAAGAAAAGTCCACAGTATCTGAACTCCAACAGCCATTTATTATTAGGTATTGAGTCTTAAATATAGTGCTAAATAGACAGAGAATGCCTATATTCTACTTATATTTTGGACCTGGTTTTGAACCCTCAACACATGAGAAACTTACGTTAATGCAAGTTTCCTGAGGAGTACAAACGGCAAAAAAGAGCATTTTCTGGGCTTTCTGGACATCTTGAGGAAGCATATTGGAGAGTAAACTGATAACCTAAGCTGAATTGTACCACAGGCTCTGAGCTTGGAAGCTGTGGAGCAGCAAGGCCCTCTCCAGCTCGGAGGGGACTGCCTACCCTGTCCTCTTCCCCCAGTGACTCAGATTCCCTTGAGCACAGCCAAGGAGTCTCATTTGTTCTTCCATCTTCTTCTTCCATCATGGGTCAGAGGAATTTGTCTTCTCTAGCCCAAACCTTAACCACTGCAAAGAAGAAAACAGGGAGCTGGGACAAACTTCTCCTGGTCACAAAGTCCTGAAGGCATCAAGGCTTTTGCACCAATGTTTGCCTTTACTTTTAGACTGTCCTTGAGCAGGAATAATGTTTACATAGTCAGAGTACATTATTGCCAACATTATTTCTTGTGTGCTTTTTCTTGCAGAAAATGACAACCTTTTTTTCTTAGAGAAAATATCAGCATTTTAGGCTGTTGTTTGCATGATACAGCATTGTGTAGGGTGTTGCCAGAGATTTGCTATTTAAGGGAAAAAATAAGCATGTACTTCACTGCCACTGAAAAGATGCATTGCTACTTCTCCACTTACCCATTTTAGTGGTGCTATTTTGGATAAACAATCCTATGACAGTACAGTTTTGTCTTGAACTATACAGCTGTAGTCTAGGAAACTAAACATACCTTTCCTAGTGTTTTTATTTCTCAGATGAATATTTTCAATATTCATGTGTATCTATTTTTTTAACCCACCACAAAATGAAAAATATACTAATAAGGCTTGAGCAGTCGCTTATTTTTGTATGTATTAGAAAGAAATTTAAGTACAGACACATGCTTAATAATAATTCAATTGAACATTTTATCATTGTCAAAGGCATCTTTAGAGGAATCCATCAACTCTTCTGATTTCCAAGTCAATTTACTGTCTTCAGAATGTAATGTTAATGGCACTCAGTGTACACACTGTAATCCTTTAAAATAATGTACATGGCAAACGGATATGTTCTCATGCATTAATAATTTAAAAGTTAATTTTAGGTCCTTACTCGATATGATTAACTGATGGATCAGCAGTCTTATATATGAGAAACAGTGAACACACTCAAAGGAAGAGCATACTGGAAGGCAGCCAGGTGGCTGCCTGCGTGATGCTTCAAAAATACCTGAGCTTTATCCCTCCAGTGTTGGATGCAGAGCATCATGATCATAAAGGTGGTCTGGTTTTGAGATGAAGCATGTAAATTGCCTTAGAGGTTGAGGTAGCATGACTTTTCGGGAAGAAGGGCATGTTTTGGAAGGTGGGAATCCCTGCAATGCAATCCTGCTGGTGGCTGGCTGGCTCTGCAGTACAAGACCAGTTATATAACTTCTTTCACTTCTCGCTTTTTGAGGACACGCTGTAACGCAGAGCTGTAAATTGATATTCTAGGGTGGAAATACTACAGATGACCAAGTATAACTGTTGCATTGCAAAGATAAGGAATGTGCCGGGGGCAAATAGCATTCAACAGCGAGTAGAAGAGGCATGTGTTGAAGTCCTTGGCCATGCCCACAGCAGCCGAAGCTGTTTGTTTGAACTGGACACCTAATGCACAAACCCTAGTCAAATCATACAGGTACATGTACGGCTGCAAAAAAGATGTAGATTCTCTCTTCACAGGGAGGCACAGGGAGCAGACAAGCAGCAACAGGTACAACTTGCACGAGGAGAGGTTTCATCTTGATTTTGATTCACTGAAAAAAAGAAATTTTTTACAGTTAGAACAATTACCCACTGGAAAATCATCCCCAGGGATGGGGTGGAGTCGCCACAACCGGAGGCTTTCAAGATGCGACTGGACAGGGTGACAATCTCCTCCCTTTCCCACAAAAAGTTGGACTGGGTGATTTTTGGAGTTCCCTTCCAATCTGGGCTGGATCTACAAGTGCAGAAAGTTTCTTACATAAGCACGTGGGACTGTGATGCCAGCAATGTTAGTCCTGCCACCTGGGACATAGCAGGGAGCTGGTGCCTCCTTGCCTCTGGAGTAATCCCAGGCAGGAATCTGATACCACCTGCATTCACCTTTTCACTAAATAACCTGGACAGGAGAAAGCTTCTCCTTTGGTGAGGCACCAGCACTCTGAGGCCAGACTCACAAAATGCAAGGTCAGGATGGACAGTGGCTCACAGAAGTCAGGACAGACCAGCCCGGCGGTGGGAAGGGAGGGCTGAACGGGGCTGAGAAGTGACGGCCCACAGAGCAAGGTCCCTATGGACTGGATCAGATCAGGACAGCACAGGACAGGACAGGACGGGCAGCAGCAGTGCTGACAGACTGAAGAGCAACGCTCAGCACTGCATCAAGTGGAGATGGCCGAGGAGAGGTCGGGGAGCTGGTGGCGTGAGCAGGGTGAGCAGCGAGCAGGCAGCAGAGTGGCACGTGTGTCCAAGAGGCTGAGGTGACACACATAAGGAAGCTGGAGAGATTATTTGAGGACTTGTACAGGGAGAGCGAGTGGTGAGAACAGAGCGAGACCAGAGCATGGCTGGGAACACGCGGACAGGAGGGGCGGGCTGATAAGAAAAACATTCCTTTAAATACAGTAAAGAAGAGCCACGGAGGAAGAAAGAGCAAGAGCAAAGAAGGTATCATGTTACATTTCAAAATATATTCAGCTCGGGCGCTTAGCCACAATTCTCCCATTAGTGTACACGCATCTGTCTTAAGAGGAAAAGCCCAGAGATTTCTCCCACTTCTCCTTGGGCTCAATTTCCTTTTATAGGGCTGACCACTTTCTTATGAGAAGTGTTTTTGTGTCTATTGAAGTGAATATTCCTCTCTTCACGGAGTGTGACGGCTCTTGGAAGTCTATACGCTTTAAAACAGTAGCTCTTAGGGAAGCGTGCAGCTTCTCTTCCCTTAAAAGAGCTTTTCCACAGTCCGAGTTATTTGCAAGCTACTTGCAAATAGGATGGCTCGGAGCTACCGTGGTGAAATACCAAACACAGGAGTTTACCAGTGCACAGAAGTTCGCAGCAGCAGCAGTCTGTAGGAGTGCCAGTGGCAGCCTGAGGATCCCGGGAGAGCAGGGCGCTCGGCAGTACGGAGGAGCTCTGAGCAGCCCACCGTACTGCTGGCACACCGGGAGCCTGCTCCGTGCTCTCTGGAGCGCAGGAAGGGGAGCTGGGGCACTTTCCCTGCGCAGTCTTGCGGGGAAAAAATGTGAAAACAGGATCGATAAGGTTAAATAAAAAATCCAAGCACAAATGCCTCGCGTGTGCAGATGCCCTGTTGGTTTTATTTTAAAGAAAAAACAGCCCTTCCCAAGAAAAGCACGCGCCGGCGCTACCTGCGGGTGAGCTTTTGTTAGAGGGCAGGAGACCGGCCGCAGCCCGGCGACCTGCCGCCTGCAGCCCCGCTGGCCCCGGGACGCGGCAGGGCGGGCAGAGGCGCAGCGCCCGTGGCCGGCGGAGCTCCCAGCCGCCCCCTGCCCCCG
>VZRF01006577.1:396781-661428 GCA_013396875.1 Vireo altiloquus
GAGCCCCCCCCCCTCCCCAGTGACCGCGGGGAGCGCCCCCCGCGCAGCGCCCGGCGCGGAGCCCCCGCGGTCGGGCGGGATTCGGCCGCGGGGCTCCGGGGATCGGCCCTTTTCCCGTCTCGGGGCTTCCTTGCCGCGTTTTGTTTGCTCGCCTGCTGCGCGCCTCGCCCCGGCGGTGCCGGGAGCCGGGCTTTCCCGTCGCCCCGCGCTGGAGGAGAGCGAAGACCTGCCCCGCCAACTGCTGGCGGTGCTGCTGCCGCCGAAACTCCCCGGTGTTCCCCCCGCTCCGCTCGGGGCTTGCGGGAGGGCTGGCGGACGGGCAGTTCGCAGAAATGCCACCCCGGAGTGCTGCCACCTTCCTGCTCATCGGCGGCGGGGATGTGCGGCGGCGGCCGGGCGGCCGTGTGCCCGCGGGAGAGCGGCCCTGCCGAGCCCCGGCCGTGCCCCGAGCCCGCGCACAGCCCGAGGGACCCTCCCCGGGGGCCGTGCGCGGCTTCTCCTGCCCCAGCTCCCCGCCGGGGAGAGCCGCGCACGCATGGCTCTCATTGTATAACTGTGGTGCTGCGAGCCGGGGCTGAAACTGTGGCATCTTTATAAGAACAGTTTGCAGTTAATTGGTTTGGCAGATGAACTCCTGCACAATCCTCTTGCCCGCTTCTGTTGCTTAAGTGCCAGCGCCCCCTCCCACCCCTTTCCCCCTTTTCCCCGCTTTCCTTTGAAGCGTCGCATAACTCTGTATTGCCAGCAGGATGGAAAGTGCTGATTCAGCAGCCAGGAGCCCCACTCCATCTGAAGTGGTGGTCTGCCTGAAATGCTCCCATTTGTTGAAATGGGAACATGTGTTACTGGTATGTCAAAGCAGCATTGATCAGGTTTTCTAAAACAGACCCAAAGAATGTGGTTTGCTTTTCCCTCACTAAGGCAGAATGAATTTGGATTTGGGGCAAAGCAAGAGGGGGCAGGATAGAAGGGCTGTGAGCATCTGCCACCTTAAGTTTTGCTTCTAAGGGCAGCTGAAATTGTTTTGCCTCGTAAAGGTGCTTATGTGTTTTAACGGAGATGTTGTGGGATGTGTAGCAAGGATTCATTAACACTCCAGCTCCATCTATTCCTGCGGTTTGAGGCTAGTAGTTGTATTTACAGCTCAAGAAAAGGTACGGAGAAGGGCAACAAGGCTAATCCTGGGATTAAAAGGAGTGAGTTATGAGGACAGGTTAAAAAAAACCACCACAAACACATGGAGATTAGAACACCTGCTTGGAAAAGGGGAAATATGCTTGAAACTTTAAATGAAAGCCCTGGCTGTGCTTCATGAACGTTTTGGGGCTGAGGCAGGGTGAGGGAGGTAAGCAGGATGCTCTTCCCGTGCTGTTAGTCTTCCTGCAGGGCTTAACCTCTCAGTGCAGCATAAGAAGGAGAGCTGTTCCAGAGCCGTATTTCTCTGGCTACCTTTGTATGATACGTTAATAATGATCCGTTAATATCAGAGCTGCTTGGGTTTTTTCCAGCACTGGACTCTTGTTCGAATCCAGCGCAGTGTAGAGCAAACAGCAGAGTCAGAAGAGTACTGTTTGGTAGCCTTGCTGGGAACAGTAAATGGACAGAGCAGCAGACTCTGATGCTTGCCTCTGGTGATCAATTTACCATGTTATAGTCTGATTTATTTTCTTCACTTGGACATTATTTGTTCTTAAAGTAGGTCTTGTTTGCCCTGGCTACATATTAAAGATCTTGTGGTGCTGCCATGGTTTTCCTTGGTTTTGTTAATCAAACTATCCCCTCTCCTGGCACTGTATGAGTTGGCTTTTATCCTCACATACAGCCACACCTGGATTTCAGTAGCTCATTCCTGTGTTTTTTACTGCGTAGTTCTAAAGCACTGCCTAAATGCAAAACGGATCTCAGCATCTCAGTTCTGCTGAAGTGTATAGTGTGCACTCTGTGAATAAAACAAGTGTTTGCAGCCCTCTGTCTTGTGAGTGCTTAAATGACTCCAGTAAGAATTGTCACAAAGGTTTTTTTAGAAGTCTTTGGTCATGTTCTGATCTGTGCTTGGGATGAAAATGGGCAAAATGTATCTGGATCTTTCTGGCAAAGGTGTCCTTCCAAGGGAAGGAGTTCCCAGCTGGCAGAGGGGAGGCATAGCTGGGGCATGCACTGCTTCTGCCAGCAGCACCAGGGTGTTGCGCTGGGAATTAGTTTTCTGACAGCACCAAACTAGCAGATGTCCCTCTAGACTATGAGGCACTGTCAGCTTCCCTGGGTGTGCGTAGCAGTGACAGCAGGCAAACCGAGGGGCTCCCGGGTAGTGTCACTCTGGGTGGGACCCTGCTGTTGCTCCCTTTTGCTGTGCCTCTCTACGTGTGGTTATGTGGGTGATGATTCTAAATGAGGCCAAATTTCTAGGTATAACTTCTGCTTACACCATCTCAGATCTGTCTTGGGAAGTGTGCGTTTATGATTGTGTGTGAAGTGCACTCAGGTGCTTCATCAGACCACTGAAATGGGGGGTTAGGGAGTAGATGGAGGGGTACCTTTTGATGGCCAGTGGTATGCATTTTTAGGATGCATTTAAGTATTTGCTCAATTAAAAATTCCACTGGTTGCAGCAAACACTGTGGTGAAACCCCCTACTATTTTCTACTGGCCTTTTTATTCTAAACCTCTGAATGAACTTTATTAATGGGGTCAGGGAAAAGCTTTTCTTTGCTTTAAGCCAACATTTCTGTCCAAACTAAGACTTAGGAAGCCTGCCTTTCTTTGGATTTATCTCAGATACGAGAATGTTCATGCCAGTTCATAGTGCAGTGTTTCTTAAGTATGCCCACCTGGCCCAGTGTTTTCACAAACAAGGAAGATAACTCCTGAGACCTCTGCCTCTGTCAGGCTTGCATGCAGCTTGCCAACTGGCTTGGCTACAGTGTGATTGCATAAGCCTCCTTCTGTAGGAAAGCAGGCTAAGAAGTTAGGATTGTTTTTCTTGGAAACTGGACCTGTTCCTGGCCATGTCCAAAATATACCAGTTGCAACTCTTCACCCAGGGAAATCTAGGAATGGAGATCCTTTACCGAAAAGCTGAAACCCCACAATCTTTTTTACGAATTACAAGGAATGAGGTTACCAAGGAATCCCTTTATTAGCATTGAGCTTTATTTACAGGCTTGCTATCCTTGCACTGCCTGCTGGTCAGGAGAGCATGTTGCAGTCTAAACTTGGATGTGGCGAAGTAGTCTTGATTCCCATCACTCTTTCTCCCAAACCAGTGGTTGTTTTGAAACATAATATTATGAAGTAAACAGATGTCACCTCACTGACTTATCTTTCTTTATACGTGTTGAACTGTTCACTTCTGAACTAGTCCTGCGCCAGGTCTTTCCTATTCTCATGCCATCTGTTGAATTGAACAGCAGTCCTCCCTTTAGCTCAGTATGGCTCCTCTGTTGCATTGTGGATGTGGAGAGTACTATCCTAGGAAGCCAGATTCCACTATGAGGGCATCATTAAAGAAAACTGTTGATCAGTATGAGGTATCCTGTCTACAATCAGTCTCTTAAAGTCTTCAGTGATGAAACAACCAAAATAGCCTGACTTTTTAAGATTTGATTGGATGTATTTGAATTTCCCTTTCCTTATATGCTTTATTTCCCTGGATACCATCTCGTCAGCAGGTGCCTGGTGTAAAGAGACAGACAGACACTATGTTTTTTGTCCAGGTACATTAATCTAAAAATGGTGAAAATCTAGGAGCTTTTGGACTTCAGATGTACATAGGAGTACTGAATTACTGCCAGGGTATCCTGAAACTTATTAAATAAAGAGATGTTCACATTCACACTGATGTGCATCCATTGACTGAAAACTTCCTTCCTTCCTTGCCTTCCTGGGCTCCTTCATAAGATGGATCAGTTCATACAGAGCAAGTGGACATAGCTCTCACAATTCAAGGCACTGCAATCTCATCCCCTGCTTTAGAGTAGTGCCCTTGTGAGCAGTTCTGTCTTTCCTGGTCTCTATAACAGAAAAGACCAGAGATTTCTGTTTAATGGTGAGGAGTCACTCACAAAAAGATGAGATTTTGAGCACTGAGTGAGTCACTTTCTGTTAGAAGGTGGCAGCAGCTTTATGGCCGCTGCTTGGGTTTTTACAGGCAAGCAACCTGTGGTGACATTGACCAGAGACTTAGGTGTAGATTGAACAAAAATATAGTCAGGGTGAATTAAGGGTGGGTTCTTCAAAGCCCAACACTAATGCTCATTTACAAGTCAAGAGAACTTTTAATGAAACCTGCTAATTTCATCCCAATTAGTTAACCCATGGGGAATGCAGATTACTGCTCCTGAATGGCTGCAGCAAAAGCTGTCTGTCATGAAGATCGGTTGTTTTAAAATGGATGATCTTTTTAGCAGAGTGGGACACCTCCAGTATCATGGATAATACAACATGTAACTACTGCTGTAAATTAGTGTGAGGGACCTTCTTCCTGAATCCTTATAGAAACCTTTGGTAAGTCACTATATCCCTGGGTATCAAATGATAACTTTGGAGAGAGTAAAATGGTAGAGGAAAATGTGTAGTTCTCTGGCATATGATATGAAGTAAAATTACAGGTTATAGCAAACTTGTAGATTGCCAAACTAGATCTGGAATAATCTAGGTATGTGGCATGAAATTGACACTGAGAGAGGTAAAATGTGTCTCTTTTGGAATTCTTTGCAGCTTTCAAGACTGCTGTCTCTGAGATTATGCTGTTTCAAGTGTGATGGGATAAGGCATATTTGCTAGAATAGTTGGACCTCTTCTTGGAGAAAGGATCAGCAGTGAGAAATTCCCTCTTTACCACATGATGAGGGAACAGACTGTTTATTCTTCCCTTAAGTAATAACTGGGGAGAAGGTGAGTGGGGTTGCAAATCTTAATTATACTGTGCAGTGTATTTCTGAAAAGAGCTTTGCAATGATAGTGGTACTCATGGTCCTTGGATGCAGAGTTGATGAGTGCCCTAGACAAGCTTACTGGGAGCACCACAACCATCTCTGCATTCTCTTCTTGTGGGCAGATGCTGTAGAATATTTGAGAAAGAAACACAGTGCCCTGTTTCTGTTGTATTCTTTTGCTGGACTCCAGGGGAAGACTGCTAGAGGTTTTCCCATTATCTTACTCTCCTGCTGTTGAGCTGTCATCCTTAGGCCAACGGCAACAAGTTGAGCAGCTGATGTTTGTCTTAGTGCTCAACAATTGCATTAATGGTTGCATTATTAACCATTGGACAGTTTTGTTGCTCTAGCTGTAATATTCAAACAATGCATTTCTTAGTGAGTCTGTTTTAGCTTTTTTGGAGGCCAAACCCAAGGACCATGGGGACGTTCCAAAAAAGACAGTTTTGCACAGACAGGGCATGATGAATGCAGTAATTGCAAACATATGTTTGGTTAAACCACTAGCAAACCAACCTCTCATTCTTCCCAGCCTCCATCAATGCCAGCTTCTACTAGCTCACAACAGGACAAAAATAGGAAATTACTTTCCTGGCAGACAAACCATAGAGGAAATACCGTACCATCCTGTTGGAATAAACCTATAGTCCAGTGGGAAGGAGCTCTCCTGCTGAGCAGGAGTGGGGATTTCTACATTTGTTCATGCAGTAAACATCAGAGCGTGGTCCTTGCACTCCCTTCACACTCTTGCTGCAGAATTTTGTGTCAGCAGAGAAGTCTGGGAAACAGAGCGTCCGCATTCAAGCTGAGCCTGTGGTGGCTGAAGGCAGCTAAGAAAGGGTGGATAATACTCCATGAGACCAGTATCATTCTTCCATTATGCATCCCTGGTGAGAAAATCAATAAGCTGGGAGAATCTCTAAGTCTGTAGACTCTTTTGGTGGTGGAGATTAGCACTTAATGAACACTTAGAAACTTCTGTCAGTGCCCAGCATCTAAATTCTGCCTTCTTGATGACTTGATCTAGTGTCTGTAGCTCTGTACAAACTTACATTGTTGGTTTGTAGCATAGACTAAGTTTTCAGAAGTTACTTTTTTACTTTGCTTAACTTTATTTTTAAATTCTAATTGAAATTTCTAATTTAATCTTCTGGTGTTAATTTGAAGTTTGAAATTGTGAGGAAGGGAATCCATAAAATGTCACTCGGATCTCTTTCACTGCTGATGTTGCTGTTAGTGAATGATCTGTGGTCCTGTGATTCTGATTTAAATATCTTTTTGGTCAGGCAGTTGCAACTGGGCTCTGTGTGCATGCTTCATGTATTTGTAGATGTCAAAACTAACTGGCATCAAGGATTTGAATCCTTTACTAGAGAAAAAACTGCTAGAAAAAATTTCCCAGATACTGATTCTAATGAAGAATGGTAAGATAAGAAAGTTGTATGTTAGAAAGGATTAGAGCTGAAGTTTTCAAGGCTGAAATAAAAACAGGGTGGTGATTTTATTTTTTTCCTCCCTGCTTTCTTCTTTCCTTCTCTTCTGCGATATTCATCTCTGCCAAGCTACTAGGTATGGATTCAGATAGGAGAATGTTCTCTCCCCTTAAATGGGAATTGAGAGAGGGGGTGAGAAGGACTGGGGGAAGGTAAAATCTGTAGGTTGGTCTTGCTTAGTGTACTGTTAAAGCTCTGAGCATCCTTGGAAAGGAATGAGGAGCTTTTATTATATCAAAGTACAAGTGTGGAATTAAACTTCAAGGAGTTGGAAAAGCTAAAAATTCAGAAGGCTTTAGCACAAGACAAAAATATCACAAGCTTTCTTAAAAGGCCTGCTTCCCCTTCTGGCTCAAATGTATTGAAGTCCATTTAGGAGAATGTTAAGGGAGAAATATGTATTGCAAGGCCATTGATTCTTTCTGAATTAATGTCTTGTGGGGGATCATTCTTCATTCTAATAGCTGCTTGTGCTGACATCACCCGAGATGTCAGGGGATTATGTCAGAATCCAAGCCTTGATATTGTGCAGAACAATGGCTCAAGTGCTGGCAGATGCTTTCTCGGTGGGTCAGGTTGCTTTTGTTTATCCTGTCCATCTCTAACTGTGGTGTTCCGGTTACTGTACATAGTCACAGCAAGAGATATAGTAAACAATTTCCAAGAGAAATGTATCTGTAGAGCATGATTGTGAGGGCAAAGTACTTCTTGCCTCTGTGTCTTATGCTAGAGGCAGATTTGCCATCATCTAGATGCAGAATGCATGAATTTTTAACACTTTATGGAAAAGCTCACCAGCTGTAACATTGTCATCTTTTGTTTTGTTCTGTTATTTGTTGTATTATTTTGTTTGTCATTCCAGGAATTCTGTAGTCCAAAAAATTGAGGTCAAAAGTGGGTGAGTTTTGTGGTGGAGGCTTTTTTCCCCTGGTCTGTTGGTTGGTTTATTGTTGTTTTTGGTTTGCCTTTTTTTTCCCTCCCTGACTGTTGGTCACCTAGTTTTAGTTTTTTAAATGATGATTGTAATGAAGGCCCTTGTGGTTTAAGCTGTCAGGCAGCTAAACGCCACACAGTTGTTCACTCACTTTCCCCCACATCAGTGGGATGGGGAAGAGAACTGGAAAGAAGGCAAAACTTGTGGGTTGAGATAAAGACAGTGTAGTAGAACAGAAAAGTAAAAACGAGTATACAGACAAGTGATGAACAGTGTAATTGCTCACCACCTGCTGATTGATGCCCACCCAGTCTCCAAGCAACAGGCCACTACCTCCCAGCCAACTCTCCCCAGTTTTCCTGGCTGTATCCCTTCCCAGCCTGTTGTTCACCCCAAGCCTCCTCACTGGTGGGGTGAGAAACTAAAGGGCTGTTGATTTTGTGTGAGCACTACACAACAAGGAATACAACATCAGTGTGTTATCAATATTATTCTCATCCTAAATCCAAAACACAGTGCTGTACCAGCTTCTAGAAAGACAATAATTCTACCTCAGCTGAAACCAGGACAGCCCTTTGAGGGGAAAGCAATCAAAGTAGCACTTTATGATGCTCTAGAAATGACTAGACTGGTCCATCAGAGTCTATATGTGATTTTCATTAACTGATTCTTTTGATATACTTTACTGATAGGCTATTATAATGTTACACGTAGTCATCACATTTAGCAGTTGAAAGGTTTTTGAAGAGGCATTGGGTTTATTTTCCAAGGGCTTTCAGGAGAATTGAGGAGCGAGACTATGAGATGAGCTGTAGGAGTGGAGAGCAAATACTGTTCGAGTTGCTGACATCTCTAATGTGTACTCAGACTTATTTCACATTCAGCATGCATTTTTTTATTCTAGAGCTGATGCTAAAAAAGGTCAGGAAAAATCTCTGTGCAGCTCCTTGCTAGCAGAGGTGGATTACACTGTTAACACATGGGAAGTCAGAGGAGCATTGCAAAGGCTACTGCAGCTGCTGCAGTTTAGTTGTGTGGTAACAGTTCTAACACCTGGTTGAGTTGTTGGATAACATTCCTTCCCAGTGTTCTTTGAAAAACAGTATTGATACCAGCCTTCAGTAGAAAAGTGGCATCACAAGATGTCTTGCTAGTCTTAGTCTTAACTAATTTTGGTAAATGTGTAATTTGTCTTCGTTTACTTGCAAATGGTTTAACTTCTTCGCAGGAGTAGAAGTTCTCACAGGTGTTTGGAAAATGGATTATTTTGAAAAATTCAGTGAGAGTCCTGCTGTAACAGCCTCACTCTGTTTTGCTTGTATTCATCTCTGAGAACTTCCTGAGTCCCTCATGTCCAACAGTTCAGCTCTTCCTTAGCAAGATTTATTCCTCACAGCTCTCATTTAAGTTCATGTGAGCTAAGGTGACATATCTATAGGTCATGTGAAGTTACTTTTCAGGTCAATTTGACAGTGCTCAACTTTAGTTGAGTTTCAGGGAGACAGCACACCTGCAGCTGTCAGAGAGGCAGGTCACTTTTACCTCTCTGAGTGTTGAGATGCTAATTTTTTTTGTGTGTGAAAGCTGTACAATTTGAAGAGGTGAAGAAACTCTTCCCCTGGGAGACAGGCACATCTTCATTTCTCCAGGGATGTGGGCCATGCTAAGAGCTCACTGCTACCAAAACATGATGATGTTTTTGTTGGAGTGTTTGGGTGTCTTACCTTGGGCCAACTTGGTGGTTTGTTATGTGTGTACATGGCTGACTCTCTAACTGGGTAGGAAAGCTATCCTGTGTACTTGTTTTTTCTGGGGTTGGTTTTCTTCTGTATGAAAGGATAGGATCAGTTCTTGGGGGCATGTGGTGGGGCAGCTGAGGTGAGATGCTCTTCCAGGGAAAGGAAGAAAAATGAGAGAGAAGAATAGTCCCATCTCTTTTCAGTGGCAGCAAACTGCTGGGCCAGCTTGACAACACAGCAAATTTTTTTTTTCTTTGTGAATTTCAACAAATCTTATGGTGCTACACAAGCAAGCAAGCTGAAGACTAGGCCTGACTTTGTAGAGGGTCTCCAGAGCCTGCCTGTATTTGCAGGCTTTACCTTTTGAAGGGAGTTTTCTGCAATGTGTGGGGGTTAACTTTGTGCTTGATCTCTGTGCTGCCCTGGAATGTGGATGAAAGTGATGTTGTCCCTAATTTTACTTCTTTTTTTTTAATAAAATGGACCTGTGTTGCTGGGTTGTTTTCTTAAAACGAATATCTGTCCGTGTTAGGTGGGGTTTTTATTGAGCAACTCAGCTATAACAAAAATGTTACTATTGCTCTTGTACATTTCAAGAAGATAAAAACAGCACCTTCACAGTTTCAGAAGATTATGTAAGGTATGTGTAGCTGTATCTTATTATATGATCATCGTAAAACAGAGCAACTGAGGAAGTAACTGGTAATAAATCCATCATTATTCATATTATGAGAAATAGCAAGCATAATAGCTGTTCAAACACCAGAGATTTGGTTGACTTGCTCTGAAACATAGTGGTAAAACATACTTGTTTCACACCAGTTACCACCTGAAATGTTTTTTTTTTTTCCTGGAATGTCTCATCTGTTCCCAGTCTCAGAATCCTAGAACAAACTGCCTGTGAGCTGGTTCAGCTGTTCTGCTCTGATCAAGAAGGGTTTCTGTAGCCAAAGTCAAATAAAGGCATTTGAGGTGAGTGCTCTGATGTCATCTAGGAAATGGTCTTGATGGCTGTGGGGCAGATCTTGCCCGTGAACTCCTGTAACTCTTGAGAGGCTGTCTTAGAGCTGCAATTTCTCAGCTGTGCCAAAGCTGGCCTACTTTAGCCTGAAAAAAACCCGAACAACCAACAGTCCTGCAGACTGAAAACCAAAATAAGTTCTTCAGTAATTTCAGTTATTATTCTTGTCTGTGGTAAACGTGGAATGATTTTGGGGGCAAGGTGACATGTCATGGATTTTCTTCATTTTACCAAACAGAGCTTGGGAATGCCTGGAGTTCAGGTTCTTGGGTTCAGGATTGCACAGCAGTGCCTGGGGTTTCGCTTCAGAGACATTTCTGAGTAGTTTTTTCCATCATTTAAGCACAAAAATGATTGAGTTTTGGCTAGCTTAGTCTTTCTGGCTGGATACCAGTGCTGTTATACGTGGACTCTTGGATGGATGGAGGAACTTTTGGATGGAGGCTTTTCTCAGCCTCTATTACAGGGACTTGTCTCATCTAGAAACAGTTTCTGTCTCCTGCAAGGTCGTTTGGAGAGTGACAAAATGTATATTAAATGTTCTCCCCATACCCTGTGTTTTACTTTGAGCATTCTCCATCAGCTGCTGAATGATGTTCCAATCTTATAACAAATGCTACTCATAATGCTTCAGTTGCTTTGCGTAGCTATGTTAGATTTTGGGGCTGTTGAGGTGAAAGAAGTAATGAATGAGCAGTAATTTCATGGGCACACTAATGTGGTTGCATACAAATAGCAAGCTTGTTCCTCTTCTCAGGATATCTGGCCAACTTGTATGCTTGCCTTCAGCCATGTCACAGCTGTACTGACTTTGGCAGTGGTTCAGAGAAGACTCATCCAGCCAGAGAAGCATTCATGAGACAAGTACTTTTTAAAATTAATTGTTTTATTTATTTTTTTTAAAGTGTGTGGGGACTGAAGCTTTCTTCCTGTGTGCAACTGCGACTTGTCTAAAGTCAATGTTTGACTACAGATCAAGCGGTGTGGTTAGAGTGAATTTTTACCTAAACCTATGTTAGAGCCATAAATTCTTGCATTGTGTGGGCAATGATGCTTTCATCCAGTTCCTGAGGTCTTAGTCTCCTCTTCCTGCCAATATCCTCTAATTCTGCTGTTGTAACTCTGTGAAACCAAGCAAGGAAGTGTGTGCTTTGCATGAGGAGCTCAAAAGCTCTTTAAATCCTGACTTACCATCTTGAAAGCCTGGAGGTTTCTGAGATGGAACATACATGTGTGTGTGTATATATATATATGGCCCTTTTATGGTGTCTGAGAGAGGTGTATCTCCTCTGCAGTTCAATGCATGCTACATCCAACACTTCTTTGGAATCCCTGGGACCTGAGGAGGAAGCCTTTCAGCAGCGTGGCATGTGCTGGGCTGGTTTGTGTTGAGGTTTTGAATGGGGCTGGGGGGCTGCTGGACTTGGTGGCAGTGTGGAAGCTTTGCAGGGCTCTGGCTGTGCATGGAGCTGAGAGGCTTGGAGGAGGGAGCTTCAGGTTAAGTCTTTATATAGTCGTCTGGGATCCTTTTAAAAGTAGTGCTGTAACTCAGGATACCTGACACCTTAGCCCTGTCAAATTAGGTCCCTAGAAAACCAAGGGACTGAAAGATTTTATTAAAAGTGATTTTCACCCAAGATGCTGTCTCTGAAGTCCATTAGCAGTTTAAAATTAACCAAATATTCTAGGTAGCTTAAATGAATTTTAATGACTTTCTGCCACTTTTATTAGAAGAATCTCTTTACAGCCTTGTTGTTTTAAGTGCAGCCTGGATTGCAAATGTTTTATTTTATCAATGGAGATGATTTTGTAGCATGGCAGTTATCTTCCTAAAGATTTGCCTGATTGATGAAGAAGTAACAGGATTTGTATAAACTAAAGCAGAGCAATCTGAAGTAGCTGTATCCTAAACCCAACCTAACCTAAAAAGCTTTGAATTATCATGTCATCTTCCACTGGGAAACATCGCAAAATCTCCTGCCCTTTTGCATCTTGTAAGAAAGAATTGAGCCATCCCATTATTAGGGAGGAAAAACTGAATACAGACTAAAGATCTAAAATTTATCTAAGAATGTAATTGAAGGCCAACTAAAAATGGTTGGATTTTTTTTTATTGTGATACATACTGAAAAAGAAATATTAGAAACCATTTCAGTCTGTTTTTTAGCATTTGATTAGCAGTTTCTAAGTGACCTCTCCACTCATACATGTGTTTTATAACATTGGGAGAGGAGAGGGAAAGCTGCTTTAAAGGAGAGATGCTAGGAGCCATACTGAGAACCTAGAAGAGAAGGCACAAAGAAGGGCAATATTGATACAACTCAGCTTTTTCCTCCACTTGATCTTTTGGGTTTTTTTTCGCTTCTTATAGTGCATCCACTTCTCAGCAGTGTGAGAGGAGAATGAATCAAATTGACTTCCACAGTCATGTGTGTCTTTCTAGTGTGATATGAAGAAAAGGCAAAGTAGGCTGCACTCCCACCCTCCTCTGGTGAAGATGATATGATGGATGGGGGGAATGTCTTAACTCACATCATGGCTAAATCATGTCTCTGAAAATGATTACTGATATATTATTATCTTTTTGGAGTAATGCTAACACTTTCTTGGAGCTGCTGTGAGGCATCTGTATGAGAAAAGCCTGCGGTTTTTGGTAGATATGTTTTGCCTGTGTGATGGCTGCATCACTCTGTGTTTGCTCCCACATCCCAGCTCATGGAAGTTAAATTCTCTCAGAGATGATAGCTTCTTTAAAGGTGGAGGAAGTGTTAGGAAAAAAATGGGGAGAGAAGGAGTATTTATACAACAGTGTGTAGTAAACATCTCACTTGTGATACAGGTAGCTAAGCCGTGTCTAAAACTTGGCCTGGCTTCCATCCCGGTCTAAACCACAAGTGTTAAGTTTGAGTGGATGTTTATGTGCCATGTCCTGTGGCCTGGTGGCCGTTTGGACAGCTGAGGATTCCAGGGATAACCACATGGTGAGGCACCTGAGCAAAAATGCTTCTGCTGAGTGCAAACAGTGCCACAGTTGAACTCCATGAAATGGCAATGTGTGCTTACCTTTCTTGACTTCAAGAGTCTACACCTATTGATTTTATTTTTAAAATCCATTTTATTTTTCCTTCTTCTGTTTTACAGTCCTGTCACTCTTTAGGAGTGACCGGTGCTTTGCCTTTGTGGACTGTCAGCCTCATGCTCCAAGATCCCAGTACCTGCAGTTGTAAATATGCAAAGTGGAGGGCAGAGGGTCATTCCTGGTGGAGAGGGATGGGCACTGCCCCTAATCCTGTAAATCCACAGCGGGTCCCTCCCATGCACAGAAACTTGATCTTAACTCCTATGCCTTCCTTTGCTGTGATATTTACATATAATTCCTACTTCTTAAAACAAGAGGGAGTTGGATCAAGTCAGGTTTGAGGAAAACTGCATGAGCTAGCCTTATGAATATTTATCTCAGCATCAGCATCTTACTCAGGGATACTCAAGAAAAGATGACAAATGACTGTGTTTTTGACATGCACAGTATAAAGCAAATGCAATTTCAAAGCCTCCCTTAAGCCTCTGTGGCATGCTTAAATATCTTCCAGTTGCATGGTTAAAGGCTGAAATAAGTCTTGTACCCAGGAGTGCTGGATTTGGGAGATTTGTGAAATGCCTGTCCCCAGCTACTTCCATTCATGCAAATGGTGCAGCTCAAAGTGGTGTGTGAGGAGGGGGGCTGGAGATAGAAAACTGGCTGAATAAGGTGATAGTGCTTACAGTTACGTCTAATCAGAGTTCATTTCCTGCAGATATTCCCAGAGGTTTTGCATAGTGAGAACAAATGCAAATGCAGTTTGGAATACACTGGTGCTCACAGTCCATGAGCTAAAAAAATTGATGGGATTGAGATTTTGTTGGTTACCCCTGCCCTCCCAAACTTCCGGAGGTGCTTGCTACTGAGTAAGTGTTAGTGCCAAGCTGCATGATGATAGGATTGCATCTTGCAGTACTGACTCCAGTTAGTTGTCCTGGGGTATAATCTAGCCATGTATAGATTATTATCTTCCATCCTCTTCTGCAAGAAGAAATTTCTCTATTCGATCTATCCTTCAAAAACCTGACAGTCAGTGGAACCGTAAGATTTTGATCTACAGCTTGTAGACTGAGGCTAAGTGTTGAAAAATACACATAGACGTTACAGTCAAAGTGATGTTTCTGCTATTTGTCCTCCAGAATGAGACTGAAGAGCAAAATTTGTAGGGCTGAGGGTATGGCCCACGTGCCTCTCTGTTGTCAGGTTCTGGTTTGCTTGTAGTGTTAGGACGTAGCTGGATTCGTGTATCAACAGAGGCAAGTGCTTGTGTTAGACTTCTTTAAAAGACACTTTAACACCTAGGGTTTAACTTGGTTGGGATTTTCTTGGGTTTTTTTAGGACATTTCAGCCCTGAAGATTACAGTTGGTATGCAACTTGTTGGTATTCTCATTTTGGGTCCTGTGCTTTGAAGAAAGAGAGGAGACAATGCATCTGTTCAGCTTATTTTTCTTGTAGCACAGTGCTAGATCTGAAGAGGAAACTTCACACAGGTCAACTAGTCAACGAAGAGCTGGAGTGTAGGTGTGTTTCTGACAGCAGCTTGGTGGCAGTGGTTGTGGGAAACTGCTTGTTCCTCACATATCTTGGCTGTCGACTCACTGGGTTTTTTTCCTCCTTATTCAGTTCTGACTTGGTGCTTCTCTTTTATCTTTTCCCTATGCCCTCACTCCACCCAGTACAGTAATGTTTTCCTAAATCTTTGCTTTTTAAACCTTTCTGTTTCTTTGGAAAGTTGTGGGCATGGAGAACATATTATTCCCTCTTTGTTTGCAGCAGGCTTTCATAGATTTGAAAGATTTCATCATGACCCTTACTTTTGCTTCTTTTGGCTGAGCTCCAGTTTATTCTTTTTTTTCTTTTTTCTTCCCAGATGTCATGTTTTTCTAATTCTATGATGTTCCTATTGCTTTTGCTTGGATTCTTTCCAGTTGATCTTTTCTGAAATTTGCTGAAGACTGGGTACAGCTTCATGCTGGAAGCTTTATCAGCCACAAGTAGAGCAGAACTCTTGCTTCATGATTCTCACATATGTTCCCCTATACATTCCTCTATGGTATTTGCCTCTTTCTCAACAAAGAATTTTCTAGTATCTAAAACTTGCTTTGAATTAAGTCTTCCAGCAAGCTGACTCCTTTAAGTTAGCAGCTTCCCCAAGTTTAATGAGTGTCATTTTCTCCCTCATTATCTAGATCATTAGTGTTAGAATAGTGCGGGACCAGGGCAGATCTCTGTGGAGGTTATTCAGTATGTCAGGCTATTTTGTGAGTATTTCAATTTTTTTTGACGTTTCAAGCGGATACAAGTCAGTGCAGTTGCCCAGTCACTTTCAAATCTGCCATAAGATGACTGTTTGCATTGATAACAGTATGACAGAGTTTTCTTATCTTTTAGTAAGAATGCAGTTTGAATCTTTTGATGCGGTTTTGCTAATGTCAAGATTCATATTCAGTGTCTACTGCTTCTGTGTTCCTAAAATACATTATTCTGACATAGTAGGATGTTGAGTTGGTTGGACTTGGCTTCTACATGAACAACCAGTTTTTGTTGAGTTCAGTCTTTTATTTTCTTCTTGGTGCTAGCAGATGGGTTTAATGGCAAATGTGCAAATAAAGCAACAGGTATCATTCTTAATGTTTTTCTTTCCACTCCTTTCCCCTCCCACTTCTGTAGGAAATCACTGTTAGCCATTCTCCAGCCTCTGCTACCTTGTCAATCCACTATGAACTTTCAAAAATAACTGCTAATGATGTGAAGCTTAAAAAAAAAAACAACAAAGTGTTCAATTTGTTATTGAGTTTCATGAAAACCAGCTAATTTGAGAGAAAGTTGATTCATCTGTTTTTTTTTTTTTTTCTTTTCTCTCTCTTATCATACTTTTAATAGTTCAGGTTTGTTGTTGTTGGGTTTTTTTGTTGGTGGTGGTGTTTGATAATTTTTTGGTGTTTTGTTTGTTTGTTTTTGGTTTTTTTTGTTTTGTTTTTTGATTTTTGTTTTGTCTTGTTACCTGTAGCTTTTTTGAGAAAGTGATGAGTTGACTGACCTTTCCCTTAATCATTATTTTATTGCTGTGGAATTACGGAATGAGTTTTTGATGTCTCTTGTTTCACTTTCACTTATTTTAGTATTGCAATAATTGCCTCTAGGCTATTGCTCTTTTAGTGGAGTTCAGATGGATGGACTTTGACTGACCTCTCTGCCTAGCAAGGCAGACAGACTGTTGCTTGCTTTTTGTCATGTACAGGCAACAGCAAAACTTAAGTATCTTGGGTCTGAGGATTAACTAAAAACTGGAGATGAGAGAGAACGAACACTCAGTGGTAGAAGGCTCTCTTCAAATGCAAAGCACATTCTTCCATCCAGAATCAATATACTGAAATAGATAAAGGGCAAATGCCAGAAGGCTGAATTTTTGCCTCAGCTTTTTTGTCAGACTTGGGTTTGAGAACAACATGTAGTTGGTGCCCCTGATAGCCCAGCTATAAATCAGAAGCCATGAAAAGTTTTATATATGTTGCTTCTGCTACTGTCTTGAGATTAGAATAATTGAGAATAGAAAGTACTGAAATATACTGATGAACCCAAAATGTCTAGATAATGATATGATAAACTAGAGGCTTAGTCTTGTGTCACCACCAGATCTAGAAGCACGTTGGATAAGGGGATGTTGACAGAATGGAGAGAGTGAACAATGCTAATGCTGTTCACGAAATAAGAACCCTTCTGAAAAGGAACGTACAGTTTCAAGAGCAGATGGTCTAGTGGTAATAGAGACTAACAAATTTTTGTTGGCTGGCAGCCGTCTTTCAGGTTAGGATTTTGTCTTTAGAGCTCTTTCATAGAGTTAACTTCCTTGCTGCAAAGTACTTGATAAAAGGACAGAGTAAGTTCCTCCTGGGAACTTGTTCTTCCTGGTCTAACAAAAACGAGATTACAGTGGAAGCACAAGGTGAGGGACAGTCAGCTCACAGGTGGGCTTTGTGGGAGCAGCCTATGGATATTCTGGATTTTGTTCTGCTTCCTGCACTCCAGAATTAGCATGCTGCAGGACGGTTGTCACCCCTGTGATGGAAGGTGGGAAGACTGACTTGGAAACATGCACAAGTCTTGCTTTGATCTTCTCATTTCTTCTGCAGAAGAAGCATATTGTTTGTGAGACAGAGCTTACATAATCCTCCTTCTGTGGTGTGTGTAAACATATTTAACACAGGTCTTTTGTTTCTTGACTAGTTTAAATTTAATCCATAGTGTATGTGCAGTGTGGAAGGGGACAGAAGAGGAGTGAGTTAGAGTGCATTTTGGATTTATCCTCTCCTCCAGTAGCCGAGAACTTGTATGGACTCAAACCAAGCAAAATGGAGATAAAATAATCCCATTCTTATCTTCTGTGTGTGCCCTAAAAACAAACTGACTGTCTCTAACTAATCAGTGTCACTGCAGTCCTCGGTCTTTCCTTGCTGGGTTGATTCTCTTGTTGCACAGTAGCTGGGAGAGAGGCTTTAAATGCAGAATTAGCATATAAGCCTGTGCCGTTTTTGGCTGGCTGTTAATGTTTAAAGTCTTTAAAGTCGCCCACCAAAGAAAAGGCAGAAGAACAAACGTCGGCCTGGGTATGTGGCATGTGTGTTCTTGTTTAATATCGGAATTTCTGGTATGGCCAGGGATGCATGCCAGCTTTGGCAGTACAGGGCACAGTTCAGATACTTAAGTACTGTACTAAAAATAACAGGGCTATTTTAGACTGGGACCCAATTAGGGAGAGAATAACTTGTTGCTCTGCAGTCAGTAATCTGAAGTAGCCCGCAGGCTGCAATGCGCACATAAACTCGGCTGTTTTGCTTGTGGAGTTGCCAGTTTTGACACTGCTTCCTCACTGTTTTCCTTAGATGCTTTTCAAGAGGTTAAAAAAAAACAACCAAAAAACCCAAAAATACCCCTCCTCTTAAGGCAGGCTTTATGTGCTTTAGTTCTCATTTTGATATTGCAGTGTTTAATAGCATTAGAGCTCCTAATCCACCAGTGTTGGCTCAGGAAATTCCTAGAAGGCAGGGAGCGGGAGGTGAGGAGCGGTGCTCTCCCTGACACAGTGAGTGAGCTTCACTCTGCCCCACAGAAGGGCAGCGAGGGTGAATCTGGGCAGTCAAGGAGCAGAGGGGCTGTTTGAACACAGTTGCCTTTCCCTTGGTTTGCCTCCTGGGGATGGGGGAGAAGGAAGTATGGTTCCCGAGATTTGTTGCTGCTGCTTGTTTTTCTGTGTAAAGAAGTACAATGAAAATAACGTGCACATTTAACCTCCTGAAACAAAGCATTACTTTACACTTCACTAGTTCCTCTCTGATGGTTTTATTTTTGGTGATGCTGCTGGCTGCCACCTTCTATTAGATTGCTTGGATTTCAGCAAAGCCAGTTAGAGGAATCTGAATTTCTCAGTTTACAATGTGTGTGGGGTGATGGGGAAGAGACAAGCATGCTCCAACATCCAGATCCTCTGGTCTTGGAGGGCTTTCAAGTGATTAGCTGCATCTGATCACAGTTTTCTGCCACTAATCAGAGTGAGGTTGTGGATGAGGGAATGCTTTATGGAGCCTTACGCAAATGCTGCGTTGGATAGACTTGAGCTGATGCTCGAGATGAAAGTGAAATGCACCTAAAATTTCTATTTTTGTAGATGTCTTTTTAGCATGCTATTTTGAGAACGTGACAAAGCCAGAATCTTTCTGGTGTTGTGACTCTCATGCTGTTTTGAAAGAAGCTCTACATTTTTTTTTTCAAAATAAAAAGCTGATAAGAGGTGTTCAAGGCCTTTGTTCAGCTGTGGTCTCTTAGCAGCTTTCACTGTGATGTTTGCTTTAAGTTGTGATTTTGCAAGGACTTAATCAGTTTTCCTTAGTCGTGCAGAAATCATGTTCTTTAAAACCTTACATTTCAATTTGCTCCTGGCCTGGCCTGAAATGAAAAGGAGGGGATCTTCCTAGATGCCAATTATGAAAACAGCACCTTTTGTATTCAGTGCTAAAACGTATCACATCATGGATGTAGTAAACTCCCAGGGAAATAGTGGGAGAGGCACTTTGGTGAAGTGGATCTCGATGTGTGTCGTAGAGAGCCAGCATTTAGGCATGTGCTTGTCAACTTGTGGGCTACATGTATTCTAGCTTCTGCATACTACAGCAGCCTGCAGGACTTGCTGTTAAAAGTAAATGTTACATGGAGGATGCCTAGCAACTGTAGTTTTTAGGTCTGTGCCAAATAGTTAAAGGTGCAAATCTGTTAGATTGGTGCAGTGTTTTCTGGAGGATGCAGTGTGGCAGTGCTGAGGTGGTGCTTTGGCACTGCAGTGATGTGGCTGCTCCTCCAGCTCTCCTTTACCACCATCTCCATTAGGTTGACATCTAGCACCCACAATTCTCAGCCAGGAATATTAATTGAAAAGAAAAATATTGATGTGAATTGCAGTTTCTTAGGTAGAAAGCCTGTAAGGAGTTTCTCTGCTTTTACACCCTTCTGCTTCATGGTGAGCTGGAGTGTGCACATCTATTACTATCATTGCTATCCCTTATAAGCTGTCTCCAGTGCTTGCCTAAATTATTATTATTTTAACACTTTCATAAATCCAGTCACTCCATGGAAAAGATTTTAATGTTTCCTATTGATTAGAGATTTTCTGAATTATTCTTTTGAGAGGGAATCCTTATTCTCTGGGCACTTTTTCCATGTCCTCTGTAACTGACTCAATGTCTGCCTTCTTTTCCCTCAGCTGTCTATTTTCTGTGCCAAATGATCCAGGACTGTTAGTTTCTGCTTTAGGAATTCCTCTTCTCTGTACTCTTTCTAATTCTGTTGTACCCTTTCAATGTCATAAACAGCCCACAGTTTTCAAGAAGTGGGTGTGCCCTGGGTTTAATGACTTGTCATGATTCTGCTTTGCTTGTGGCAGTTCCTTGATTCTTAATACTGTATTTCCTTGTGAGGTATTGTCTGTTTTCTTTTCTGCCCCTCCCTCTTTCCTCTAAGATGATATTTCAGACTCCTGACACTTTCTTCAGTGGTAAGTAAGGGTTATTCTTCTAGTACATTGGCTTGAGTTTGTGGAAATTAAATCAGAGTTGCCCTTTTGGCTACCCATTTGCCTGTGATCCTGAGATCGTTCTGCTGTGCTTTGCTTGAAGCTCCATCTCTGACTGAACATGCCATACTGCTGGCAAACTTCATATCACCCCCCTGGTTGTCATTTCAGAGAGCTTGAGGATATGTTGAAAAGAATGGCCACTGTGGTAATTCTGAAGACTCCTTGTATGGAAAAAAGCTCCATGTTTTCCAGTGTTTCACTGTTATCCTTTGGCTGGATGTTAAGCAGGGAGCCACTCCTGCAAGGTGCAGCAGCTCAGGTCCTTTTAAGAGTCTCTCGGGTTAGTGTTGACATGTGTCTTGTTTATACAGTATCATACACCTTGGGCAGATTTGAGTCATAACTTCTTCAAAAGCTGTACTGACTCTCACTCATTCCATCTTACTGATTATTCATGTCTGTGTTACCTAGTTTTAGCTAATTCTTTCAGAAAAGAAGTTTCTTCCTGATTTTTAAGTTCCCTGCGTTTACCTTGAACTCATTTCTAAAAACTGATATAATTTAGCATTTTCCATGCTATGTCCAAATCCCTTTAATTACGACAGGCTATGTCTGTCCAGGAATTAACAGCTTGGTATTTTGATGTTTTCCTCTAGAAATCTTCACTGGATTCTTTCCATTGTGCAATTTATATCAATTTTTTAATGCTGCTCTTAAAATGTAGTCTGTGAGAGGTTATTTAGTATACATGGTGCCTGGTTGGCTTATTTATTTTGACTTTTAAATGTAGTATCTCTTAAGGAACTAAAACCAAAACCGTCCTTACCTTTTCTTTCTGTCAAGAATCCTTGAAAATGTTTGCAGTTAAGGTGAGTTTTGGTGTGAGAGGTGGGAGAAAAGACTTGATTTCCTGTATGTTGCAGCAGAGCTGGTAGCTGATGCCATTCCAGTCTGGTTTTGGGTTAAGTCTTATGCACCAAGTTCACTACAGGCATTTGCTTGAAGGGAACCGTAAACATGAAATTGATCTTTACTCTCCTGACTTCTGGAGCTCCTGCCTTAGGTTATAGGGCAAGCCTGTTACAGCATCAGTACATCCCGTGTTTCATTTCTGAACTTGTGTCCCTCCTCTGCGTTGCCTGGTCTCAAATTACTGGGACACCAAGTTAACATCTTCGAGTACACTTGGCAGAACAAAGTCAGAGGAATGTACTGCTTGGTTAGAAAACTTAAGTCTCCAAGTTCTGCAGCAAAAAGATGGATATAAAATTTCCACACCTGAGTAAGAAGTCGGGCAGGCTTCTCACTAGCAAAAGAAAATACTTGGGAGGCTTTCATGTATCTTTTGCAATGTTTCTAGCACATAATTAAATGCTGCTTTCTTGTCCAGTCTGAGAACTTGTTTATGAAACCTAATATTGCCCTGTGAAACTCAACACTTTGCTTCTTAATACTACAGCTTTAGTGATGCTCAGTGAGGTGGACAGGGTGCTTTGTGTATCAACTGCTTCAGGCTTCGTGAAGGCTAAATACAGCACTTCCTTAGCTGGCACTTGGAAGCTTCACCCATTCCCAGGGAGGGGGAAGAAATGTCAGTGTCAAGGCTCAACTCTGTAGCAGATGCATCCTTCAAAAAAATAAATAAAACAGCTGAGTCATTCTTTCATTCTTTTTCTTCCATGCTGCCGGCCAATCCCAATACCCTTGTATTTCACACAGGAGGGAGAAGGCAGACAATACTGTCTTTTATTATTCATACCCTGCAGCTTACTATCTTCTTCACAAAATACGGGAGGCGTCTGTCTGTCTCCACTTCATGGGAAAGATTAACAACAATTAAGGTCAGCAATTAGGGTTGTGAAAACCTTTGAATAACTGCAACATCTGTTCTTATACTACAATAAATAAAATAAAGCTGGAGCTCTAATTGCCAACAGGGTACTTGCTCATATCTGTTTTGTAATTGTGGGCTTGTGAAATTCGTGTTGTTAACTGGTCCGTCGCTGGCCAGCATCCCTGGTCAGCAGTCAGTGCAAACTGGCACACTTTAGCCAAGAGCCACATGCAGAAAGGGAAGGGTGCAGGATGAGAGATGGGAATTGTGTGTAAAGTGTGGGGCACTGTGGCAGTGGGGGTCAGGTGGTTCCTGAGACTGCTGTGGGATGTCGTCAGCCCCTTAACTCAGACACAGCAGTTGATCCCCTGAACTTCCCTGTTCATTTCAATGTCAAATAAAACTTTTTCCTAAACTGCTCTTGACTCCGACTGGTTTTACTCTTACTTTGACACAGAACAGGGTTGTTGATGGGAGGGTTACCATTTCTCAGCTGATTGTTTTTTCCATAAGCTCAAATTAGATGGCAAGAAAGCACCTGAGTGTTCTGAGATGGACGTTTCTAGAAGTGGTTATTTCCAGTGCTGCCTCAATGCCTGACTTGTATCAGAAAAAAAAAATACAAATTAAAGATAATGTCCTGAACTTTAATTAAGACCTTTCAGGTAAGGCCCTTTTGGTATAAAAGAACGTTCCTTGAATAGAACATCGAATGTCTGATGAATGGAATAGAACATTCCAGTTGGAAGGTACCTATAGTGATCATTCAGTCCAACTGTCTGACCATTCCAGGGCTAACCAAAGGTCAAAGCATGTTGTTAAGGGCATTGTACAAGTGCCTCTTAAATACTGACAGGCTTGGGACATTGACCACCTCTCTAGGAAGCCAGTTCCAGTGTTTGGCTACCCTCTTGGTAAAGGAAGTGTTTCTGTGTATCTGGTCTGAACCTCCCATGACTCAGCTGTGAAGCATTCCCACACATCCTGTCACTGGATATCAGGGAGGAGGTTTCTGGTAATGAATGACACTTTACTTAATTTTTCTGACTACATGGGGTGATTTCTTAACTTATATGCAGAGCAAATGATCAGCAATGTTGTACTTTCCATCCAGAGAATGAAAACTTCGGTGCTGCTCAAGTGCCAGGAGCTGGAGCCTAGTCCTTCTTGGCACATGTGGCCTCCACAGAAGGAGCCGTTTGTGTTCTGACTTGGCGCAAAAGCAGAGTGATTCTGAGCTTTCCAGTTGTCTTTTTTGCTGTGTTTAAAAGTGGATCTCATTAGGCATTTAAGTCTTAAAAGGTTTAACCTGCCTAAGACAGAGATCTCTATAAAGACTTTGGGATCTATCATCAAAGTCTAGTAGAAAACCAGCCATGTCTTTCTGCCCTTTAGACCATCGGAGCAATTCAAGTGCTTGTTTCCTGGTGTGCTCAATATTTCTCCCTCCCCATGCATTGGTAGGGATTTTCTATAATCCTGCATTTCCTTACTTGACCTGCATGATCTTTTCTGACCAAGTACTGCTACTTGCTGTTATTGGAAAAATGCTATCTGTGTCATTCCTGCTGCTTGCTTGTCCCACTGAGACTGACTGGGGTGCTGCATTAGGCAATATGTTGTTGCATTTCTGCAGGGACAGAGTATGAGGTTGTGCCTGTAGCTTAAGAGACAACACTAGGAAGTTCTGCATCTGGGAGCTTCTCTGGGAACAGTGGCTATCGTTGCTTGCCACCGAGAGAAGAGCACTTCTACACGGAGCAGCCCTGTCATACCTGACTCCTGAGAGGCATCCAGCTTCAATGAACTTCTGTCTCATGTTTTGGAGAGAAACCTTTTGGTTTTGTATAATGAGGAGGTTGTAATTTAGTTAAATGATAGAGTCCTCATGAAAATTGTGCTGCTCATTTTAGGCTATGGACTTATACAAGTTAATGGACTGGAAAAAATGCGTAGGCAAAGATGTTGCGGGAAACAAATGTGATAGCTTCCAAGCCATAGTGTAATTTATCTAAGACCAACAATGCCATAAAGAGGAGACAATATTGGGCATTGGTGGCAAATTCTGTGGTACTGCTGTCCATTTGAAGGAGATGGGGAATATTAGAAGCTACTAGTGATTGCTGAGATCTGTAAGCATCAGAACCTTAGGTGAAAGGAATTTTCTTCCTCTTCCAGTGACAGAAAGTAGCATGAAAGCCTGTGGGAGGTATTTGTGTAAAACAGGCAGTTGTGTGAAGCCATCTCTTCATGCAGAGCTGGTTTTTAATAAAATAGAACCACTAATTAGTGAGGCGGAAATGAAAATTGAGACTTTTCTGATGCATCTGTCAAATTGATTGTATTACTGATGAGTGAGTGCATTTATAGATCAAAATACAAAGCAGCAAAAAACCGTTTTTGAATTATTTCATCAATTAACAGCAGTAATTAGAAATTCAGATTTTTGATATTCACAGAGGCTTTTGCAAGAGAGCTCATCTGTTCCTTTGATAAATGTTTTGTTTTATTACACTGCAGTGTATTTTGGGAGGGGGAGAACTTTTTGGAAGAGCAAAGTGTGAACAAAATCTCTGCCTCAAACAGCAAAGGAAATTCAGAGAAGAGAACTGAGATTTAAATTTTTTTTTATTTTTCATGAGGTTGACCAAATTCTGCCATGTCATCTTGCATTCTATACTGCTGCTAAAGAATCTCTTCATCTGTTTATAGAGTTCACACGCACATACAAGTGCATGTGTGTAATATATGTGTATAATATATGTATTGTACACACATACACAGTGAAATTAAACCCTGAAAGTTGCTGGGAGAAACTGAAGCTTTGTCAGGATTGACCTCTGCAGTATGGAGACCAAAAGTCTGGGGATATGCCAGACCAGACATGCACTAATTATTGGTCTTGTCTAGAGGTGCTGAGAGTTTGAAGTTTAGGTGCTGTACACTGGGGAGGGATTCCTCTGGCTGGTTTTGTGTCTCCAGATCATGGATGGCTACATCTGAACCAGTTTTCTAAACTCCTGTTGTTGTCAGTGGAAAGAACCAGGTGCTCCAGTGGTGTGCTTCATTGAATTGTATAGGTTGTAAGTGGCTTCTTGAGCTCCAATCAGGCAAGCCCCAGCTGTCTCTGACATCTAGATAGCTGCTGTGGAATGAGATAGACTGCACATAAGGAGAGCCTGTTTCTCCTCCCCGACGGATGTGGCAGTGCAGGCGTGTACACTCCTCCTGTACACATACCACCACCACCACCTGGGGTATGTGACTGCCTTCATATCCTGTAATAGTGTTGTGGTCAGCTCCGTGTGCAGCCTGGATGTTGATTTGCTTCTGTGGGCAATGTACTCCAGGCCCATAAAACAGTGTGTGTGGGGACACTTACGAGCTGTCTTCTCCCTGCTTTCCACTGCTGCCAGTACCAGTTGGACAACCTTGGAGGTGGGAGAACGCAGATGGGACCTGTGTGTGGGTTCCAGGCTTGGAGTACAGGTGTTTTGTGGGTTAAAGCACATAGGTACACAGGGAAGGCACTACATCTGGAGCCTACACCCTTGGAGAACAAATGTTCCCCTTTGGCAGCTCTGGAGTCTGAAGGTTAACTAGGGATGTTCCTTGTTAAACGCATACCTAGTTAACCTTCAGTGCTGGGGACATTCAACATTTCATACCTCAGTTAAACAGCCTCATAAGGCCTGAAACAACAGATTTCCTTCATGGCACCCTGCAAGTACAGGGAAGTAGCTCTTAATGTAGGTGGCTTGGCAAAATATTCTAGTCAAGTTACTTGGCCTGCTACCCAGCCTTCGATATGTAATCTTTTGGTACTGCCAAAATACCATTCTAATTAAGTTGACATAGTCTATGAAGCCTGGGTGGTATTACTTAAGTTTTCTTCCCTGTGCTTTCCAACACTGCATTTTGAAAGGGTTGGTGGAAGCTGTGACACTTGCAACCTCACCATAGTCTTCATTAAACTGGGATTTTGGTCACCTTGTGACCTTCAGAATCAAAAGAAGAATATTCTCTTTCTTCCTCTCTGCAGGTACAAGTTAATAGCAATAAATAAGTGTTCACTAATGCACATGAAACATGTGATCAGTTGGCCAGATTTCAGCTTTGTTGAACATTATCCCTTCTACAAAATATTAACCTATTATGTAGGTTTATTTTCTGTTTTGTTTGTACTTATTTGAAAAAGCTATGCCCTGTTTGTCCCAGGGTGGTATTATATTTGCAAGTAGGTCAGCATACTCGCTTTCGAGATGTCAGCTTGAAACTGTTTTTTGAGGGCTAAAAAATATAAGAGGGTAAGAAAGACTTTTGCTTGGCCGATATCCTTTATTTATTTATTTATAGAAATTCTTAGTCTGTATTCAAGAATAGAGCCCCAGTAACATTTTAGTTGTGTTCTGAAAGTCGGCACTGATTGCCTGCTGCTAACCATAAGCCACCCTGGATTTGAAGCTTGTGTGTTGCATAATGCCAGCAAATGCATTTGAGATTACAAAATGGTCTCTTTGCTCTAAGAAGAGATTGCTGTGATTTGTTAGTGAGGCAGCGTTAAAGTACACATGGGGTATCTGTGACATCAGCATCTTAAAACCACAGTATCTTAAAAAATCTTTTTGCAGTTGAGCGAGCTCTGGCACTGCTGGTGCTTCATTGCATGGGAGTGAATGAGTGCAGTCTCATTGTTTGGGTACAGTTTTTTATGTTCCAGTCAATCAGGGGTGTATATGTATTCCTTTAATTTCTGTGTGTTATCCCTTGCACTTCTTTATTATAGCCCCCTTGAAGAGACAGAATTTTCTGTTCATCTCCAGAGCAGCACAGTATTTGTTGGAGCTGCCTTGCCTCCTTGCACTCTTTGCAACCAGAAGCAGAGTTGGTCATTGCCTGCTTGCTTGAGGTTGATGTAGTCCAGGGCTCTCCTGGCTCTGTTGAGAGATCACTTACACGTCATTCTGTGTTAACCCTTGCCCTGCTGTGCCTGAGAGGTAAAAGGGGTTTGCTTGTTTATTTTTGCTTCTTGCTACTGTTGCTTACTATGGTGTCTTTGTCAGAATTGTTTCAACAGTTGAATTCTTTAGAGTAAATTGCGTTTGGGAATAGTTCCCACAAAATTATTTGGACGGTGTATTAACGTACTGTTGATGCTGGGGAATGCATTTCTGCTCACAGAATGTGATTTTTTTTTTTCTAGAGGCTAAGCAGAAAGTCTTTCTTCTGAGTGTTCTAACCATACAAATGAGGTATATTGAGAGTAACTTGCTGACTTAAGTGTACCTCTTATGGTATCTCAGAAAGATAGAATCTTAGTGAGTAGCTTGCAGTTTGAATTGAAATGTCTAAACTTGCCTTCTAGCTTCAACCATTTAAATGGGATGAGACTATGTAAATAAACCAGTGTTTATTCATGAACATAAATCATAGATAACTGTAAAAGCCTCTGACAATTGATTTTCTTCAAAAACACAAACCTTGATGTCTAAATAAAAGCTTCTGATAATCCTAGTTAATAACTCTTCCAAAAAAATCTTGTACCAAGGGAACAGCAAGTGATACATGTACAATTACTGTGTTAACCATCAGTATTAAACCCTGAAAGTTGTCAAAATAAAAACCCTAATGTTGGATGTCATTGGTCCACAATAATGAAGTTTTAAATCCAGGAAAAGTATTTTAACCCTCCTGAAAACCCTGGAGAGACCCTAAGGAGGAATGAGAATGGTACTGATAGATCTGTGCTCGTAGCTTTCTGTGCACGAGTGTAAGTGTTGGTTTTGGAGTCAGCCTTATGGACAGCCCTCTGTAGCCAGTATGGTTCAACAAAAATTAGCAAGTTCTTTGAGAAGCTACGGAGCCCCCTGCATAAAGATCCAAGTGAAGAAAAATAGGCTGTGAATAATTGTAATGATTGATGAGTGCATCATTTGGATGAAACAGGCTTGAAATGCTTGAAAAACTGATCAGTAGATCATGTGATAAGAGATTGCCTTTTGTTCTTTGTTTCTCTCTCTCTTTTTTTTTTTTCTCTCTCTTTTTTTTTTTTTTTTTTTTTTAATATCTTTGTCTGTTGCATCAGCCAGGAGAGGAAAAATGGTTTCTGCATGGTTTGGAATATTCTCCTCCAAAATGAAGGAGTGTTGTAGAGAAAGAAATAAGGGAACAGAACCTGGGAACAGGGCATCCTTGCTGCAGATTGCTACTTTATGAATTTAAAAGTCTCTCTATCAAACCTTTGTGTATGTATTTCAACTATTATCTCTCCTAACTTTTGTCAGCAGGCTGTAAAAGTAACAGCTGAGGAGTGCATGCTACCATCTTATCACCTTGTAAAGACAAGTTGAGTCTGGTACATCTTTCCAATGGATGTTTATGGGGAGGCATGTAGATTAAACTATGGTTTCAAACAGAATCTGTAATGATCTGACTTTCTTTAAAAAAAAAAAAAGCTTGGTGCAAGGCTGATGAACTTACTCTAATTGTTTAGAAAAATGTGTTGTGTGTAGTTTAGACTCTGGGCTGGGGGGTCTCGAGCCCTTGGCTTTCAAATCCCATCACAGAGCAGGGGGGCAAGGACCATTCACACCAGTTGCAGGTTGGAAGCATGAAGGCTTATTAGAGTGTTGAATGCAAAAAGCAATGTTTTTCTAAGTAGGCAACGAAAGCAGACTTCAGTTGAGTTGAGACCACAAGGTGAAAGTTAGTGCCTTTGAGAAAAACTTCATATTTTCTTTGGAGATCTAGCTGAATGTTTAACTTCTGTGAGATGCCTGGAAAGCAGTAATTCTCACGGATGTGCAGTAGGAAAGGTCTGCCAGCTCCTAATGGCAGTAAACAAAGAAAATGAAAGTTCACAGGTTGCCTTGGCCTATGTAATAGTTTGCTGCCACTGGAGAGGGGTGATTCTGTTCCCTTCCCTTCTTGCCCGTGGTCTCCTGCCGTTCACATTGTGCCAGCTGAACTGCCTGTCAGATCTAAGTTTATTGCATTTGCTTCCTTAGCAGAAAACTAACCCAGCAAAACAAATGCGTTAATTAACACAAGCTGAACTCATTAAGGACCATACATGACACAAAAGGGGGAGAAGGAGGGAGTGCCATGAAGCTGCTGGGAGGAAGTGGAGGAAGAAAGCAGAGCAAGGGCTGATAAAGAGAGTGGGATGTCTGTCCTGTTCTTGGCAGTAACAAACTATTAAATCATCTTGACTGTTGTATAACTTCACTCTTAGTCTTCAGGTTGGAAAATAAAAGCTTAAAATAACATAAGGAAATAATTATTTAGACTGTTTCCCAAAATTATAAAGTTTTGGGTTCTGTTTTATGAGAAATGGGACTAGATTGGGGTGGGGAGGGGAGGCAAGACAGTGACAACACAGTGAATAGAGACTGTTCTTTTGGTTTCCTGGAGGCAAAGGATGTAGTGAAGAACTGTATATGCAAAATTGGAGACCACTAGTCATGGCATTGTCAGATGCAGTTCACCTTGGGCTGCCTCCCTGTGGGTCTCATGTCCCAGTCATGCATCCTTGTTCCTGCCCTACCTCCGCACATGGCTTGCTCATGGGGTTGTCTGCTCTACGCTACACAGTTGCTTATTTCAGTTTCTGTCTAATCAGCATTTCACTTAAACTTGGGTAAAAGTCTGTTTAGTTGCCAAAGTTCCTGCTTCAAAGCTGTGGATTTGAAGCTATTAGGAGACAGAAGAGGATTTTCAGGATCAAGGAAGACAGTAAACTGCAGAGTTTTGTAAATACCTCCAAAATTCATTATAGGTTTGGGATTTGTTGTTTGATTTTGTTGGGTGTTTTTTCTCATTTTTTGGTTGGTTGTTTGGGATTTTTTGTTTTTTGGGGTTTTTTGTTTGTTTTTTGGGTTTTTTTTTGTTGTTGATTGGTTGGTTGGTTTTTTTGTTGGTGTTGTCCAGTGTTGTTGGGCTAAATACTGTTTTTCTCCCAGGACTTTATCTTTGCTGTCAGTGAAACTGTTCTGTCAGGAGGTGAACATGAATTCACAGGCTATGAGTCTTGAGCCTTTTCAAAATTTTAGGCAGATTCAGGAAACCAAAAAATGCTGAAGTGCATATATTTTATTTAATTTTATTTGGCAAGGCTCAAAGTGGGATGGCATCAGCTCTTCTGTGCTTCTTCTGAAGTATGTATCTGTTTTGGCTTTCAAAAGCCTGAATTGCTGTTGCCAAGATTCTTCACTTTCTGGCAAAAGTACAATGGCAAATGGCTTCCTTTACAAGGTGTAATATTTAGACTAACAGCTTTGCAATTAAGAATGGCAAAAGAGAATTATATTCCCTTTTTTTATAAGACCAGATTTTTTAGTATGGTTTCGTGGGAGTGTTTGGACGTAACTGAAGTGCTTTTGATTGATGATTTATATTTTGAACAGTGCTTTTCATTTTAGTGCGCAACACTTGCTTGAAATTTTAGCTAGAACAATGCTTTGTTTTCAAAGATGTTCAAAGTATTCCTCTAGTTAAGCATTTGCTCCATATCATAGGCTTACAAGTGCCTGTTGGGTACATATGTGTAACAAAATGGGTGTGAAGATACCAACTCGTGCAAGGGAAATGGGGAGAAATTGGGAAAGGTGCAGTTATTCTTAAATATTGCCTGCTACTAATCTCAGTAGGCCATCAGGGTGTTGACGATCATGTCATTAAGTCTTTTGTGGTTGCAGAGCGATTCCATTCTGGAGTGTTTGGGGAGATGTTTTGGAGGAAAAAAAACTTGTTTGGAGGGAAACTGGCCAAGTACTATTTTTCAGCATGGGTAGACTGCAGACTTTGGGTGTGAAGAGGGACATTCAGAGCTGGGGAGAGAAGCAAGTGTATGTTTGAACTGAGTAAGTTGAGAAAGTGGTCAGTAAAACGTTTGAGATGATGAATCCAGACCTGCTTACTAAGTGATCCCTTGGGGAGGGTGAAGGGCGTTCTCAGTGTTGTAAATTGACACAGTCTCCACCTGAAGCTATCTCTAAAAGAGGGCAAGATGCTTTTGCAATCCTTACATGTACTGATTGCTGTGATGAAACCTGATGGCAAACTTGTGAGCTGCCAAGGATGTTTTAGTCTCCTTGGTCCAGCCAGCTAAGGGATCTGATGGCACTTTCTTTTCAGCCCACATAGTCATTCAGGCTTCATTTTTGTGAGAAGTTGTGTGGATCTTGCATGCAAAAGCACATCTGGGTCCCACAGTTTCAGTGCAGCTGGGGACATTGCTAGCTGTCAGGTCTTTCAACTACAGAAAATTCACTGGCATGCCTCATGCTGCTTGTATCCAACTTTATTTCCATTGTAACTATGGCAATAGGAGTAGACTGGTTAAGAAAGTGTCAGAGTATGGGTACTCATGCCTGTGTTGCAGAGGGTTGCTCAGTGTATCCATATAACTGCCTCATCTTGTAAACTGGTTTCAGTGATACAGATATACATACATATATACATATGTATGTACATGTCTGCAGAAAAAAGCAGAACACTTTCCTAGATGATATGAGGTCGTGGGGAGCCTACAGCCAGGAGAATAGCTGGTTGAAGTCTTGGAGATTGCTCCTCGTGTAGGCCAAGAAGAGAGGGTCTTTTTCTCCCTGGATCTTCCAGATGTTAATTTTTAAGTCCAGTAGACTTAACCCAGACAGTCCTGAAGGTAACTGAGGGGAGAATATTGTATTGATTCAGTTTTAAGACTTTGTTCTAGTTTCTTAGGAAAATCCAGGTTTGGTCTGCTAAACCTCATTCTGTATTGTGGAGAGAAATGGAATAGTGATACTTAGTGTCTGAGAGAATAAAAGATATACGTAAAAGAGAGGGAAAGATTTTTAACTTGTAGGTAAAACCTGAGATCTTAGATAAAGGTCTTCAGGTCAAAATTATGTTGGAGCTTTTTTGCCTTCCCTCTTTCGCAATACTTCAGTTATAGAAAGCAGAACATTATAGGAAAAAATTATTAAATATTTAAAAGGGTATAGCATTCAACAAATTTGTTAAATTACCTTTCATAAAAGAGCATAAATCCAGTTTTCAAGAGCTCTGGAGCTTGTCTTGCAACTCTGCCAGGTTAAAATCCTTTTTTTTTTTCCCTCCTCCTCCTCCTGTTCCTAACTAATCTGCAAGCAATTGCGTTTTAAAAATTATTTTTCTCTTGAATTCAAAGACTTTGACAGATGGCACATGTAGAACCTGGAAAACTTCCTGAATTGGCAGAGTGACCATACTCCTGCCATTTTCCTACCACAGTATCTGTAGGTGCGTAGGCTGTGTCTGCTTCCAGAGTGCTGGGCGAGATACCGTTTCCTCTGCTGGGAATGTGCAGAGAACAAGTGATAAATAAGAAAAGCATACCTGGTGATGGGCTGAATTTGCAGTTGACAGACAACTTAATGTGCTGGTTAGCTGAATAATTTGATTGTGACTTAAGCAAGCCATTCAGAGCAGTGGCAGTCTCCAGGGTGCATACCTGCAGTGTTTTCCGTGCAGGATTAATATGAATCTTTTGGGTGGTATGAGTTCGTTTAACACTTTTGAGAGACTGGGACATCAAAGCTATGCCTCACAATAGTCTGTTCTTTATTCTAGAGAATGTCATACCAAAAATTAGTCTCATGACCTTTGAAACTTGGTTTATGACTGTTGGTCTTTCAGGGCCTCTGTCCAAGGCAGAGCTCTGGAGCCAATAAAAGCACCTGAAACCGCTTGGTTCTGAATGTGCACAGGCTGTCTCACTCAGTGTTGCATGACAGTTGTTCTCTCAGCTGAATGTCCTGAGTTTTGTAACAGTGATCGACTACATAGCTTGTTTTCTATTTACAATCCTTTGCAATTTCCCTCCCCCATCTCAGGCATTTTAGGAAAAGGGCAGTAACTTGGCACTTGAATCTTTCTATTTGTGCTGTGTAAATTGTGTGGCAAGAACATGTATGTCTGTATGCAGCTACTGTCTCTGAAGAGAAGTGACATGCTAAAAATCATATTTAAAGACAACAGCACAGGAAAAATTGATCTATTTTTTCTTTTTAAGTCCTAATATTTATCTACTGAACACGTGAAATGGTGTGGAGTTCTATCCCTATGAAATTTATTACTTGTTGATGTGGTACAAAGGGCCTTAGGTCTTAAAGGTGAGCAGAGGATTCCTGGGGTAGGACTAAGTTGATAAACTGTTCCTTAGACAGACAAAAGAGATGAGATCTTAAATCAGTGTTAATGTGTGACTGACCAGGAATGATATCATCTAGAGATTATTGCTTTCCTCTGTTTCTGCAGTGTTAACACATGAATACTCAAGAATGTAGCAGTGAAGCAAATGGTTCTTGATAAATATGCAGTCTTGACTCCAACTATTGTTTGAGGTAATTTATGATCTTCCATTGGTGTAATGGGGCTGTGGCATAAACTGCAGCACGCCCTAGAGTAGACAAATTGGTCTGGTATTGTTTAGAAACATATTTAATCTATCTTGCTATAAGTGAATTGGAGCCTTTTGCTGAAACATCGAAAGACCAGTGTTTTGATATTCAGTCCTAAATAACCTACCATAAAATTTGCAGCAGTTGTGCCTTTTCCTGATGTCTAAATACTGAAGTGGGAATAAACATAAAACTGTTGCAGTGTAAAGCTCAATTCTTTTCCCTTACCCTTTTATGTAAACTTTCTTTAGCCTTGGTGGGTTTAGAGGCTAATAATACAGTTCTCTTTATTTTTAAAGCATTTTACCAACTTCATAACAGCTATTCCAGTGGCATGCTTAATTTCTCTGTAGATGTGCTTATGAAAAAGAAAAGAAAATGGTACTCTCCCAAGTGAAAAGGTTTTTAAGAGCTTTTCTTAACTCTGTGCTTAATTCTTCCAGAACAAACTGGATTATTAAGGTGAAAACTTCAGATCAGTCTTTAAAACTGACTGCAAACATTTAGATGTGGAGAAGCAGTTAGATGGCTGTAGACCACTGTTTATATGTGTAAAAAACTAGCAATAGTGCAAGTTGATTAATGTGCCTACAGTTAGATGCTTGGCGTTCCCTACCCCCACTTTGGATCCTGTAAGATTTTGGGTTTAATTTTTTTTCTGTAGTATTTTCTTACATAGAATAAACAACTGGATTTATGCATATTTGGTTAAATGGATTTTCAGACTTGCTATTGCCAAAACCAGTTTCCTCCCGAGGTAATTTGCTGTATGAATTGATCACAGAAAGCTGCAGAAGCCCAGTAACTACTTCCTGGAAAGAAGTTCCCAGTAGTTTGCCTGCCTTATTGATAGAGGAGGAGGCTACCATACCTCAGCCAAACTCATCCTGGAACTAGATATAATAAAGTTTCCTTGATGAGTGCATGGTTTGTGGACCATAGGCTGGAAGTCCTCTGGGAAAAGTTTGTCCAAGATGTTTTTTTTCACCCTTGTCCCTGACTTAACTGTCCCATAAATTTTGCTGGCAGCTTTGGTTTGGTGACAGGTCATCCTTACCAGAGAGCAGCAGGTAGCCTGTTTAAAACTCGGGCTTTTGTTTTGAGTACATAATTGGTAATTGATAGAGAACAAGACAGGAGCTTGCTTGTAGAAGTAAAAGTTCTGACTGTACTTTGCAGCCTGCTTTCTCTTCCCCAGTCATGCTTTTCTCATCTACTTGGAGGTGGCATCGCTTGTCTTACACTGCAGGGATGTCTCCACCAGTGGTTGGAAGAAATGCTGGAGCACCAAATAGTGCTTTATTTATTTATTTCTGTTTATTTTTGTTTCCTTTGTTATGAGGCAGTTATAATAACTTTCTTGACATTGTCTTGCCTTCTTATTTTTAGTTCTTTAGCCATATGGTTCTCTAAATGTTGCAGATTTCTTTTCAAGCTCTCTCTGATCACGAAGTGATGCTTTAAAGAAAGAAACACAACTCACCTTGCAAAGTTGCTGCTAATAATCACTCAGAAGAGCAAGTGCAAGACTTGAATGAATTTGTATGTGACACTGATATATTGTGTGAGAATAAAACCATGAGAGGAAAGGCAGGCAGGAAAGGGTAAAGGTTAGAAGTTGTGTGATCAGGCATTGAAAGCTAATGCTGCATAATGATCTTGGTGATCTTGTGGGTCTTTTCCAGCTTAAATGATTCTGTGATAAGTGACTGTCAAATCTTAATTAACTCACACATTTCAGTGTTTTCTTTCCATAATTGAAAACATAGCCTCAGGTGATAAGAGCCAGTTTTCAAATGGCTAGGGTTTTGCTGTGGAGGGAAGCTTTCATTTTTGCCTGAACAGTGGGAATGAAGTAGGAGCCACACGGCCTGAGAATAGCTATGCTGGGCTTTTAAATGAAATATCAAATTGAACATGTTTGCTAGGCTACAGGCAGAAAATGTGCACATTTTCTACTTCAAGTTGATGCAAATCCTCATCACCTCATCTTGATCTTCTCGGTCTTCCTCCTCCAACTGTTTTCAATAATAAGTTGATGAAATGTCTTCAGTATGGTTTCTGACAGTTTGTTTGTACTCTGCAGGTCCTGGGAAGCAGTAGATGTAATTTGAAGAAAATTTGAAGGAACAAATGGCTTTAGCTGGCTGTCCAGACTCCTTTTTACATCTTCCTTATCGGATAGTAAGTTGTGAAACTGCATGTTCATGTCAGCTTGTAGCATCATATTGCTGTGTGCCGGTGATTGATTGTGCATTCAAACTTTTCATCAAACTGCTAATAGCTGTCTGGCAATTCTCTGGGTTCTGCTAACATTTGGAAACAGAGCCTCTGTTACCATCCTGTATTCAAGTTCTGCTGCTGAAAAAAATTGAGTTATTAATATATATGGATTAAGATTTGATATTTGTCATTAAAATAACCATTTCCTATTTGGGAGAAGGCACTTGTTTCCAAAGAAAAGGTGGTGAGCTACAATACCAGTGAAGTGCCTTGCACCAAAATGTATCAGTTTGCTGAATGCTATATTTGTAGGAACAAAGGCAGAGATTTTTACACTTGGTTAGATCCTATGCTTTTTGAGTCATTGTGCTGTATCTAAGCAGCCAATATGGCATATTACAAGGAGTATATTTAAAAAAACCCCTCAGCTAAATTCAAAGATACTCAACAAAAACGCATGTGAAAATTTTCTTTTTTTCCTTGGGCAGTTTTAGTTGGCATAATGCTTGCTTTGTATTTTTTATGAAACTGCAAATTGCTAGTTTTGATACGATCTTTTCTTGTACTTTTTATCTTCTGTTTTCATAATATGGTTACCACCCTGAGGATTCAGTCATGATTTTGGACCCTGTAGATACACAAATAATTAAACAGTGTCATGTGACATTAAAACATTTTCCCTTTGTCCCAAGAGAAACATTGCTAGTAGTGATTACTACAGTCATGCTACTCATTTGGAAGAAAAGCAAAATACCAGACAAAAATCCCAACAAAATTTCCAAAAAATCTCTTTAGGATTTGTACATGTTGTGTAATATGTCAGCTTGCATTTTTTTCTTCCCCAACAGGAAACCTCAGATTAGTTAAAAGTCTAGTGTTAGTATATGCTGAGTTGTCAGCTGAATGTACCTGAATGCTTCTCCCGATAACAGGAAAAACATAACAGTTCTTTTATAGCTTCTTTTGCAGCTATAAAAATAGACTGGACTTTGAGAAATTGGATGTCCTGAAAATCTGTTACTATACTTGGATCTATGATTTTAAAAGAATATGTGAATAGCTGTGCCTGGACTTCATAATTTTGATGCACTGTGAAATTATGCTTCCAATTCATTTGGAGCATCATCTGAGTCATGATGCGAAGCTGAGGGAAAGGAGAGCTATGTAAGAGAAACTTGACATTCCAGGCAGTCATTTTTGAGCTGCAAGTTCTTTAACTGGGTGTCAATCTTTCCTGTGAAAATAGTGCCTTTAGTGGTTCCTAGGAAATAAGAATGTGAATTTTTGTTGGTACTTCCCTTGCTCTGACAAACCCTGTAGATAACCTGGGGCAGTCAGCAGACTGGAGGTGTCAGAGCAGCATGGGGTGACTTAAGATGGTGGGAAAGTGACTCAGTTATTTTTGGTCAAAGCTTACTGTGTATTAACTACCCTAAGTGCTTATAACCAGTTTGAAGACTAGCTGTGGAAGCCCATTCACAACTACTGTGCCTTCTGTCAGAACTGAAGTTTGCATTAAAAAAACCCTGAACATCTGTTTTTCCACCCTTACTAAATCTGACTTAGGAGCTTTCATCAACTTGTCTTTCAAATTTGGCTGCAGTGAAAGCATTTTGTTGGTAAAGGGCTGAAAGAAGGTTAAACTAAATATGCTCTAGATTACAGTGTAAAGAAGTATTCTCTTTTTTCAGCACATTTTCTTTCTTAATATGAATGAAAGGCTATGAAGGCCACTGCTCCAGAGATCCCAAGGTTGAGACCTTAGTGCTGTAAATTCAGTATTAGAATAAATTGACACATTGGAAGTTGGGATTATATTCAAGGCAAGAAAAATGAGAACCTGGATAAGTGAGTGTGCACTACAGAATATCCTTTAGGATGTCTTGCTGCTGATCCTCCTTTTCTCAGTTTTTTAAATGTTTTTGGAGAGATGGGCAAGGTATGGATCTCTGACTTTCTTACTGAGCTCTTTGTTTGTTAGGTTTGATGCTTTCAGAAGCTTTCAGATCTTGTGTTTTTCTTCTTTTTCTTTTAAGTTTCTCAGGAGTTAGCACATAAAGCAGTCACACTGAGTACATTCTCCTAGAAACAATCTCTAGCTCTGTAAAAAAAAAAAAAAAAATCAATACTATCTTTCAGTGGCTTTCAGGAGTCCTTTCCAAATTCTTGAACTCTTCAATAAAAATCCGGCAGTGAGAATTGGCAGTGTTTGTCTTCTGTTCCTGGAAATTCAGAACATAGTCCCAGAATTTCTCAGAAAAAAATGGGATGATTTACTGTGTTTCCGTTCTTTTGCAATCTGTAGTCACAACAGTATTTATGTGCAGTGACTTGAACTCTTGGGGAATATTTAGTTCTTTAACCCTTTGCATTAATTGTACAAGTCTCAGTGACATAAATAACTAAAAGACAGGGTTTCTTTCTCAGTTTATGAAGATAAAATTGTGGGCATGCGGGAATGTTCTGTTCATCTTCCACTTTCTGCCTTCTGTTTGTTTTCTCATGACCAAGATACAGGTATGACTTCAGTAAAAATTAATATAATTTGGTTTTAGTGAGCTGAATTCTTTTTTGAGAAAGGACTTGTAACTTGGTACAAAATGGACTACAAGCCCTTGGCCACAAAGTAGGGAGAAAATGGAAATTGCTTTCTCTTATGTGTACAGAGCTGTGGATTTCAGGATTGCTAATAATCCTCTTGATCAGATAAGAGTGCAGAATATTGCACATCATACTTGAGAAGCTTTGTGGACTTCAAAAGTAGGAATTAAATACCTAAGAGAATTAATCAGAGGCTAGCTACTGTAATGAAAGGCTCTTTCAATGATTCGTGGATGTGAAGGTGATTTGCTGCCAATACTAGAACTACACTAGTGACATTCCTCTGCCTTCATCTGGAGCAACAGTTAGGCAGAGGTTGTCCAGGTTTTAGTATGGCAGCTTTGATCCTTGTTTTCAATAAAATGATACAGTAAGTTAGAAGACAGCTTTGGAGGTCATCTGATCCAAGTCCATGGCATATTGAGGTTATACTTGTTTTCCTAGAGTGCTTCATCTTGATGAGTGCGGTTTTCGGGAAACTTGATTTTTTTATTTTCAGGGGTGGCTTGCTTGGATTGGGCAGTTAGAGAAGAGAGGGTTTCTCTTTCATTTGATAAAAATTCCCTTTTGATTTGATTAAATCTCTTAATTTATTTAGAGAATTACCTTGATGGATGCAGTAATCCTCACCTTGTGACACCCATTGCTTTCTATATGATGCAGGCTTATCTTTGCTAGTTTGGAATTGAACAGTCTGTTACTTAGTGTTAATATAGGTATACATGCTGCAGTCTATGTTTGTGTGCATAAAATGTCTTTTATCATAAAAAAAACCTGCATGAAAAACACTCAGTTGCAGAACTTGTCTCCAAATGGGCTTGGAAGGGGCTGTTGACACCTATGTTTTGGCCCTCATTGTCTGCCTGATGCTGTTTGAAAATCTTCATTAACTTGGCTGTTGACCATAGTTTATTGATTCTTTGGAGATGTTTCTTGCCAGTTATGGTAAGAAAGGCACCAGGCTAAAATGGTGCTACTCCTCTCCTCAGCTGGGCAGGGGGGAGAAAATATGATAAAAGGCTTATGGGATGATATAAAGGCAGGGAGAAATCACTCACCGGGTACCATCACAGGCAAAACAGACTCGACTGGGGGAAAGTAGTTTAATTTATTACCAATCAAATCAGAGTGGGGTAACGAGAAATAAAGCTAAATCTTAAAAACACATTCCCGCTACTCTGTCCTTCTTCCCAGGTTCAACAATTTGCTCTTCCTCCTCCCCTCCAGTAACGCAGGGGGATGGGGAATGGAGATTGCAGTCAGTTCATTATATGTGGTGTCTGACAATCCTTCCTGCTCAGGGGGAGGACTCCTCAGAGTCTTCCTTTGCTCCAGCGTGGGCCCCTTCCCAGGAAGACAGATCTCTGTGAACTTCTCCAATGTGGGTCCTTCCCACATGAGCATAGGTCCGTCCCATGAGGTGCAGCCCTTCTGGAACAGGCTGCTGTACCTTGGGGTGGTTACAAGGCAGAAACAGGGCCAGAAAACCTGCTCCAGTGTGAGTTCTTTTCTCCATGGGTGCACAGGTCTCGCTAGGAGCCTGCTCCAGTGTGGGCTTCCTGCAGTCTCACAGCCTCATTTGTGCATCTACATGCTCCGGCATAGGGCCCTGGATGGGCTGTGGGTGGATCTCTGGCTCCCCTGTGGGACTCCATGGTTCCTGCGGGGACACAGCTGCTTCACCATGGTCATCACTGTGGGCTGCAGGGGAACCTCACCTCCAGTTCCTGGAGCACCTCCTCCCTCTCCTTCTTCACTGACCCTGGTTTCTGCAGAGCTTTCTCTCACATTTTCCCATTCCTCTCTTCATCTGCTATTTGTCATGGTTTAGGAATGGTACTCTCTGATTTAGTTCTCCCACCGAGACTCTCCAAACCCCACTGTTGCTGGGTTGCTCCCCCAGCCCCACCACTGGGGGTGGCCACAGAGGAGAATTGGAGGCACAAAAGGCAAAGATAATAGATTAAAATAAGAACAATGTACTGGAAACAGCCATGAGATAAGAAAAGGAACAATAACAGCAACAATATTGACAACAAAAGTGTTTCTTAGAGAGTGATTTCACGTGCAAAATGCTCAGGGAGCCTGACTAGTACCAGGCTTGCTCATCAGGAAGGAACACGTTTTCCACCCCTGGCAATGAGGTGAGGTGGTATAGAATAACCTCCATGTCCTAGCCATGCCGCCTCCCAGCTACTGCAAAAATTAACCGTGTCTTAGTCAGAACCAGGGCACAATTGAACAGAGGTTTGTTTTTTTTTCCTCACAGAAGCTACCTCTGCCCCTCCTCCCACTACCAAAGCCTTCTCACACAAGCCAAATACATGATTTTCAAGATTCAAAACAAGCGGTGGCTTAATTTACTCTTATTAGGCTTAAATCTACAAGGATTCTGCTTGCATAAAATTAGTCCCGGAGTTTGAATTTTTCATGCTAAGAGGACAATATGGAAGGACCAGAGTGCACAAGCAGGCTTTCAAAGTCCTTGGGCATAGATGAGTGAAAAAACACCAGATGCATTATTACATTGCATCATTCTTCTACATATTGCATAAAGAAAAGCTGAAATGTTGCTACTGCCAATGCAGAAAGTCATCTGATTTGTGAAATATGGTGTCAGTCAACAGATCTTTTATTGACGATACTCTTGTTTTAACAGTTTACATGTATGTGGTGTAGAGGGTTGACGGACTGGAGCAGACATAAAGCACAAAGCAGCGTGAACATTAGTGAATGTTTTTACAAGACATGTTGCCTCCAATATGAAGTTATGAAATCTGTCTCCCTGAGCGCAGACTGCAAATGTTTTTTACAGATAGAGTTGATGCTGCTTGTTAGTTTTCATTGAAGACCAACTGAAGCTAGATTTCTAGCCTTGATTTTTCTTGGAAAGAAATCTGTTTAAAAAATTGTCCTGAAACCAGTTGTTTTCATTAACATTGAAATAAATGTGTGGTGCTTACCTCCTAAAGAGGCCATTGGAAGTGTACTTGCCACCACTATGGTCTACCATCAGAATACTTAAATGAAGCAAAATAACATCAAAGAAATTAGTATCTTACACTATGCTTATATACAATTGATTACAGGTCCCCTTCTTACAAGAAATGCTGATATGAAATTTTTTTTATTTTATTTTTTACTGTACCAGTTTGCCTTTCTACATTTCCAGTTGCAGGCATGTACCTTACTGTTTGCACTTCTGCTTTTGTATTCTAATTTATAGAAGTTGGTTGGCAAAGCACTAAGTCTTTTTTTGAAGGTGAATGTGAGCAAGAGGTTTCAAGTGGCTCAGTCCACATTTTTCAGTTATATGAACTTTTTCAGCCCATAGAGAAAAAATACTTAAAGCACTCTAGTGATCAATCATACCATTTGCTACTTGGATTACTACTAACATTGGTCAGGAAACAACAGAGATGTTGCAAATCAAGTGAAGAAATAAACAAAGTTTAATTTTGCATCTTCCTGTTAATGATTTTATGCTTAAACACTAGACTGAACCTGTCGTTAAATGCAAGCAGTCTCTTGATTTAGCTCTGGTTTTCATGCAGGTTTAAGCCTACGGTTTGCTACCTTTGTACTTGAGAGAAAGTTGAGGGGGGATCTTAGGGATACATATGCATACCTGAAACGTTGTAAAGAGAATGGAGCCAGGCTCTTTTCCCTGGTGACCAGAGCAAATGGACACAATCTGAAATACAGGAGGTTCCCTCTAAATATTGGGCAATGCTCTTTCACTGTGAGGGTGGCTGAGCCCTGGCAGAGGTTGCCTAGGAGAGGTGACAAATCTCCATTCTTGGAGATAATCCAAAGCCATCCAGACATAGTCTCAGGCAACAGGCTGTAGGTGACCCTGCCTGAGCAGGGGATTGGACCAGGTGACATCCAGAGGTCCCTTCCAACTCCAGTCATTCAGTGATACTGGGAAAATCAAAAGCAGTGGGTCTCTTTAGGTTCTGACTTCTATGCAACTTCTAAGATGATACTTCCAGACTGAAAAAAATACCCACATTGATAAGAACAGACTATTTTCTGTTCTTTCACAAAACTTCATGAGAACATTCTGAAGCAATGGTAACAATCAGTTTAGCAGACTATAGCACCAAACAAAATCCTGCATATTTTTTCATGAGTTGGATCTTTTCCAAATGAGTAAATATTTAACAAGCTGTTTACCAACTGGTTATTTTGGAGAATTACCAGTATGAGTTTTTTCATGTCAGTAACAGAAGAGAGTTGATATACCAGTCCTAAGACAGCTTCTCACTTCAAATGCCTCCATAAATATACGAAGATAGAAACCTAAAATACAACGGAATGGAAGCATCGTTTTTAAAATTGCATTTGTTATGTTTGGGGGGGGATGCGTTTAATGAACCTTCCTCCTACAGATGTTCTGTGCTCTACATATGAGTAAATAGTAACCAGTGGAGAAGATTATTTTGTTTTTTAAGAGGCAGATAATATTACTGTGTATTTGGAGCTGTCACTTTTCAAGAAAGCACTGTGGCTCGGATAATTCTTAGTGTTGTTGTGCATGCCAGTTGGCTCCGAGAGATCTTTTCTATCCTTGGAAAAGACCAATGATATAATGTTGCCTTATATTTAAGTATTTCCAAGAAATATATCTAGATACGGACCATGTGTAAAATTATGCCCAGTACATTTTCTTGCCTTACATAGTCTAAAGAGAATCTGTTTGATCAAAGGAAGGACAATATTTCATAAACACTTACTGAATTTTTTTTAAGTTAAAAAAGGAGGAAAAAACTCTTCCAAACTACCATTCCAAATCCTGTGATTCTGCATGAAGCTCTTCATGTGATCAAATCTGAGAGAAAAAAAAAAGAAACAGGGTACAGTAGCAAACATTATGTGATGCCTCATGGCACAGGTCTCCTTGTTTCTACACTTGCAGACTTCCTACTCCAAACTGAAGGTGCTGATTCAAAGAAGAATGGAGAGCCTGAAATCACCGTGGCCTTGGTGTGGTGGAGGTGCCATTTACTTGGTAAAGCTAGGGATAAATATATTAGGTCCACCTAGCACTAGCTATGGCTGAAAACAGTCTTTACCTGCTCTTTTTGCATCCCCTAAGAACTTTTCTTTCAGTTCCTAATATAATGTAATTTGAAATGGTATTTTAAAAAGTAAGTTATTCCTAGCTTCCCACAAAACCCTGCCTCTTTTCGAGGTATATCTTTCATTCCTAGTGTGTCAGGTATGTTCCCTTCATGGAGAGGTGTGATGGAAAGTGCTGCACAGAGCAAGGGCTTTGTTCTTGTATGGCTGACTTTGCTTTTTCGGGATGGAATTTTACCAAATTGATCAGCTTTCAGGAATCCTTCATGAATAAGGGGCCCGATTATTGGTATTAATGGCCTTTTATGCTAGATAGTATTGATATTTTAATCTGAGGCATTAAGATACAGTGGTTTTATTTCTGGTTTTGAAAGAACAGTGAGCAATCAAAGGTAGAACACAAATGCCCTGCAGAGCTCTCGGGCTTTACTGCTATTTTAAGATAGCTTTGGCCTGCGTATTGGTACGACCAGCGTGCATATTTGAAATTCTAGCCTCTACAATGAAAAGACAAGCCCTCGGAAACAGCCAGTGGTTTTGGAGCATGCTCGTCCTTTGCAAGCTGAATGTTAAACAATGACTTAAGACTCTACTACACACTGGCTGTAGCTCTTGATGTCTTACACACTGGCTCCATTTTTTGACATAATTTTGGCAAGTGGGGGAACCTGGCAGTCCTTCATGCTAGAGGCCTTAGCTCTAATAAAGCGCTTTAGTTATTAGCACAAGTAAATAGTTGTCCATTTGTGCTTCATTAATGCATATTAGTCATACAGTAAATACTGTCATGCTGGCAAGTTCCCCAGAATAGTGAATACTTCTGCACAGTTCAGGAGGGTGACAAAGTGGTGTTGGCATCTTTCTTGAAGAAGTTCTTGAAGCTATTAGTGTAGGAGAGTGACAGGCTGTTATTTCAGCTCATGTGAGTTTTGTAGAATTGATACTTCACTGGAGGCAGAGAGGTATTTTTGATGAATTTTGTGCTGTTGCAGTAGGTTCTTCTCAAGTATCCAGTTGACTTTTCTACAGCCTTCAGCTATATTCAGGCAGGTTGCTTTGGGCTGTGGGGAGTACAAATGAGGTGCCTACTCTTCTAATGAAAATAGATGTTCCAAAAGTCCCATGTGATTGTCCAGTATTGTAAAATTTTAACTATATATTTGAAAAAACCTAGTACGTGCAGCTAGATGAAATCAGAAGGCAGCACAATGATCCATGATCTATGTAAGTGTTTTGGTTTCTTGAGAGATAAGACCTTTAGTACAAATGGTATAAAATTGCACGAAAGTATGACTTTATCTTTGGAACAGCCAGCGTAGATTTACCAGTTGCTTTTTTTTGTCCTTTGAGTTCCCAGCAGTGACTTCCAGGAGGACTTGCTCCGTACCCTTGCCAGCTTGTCAAGGCTGACCAGCTTCTGGTTCTTCAGATTATCATCCTCGCCTGTTTTGAAGAGGAATGTGTTTTCTGCCTCTGCAGTCAACAGAATCATCCTCTGATTAGTGACTTAGTCTTTTGAAGATAAGAGGGAGTAACCTTGCAGTGGTATTGCCTAGCTTCCTTAGCACCTTCTAATGCATCCTATCTGCTCCTAGTTAGCTTGTCTGATCCATAACTTTCCTTTGCTGTGAGTAATGGATCAGTCCTCCAGATGCTGACACTGTGCTCAAAGAACTGGGAGACATGAGGAGGAAGTAGGAAAAAATGAGGCAAAAAAATCCTTGGTCTTTTGTGTCCTTAGCTGCAAGGTCCTGTGCACAATTGAGAACTAACTAAACTAATATTAGCCATCCTTTTGTCCTTACTTGCCTATATAACAATTCCTTGTTTTTTCTTGACATACTTTGCTTGCTCCAGCTCTTCTGCATGTGCACAATCTCCATATTCTTTCTGTGTAACCTCTTCCTGTTTCAACCTTCTTTGTGTTTCAGCATTTAAGCTGAGGCAGGAGTTGCCTGTCCATTCAGCTTGCTTTTCTGCCATTCCCCTGTGATTTTCTGCCTGCCACAATGGACCATTTTTGAGGTTTGAGGAGGCTGTCCTGCAAGATCAGATTGTTGCCCTGGATACCTTGATTCTTCAGAGAAGTCTGCCATGGGAACCTTGCACACAGATCCTTGAACAGGCCAAAAATCTGCTTTCCCACAGTCTAGGACTGTAATTCTGCTGGTAGTGTTGTGCTCTTTGCTTACTCATTTCTGTCATCTCTGCATCATCTCCACTGCAATCAACCTCTTCCTTCCCAGCTGGCTCTTCTTTGTCTACCAGTTGACTTTGCCAGCTTGTTGATCAAGCAGGAAAATGCTTCCCAAGTTGGCTCACTGATCACCTGTGATGTGAAGTTATCTGCAACCCACTCAAGAAATCTTTGTAGTGTCCAGTGCTGGCTGCAGCTGGAATGGCACTATTTGCTTGTGAGTGGGTCAGAAATGTGATTTAGCTGATTTGTGTCTGGTTTCTCCCCATCCCATGCACCTGGCCACAAAAATGGATTCATTTGGTTTGAACAAGCCTGGTATTCTGAACATTAATCTCCTTAAAGATGGTGCGTGCCTCTTCTGGGGAAAGGTATTGAGGTGGAAAATGAGGGACTTGGCAGTGTGACAGAAGCAAAGGAGAACCTAGCTAGAGGTGCTAGCCAATTGCTCAGGTGTTTCCTGTCCCAGCACTGTCCTTTGTGGCTTCCCAGCCAGGCTTTTGGTACTCAGTCTCTTGTCGTGGCACTCTCTGGCTTCCCTGATGTTAACTCGCTCTCCCAAGGCTTACATCCGAGTGGACTGTCTCCTGTGCTGCCTTTTCTGAGGACCTACTGCCAGCCATATCTCCCCAGGACTCTCCTTGGAGAGATGAAGGGAAGGCTCCCCCTTGCTGGGTGGCTTATGAGCTTCCACCCTTGGATCTGACTGATGCTGCTGTCCTTTGGTTGGGACTACCCCTGGCTCCGAGTCATGTGGTGGGGAGGCAGGAGAGTCCTGGCCAGATGTTCCCCTTTCCTTTCCACTGTGAGCCCATTGTAGAAGAGATGCCATCCGTGTGCCTGGAGAGCAAGGAGGCAGTGCAGGTCAGGGAGGAAGGGCTGACAAAAACCTTCAAATGCATGAACTGTTGTATTGGTTGTAAAGAGTTCGTGTCTAAGCCCAGCAAGGCTCACATCTCCCTTTTCTGCCTGTGGGTTTTCTGCCTCTTCCATTTCTCTGTCAGACACCTGGCCTCCCAGGATTTCTTTGAGTGGTTGTGTTCTGGCTGGTGGAGAGTAGTGCCTGGAGGAGCTTGGGAGAAGACTTTCTGGCCCTCCTGGAAGGAAATCATGGGCACTTTCTGGAAGATATCTTGGCAATGATGATTTCAGGTGACAGTTAACTATTTGTGGCTAGTCCACTTCCATCGGCTTTTTTTCCTAGTCACCCTCTACAGGCTCTGGGTCTTCTGCCACCTGGTTGAGTGAAGCCCTTTTATCCTGCACAGTCCTTCTGTGTGCTTGCACCCTGTTCCCTCTCTGCATATCCTCCTTCTTCCAGAGCTCTTTCTTGGGCTCATTCTTCTTGGCCACACCACCATGACCTCTTGGAAGGATTTCTGCAGAAGGTAACTGCAGCATCATATGCAACACACATGTTACATACATGCTTTAATAAATGGATTATTTATCTAAGTTAACATATTTACTCATCCACACGTGCCCTCTCAAGTCAGGTGAATTTTCTTTTCATTTTCAAGTTCAGGACAGACTCAAGGAATTTTTCAACCCAAATATAAATGCAAATATTTGAGGTAGTCACCCCAAGTGTTTCGTAGCTGGAAGTGTTTGTAGGGCCTATTTTCTAAGGTGGATGTGAATTAAGACTTCAGAGGGCCTGTTTCTCTACTTCTGATCATATAGAAGTATAAGGCAGCATACTGCAAATTTGATGGAAAAAATTCCTTCCTATGTGTTTGCTGGTGAAATTTCCACATGAAATACATTATTTTTTTGCCATGATCTGAGGAAGAAGTCTAATTGAAGTGTGTTAAAGATGTTCTGAACAAGGCATCTCTTTCAATCTTGTTTTTTTTCTGGAGTCCTTTATGTCCTCAGAATTATGACAAGCTGCTGGCTGTTGAACATGAACTGCCTGTATGGTTAAGTCACAAACCATAACTGCTATGCTAGATGAGAGCAAGTTGGAAGAACAGTTTTCTGGCAGTGTATCTTTTACAGTATGACTTGCCCTGAAGATTAAAATAAACCCAAACCCACAAGACCAGAAACTTCTCATCTGTCGACTGTCCCAGTAGCATCTTCTGAAACAGGAATATTGACACAATAACATGTATTATTATGATGTAAGATTACAGGCATGCTGTCAGTATTGTGGTGTGCTAATGAGCTTCTAGGTAATCTGTCACAGTTAATTTTGTTGTTTTAGCTAAATAAGTAGCCTTCTGTTTATCTGTATCCAGAAGGCAACCCATTCTTCTCACCCACGGCTTGCTTCTGAAACCTAGCAAAGTTTTTCCTCTTCTCCTCCTCATCCTATGATTCTTTCTTTTTCTTTTTTTTTGTCTCTGATTTGACTTTCATCTCAGCAGGAATCTTTTTCCACTACCTTTATTTCATAGACCTGCGTTTTTGGGTTAGAAAGAATAGCTCAAAACTAGAGGAAGCAGTAAAATAAATAAATACTGATGGTGCTGTAAAAGGTACCACCCTGAATTAATCACCATTTCACTGAAGTGTAGTAGCTGCTCGTGTACAAGCTGCCAGCCCCTTGAACTGCGAGGTAAACAAGTTACTTCCCCTCCCTAGTCTTCAGCAGTGGTTTCACAGAAGAGAAAGGAAAGCCACTTCAATACCAATTGAACAGCAGCTCATCCAATTGCATCCCATCTTTTCTTGGAGCGAGCAGCAGAAATCCATTTGCAGAGATGTTCTCACAGTTGATAGCAGTAGCGTTTCAGTGTTGCTAAAGCCAGCATGATCAAACATTGCACACATGGATTTATTACAGCTGTGGGATTTCTTGAACTTTTCCTCTGACTGACCAGCTTTGCAATCTCTGTTCAAATCTCTCCTTGTTTGGAGACCCTTTACCTGGGCAGGTCCTGTTTTGAGGTGGTTTCCTTGTTTTGTTTCATGTGCTGCCTTGGCAATGTTTGGCACATCAGACCTTCCTCCAGTAGCATACTGGTAGTTATGAAACCCTTTTGATCTGTTGATGCTTTAATGTAGCCTCAGAGGCTTTGTGTGGAATTAAAGCAGCTGCTGCTAACCATATAGAAGCACCTCAGTGTATGTTCTGATGTGCTGTGGATAACTTCCTTGGATGTGTCCAGTAGGTGTTAAAAGAAGTGGGGAGGAGCTGTATAAAATAAGTGGTCACTTGACACACTTAACACTGTGAACAACTTTAAAACAGAACAAAACAAAAAGAAAATCTTCCAAGCATGAAGAGGTGATTGACGTGCTTGCTTTTAGTGTGCCACCTTCTGCAAAAACTGAAGATTTATACTTTGTATTGTGTTTTCCTGGGACAGCGTGCAATTTTACATGTAATTTGTTGCTATTTAAATGCAAATTGCTGATCTTTTGTAAATTTTCTTCCTTCAGAGAATGTTAAGTCAATAAAGATTTTCTGATAAAGCCATCTTCTTAATGCAGGATAACTGGTAGAGCTACTTGCAATTAACTCCTTTTCCTCAAGGAAAGGAGAACATGGCAGCCGCTACCTTGAGATAGATAGACACAAATACATATTTTTATTGATACTGGAACAAGTGTAACAATGAAGCATATTTCATATGGTACCTAGATTTTTGAAAATTAGGCAGAGATAGGTAAACTAGGCAGAGCACTGAGAGAAGTTCTCAGGCTAAAAAGTACCATTGAGGTGCTTGGATTTTACTGTTGTCAAACCTAGTTACTTCTTTTTCTAAGGACAATGAAGACGAAGGAAATCAGAATCATTTAGGTTGGAAAAGCCCTCTAAGATCATTGAGTCCAACCTTTGATCAATCACCACTATGTCAGCTAGACCATGGTGTTAAGTGCCACATCCATTCATTTCTTGATCACCTCCAGGGATGGTGACTCCATCACCTTCTTGTGCTGTTTCTCTCAGTGTTTAACAGCCCTTTTCATGAAGAAATGCCTCTTGATGTCCAACCTGAACCTCTCCTGGTGCAGCTTGAGGCTGTATCCTCCCACCCCATCGCTGGTTGCCTGGGAGAAGGGGCCTTTCAGGGAGTCATAGATAGTGATAAGGTCCCCCTGAACCTCCTTTTCTTCAGGCTAAACAACCTCAGCTACTCATCACAGGACTCATTCTCTAGACCCTTCACCAGTTCTGTTGCCCTTCTCTGGACTCACTCCAGCACCTCAATGACTTTCTTGTAGTAAGGAGCCCAGAAATAAACACAGAGACTCAAAGGGTGGCTGAGTACAGGGTGATGATCACTGCCCTGGCACTGCTGGCCTATTTTTGGTACAAGCCAGGATGCCATTGAACTTCTTGGCCACCTGGCCATGCGCTGGCTCATGCTCAGCTGCTGTTGACCAGTGCCCCCACCTTCTTTTTTGCTGGAAAACTTTCCAGACACTCTTCCCCAGCCTGGAGTGTTGTATGGGGTTATTGTGACCCAAGTACAGGAGCTGGCACTTGGACTTGTTGAGTCTCGTGTAGTTGTCCCTTTGATCCAGATCCCTCTGCAGAGCCTTCCTGCCCTTCAGCAGATCAGCACTCCCACCCAGCTTAGTGTTGCCCATGAACTCACTGAGGGTACACTTGATCCCTCATCCCAGTCATCAGTAAAGATACTGGAGGGGACTGGGCCCTACATTGAGCCCTCTGAGTTTCTTTCATTTTGTGAAATGGGAATAAGACAGTGATGCACTGAAATAGTCAGGATGGCTTGTGTTGTTATCTTAATTTTTGTTTTCTTTCTGGCTGTTACGAATGGACAATTTCTGTGTAGGTATTTCTGTAATGGAGACTGCAGCATCATTTGTATTAGAATTTTTGTCCTACCACTGTGTATTAAAACTTAGGGGTGGCAACTTTATGAAGTCTAATAGAGCATCATTGTGTGGATTTTTCTTTTTTTCAGGAAAACTGAAAATCACTGTCAACATCACTGTGAAAGGCACAGCTATTTATGTGACTTCCTTAAAGCTGCACAGTTTAAATGAGATTCATACATGATTAAGGAAAGAAATGCAGACATTCAGGTGTCATGTTCTGTTGGTAATGATGTGAGATTTGGGTTATTTTTTTGTATTCTGAAGGCTTGCAAAGTAACCTGTTACTGCAGTGTAAGCAGTACAAAAGAATTAGTTTTTTTTAAGTACCCATATATTGCAGACTGTGTCTAAGACTCTAACATTTTTTTGCATAATTGCATTACTGATTTGCTCTGACTGTAACCCTGACATTTGGTTGGAGAGAGCACAGAAGTCTGTTCTAATACAAGATCTGATGCTAGATGATTAATCATGAGTAATTATTGTGCCTTAGGTGTCTGTGATTTCTGTGGGGTTTAAGTAGGGTAAAGAGTGGTCAACTGAAGTGTATAAACATTTACCCCATATCTGAGATTCTGAAATGTCTTTTTTTTTTGGGTAAGGCTTGCTGTTTTGGAGATGTGTAGAGTTGATTCTGTATCTAATTGAGAGCAAGTCACCTGGACTACAGATCCCCTTGTCTGAAGTGAGCAATGAGTTCTGAGGCAGGTGGCACCATGTAACAGGAGAATGGATCTTTATCTGAGCAGGAAGGTGTGTGGTCCGGGTAATTAGGATCATAGGTGTGATCATTGGCACTTCTAGACGTAGTTAACTATGTGTCTAGTGCCTGGGGAACACTGTTGGGAAAGAGGAGAGGGGTACCAAGCACACCCTAAGTTTCAGCAATTGAGCAAATTGGCTAGGAAGAGTCTTGAGGTCCATGTTGCTAATAGTTGAAGCAAGGAAGTCTTGTATGAATTTTTTCAACATGACACCTGGCATTGGTCAGATTTTCAGTTTGAAAACGTGAAGAGCAATTTCATTAGCCAGGTGAGAGTTACTTTGCTCGCTGACTTCCAGTAAATTTTAATGGTCTGTGTGGGCACAGTGGCTCCTGTCCTACAGGGGCTTTATCTTTTTATCACTTCTGTCGAGGGCTGTGAGGAACCATCTTCACTCGTTGGCCTGTTACATTCTCAGTTTGTCTTCATGGTGGTTCAAGTTCAAAAAGGGGACAGCACTCTTGTCTGTAAGAGAGCAGACCCACATTCAGATGGTATAAATCCCTTTGTGTTTCATGCTACTTTCATTTCTTTGTTAAGAGTTTCATCTGTCTTGATGTCTAAGGATTCCTATCTATAAGCTTACATACACTGAAATGTAATTTAGGTTATCTGGCTGTGGTTGCCACTTCCCAAAGCATAGAGATTTGAATATAAATTCCTGAAGAGAATGCACTTTTATGGGAATAGTGGTTCCTTCAACCTGGGTGGTGTCTTCCCTTCTCTCCTCCCTCCCCTGGCCTGAGACACACAAATGTGTTGCTGCAGTGCCAGATCCAGAGTCCACTAGCTCATCCTTTCAAGCACTGAGCCTTCCAAGGTTAATTCAGGGCATCATTAGCCTGTGCTGGGACAGACTGTCCAAGGCATTCTGCAGAACATCTCCTATCCACGTGGTGGAAGGATGCTGTCAAAACCTGACTCCCAAAGCCGGTGTTCTTGGAAGCAGCTGGCCAGCAGTGCTTCTATAGCCGAAGCTGTGGTAGATTATTGATGCCAAGTAGAACAGATAAGCTACCTGGTATTTCACAGGTCTGAGCATGGTGAGGGGCCAGTGTGTTGGAGAGGATCAAATGTCCTGTACCTTTTTTTTTGTGTTACAGCTTCCCCTGAAAGAATATATGGAGTTTTTTGGGTTTGCTGGGGTTTTTTGTTTTGTTTTGTTTTGTTTTTTTAATATAAGCTAAAAGGAAATAATTTTGAAGATGCTTTCTGAGATTGGGCAGGTATGTTAGCAAGTGTGTGATGCTGAAATTCTGCATTGCATGAGAGTACAAATATTCATTCCTATCATGTTTCTTTTTGTCCTTCTGATGAAGAAGGGGAATATAGTCTGACCATGCACTTCAGAAACTTGGACAAAACATGAAAAGTGACCCTGATAAGGATTCTTGAATAGGCTAAAGGTTTTATGAGCAACAATGCATTGTTGTGCGTTGCAGTACTCCCTTAGATTGCGTGAGCACCATCCAATACAGTAGTTAAAAAGCATGAACTTGTGTTTTTGGCTCAATTTAAGTAGTGTAGTCTGTTAAGTGTCAGTTCTTTGATACAAGATCTCACTGAAAAGCCTCTTTAAAAAGAAGAGGAATATGACATATTGCTTTAGGTTATGCCTTCTCATGGAGAAAAAACTCAATTTTTAAATTTAATTCCTCTTGGTAAGTACAGTTCTCTCTCTCAAAAAACCAGATTTTTCAGGGACTTTATTGGTTCGAGTCAGTATAGACCAAAACCAAAGAGCTTAGAACATGCAGCACATGATGTAGCTTTGAACATGTTGCTTTGTCACTGGCAGTCCCTTGCCAGTGAGAGTGACTTGCTTTGGAGGTAAGGCTAATATACAATTAAGTACAAGCTAAAGATACATTATCAGACTCTGTGGGTATTAGCAGAAGAAACAAAATTTCTATGTATGTGACTTTCCTACTGTGTAGAATTTCCTAATATGAACTTCATTTATTCAGTGGTGTTTTGTTAGAAATGAAAAGAAACATAGTTTGTTTAAAAAAAAAAAGTAAAAGGATACTTTATCCATAAGCAAATACTTCATTGTCTAGGTACTTTATAGGTGAAGACACCTCCAAGGAGTAATTACTTTCACTGAGAACTTTGTGAAATTTTTTCTTTTCTGTATTTCAAGACTTTATTTTAGCTGTAAACTATGTAAACTATCTCTAACAGCCACAGTGGTTTTAGTCTCATTAAAAATAGAACAAAGCTTTTAGCATTTCTAAGCCTGTCAGCTGGATTCCCTCCTTGCTAGCTGATTAAAAGACAGCAACCATGATGCATTGAATTTTCTTCTACCATAATAAATGGCAGTCTGGTCCAAAAAGTGCACACTGTGGAATATACTATCCAATTTCTCTGTGCAGAGAGAGAGCTCCATTCTTGCAGAAGCGGTTGGTTCCTACTAAGAGATGACTGCATCTAGTGAGGGAGTTCTTCCCAAATTTTGGGTCCAGGAGTGTTGAAAGCCCTGTTAATGCCAGTTTTGCAAAGATCAGCCTAGAGAAGCTGAATCTGTAATGTTGGCCTGTATGCATGCTGTAAAAATGCATTGCTGGAGCTGTCAGCTGACATGAGCTATGCTCACTCCTGCCTTATGGGAGAAAAGCCTTTTAGGAGTAACCTGCTGCTACCAGATACTGCTGGAGGTTGCTAGTTGTGGTCCAGCTCTTGCTAGACTACATTAATTAATTAATTTTCTGGAGGCCAAAGAGAAACTTTGGAGTGGGGGCAGGGGTGACAGGAAGAAGCTGGCTGGTAGGTGACAGTAGTTTTTGGTTTGCCCTGATAGCAGTTGCAATGCAGGTAGTGATAACTCAAATAACCAGACTACTAAAAATAAATCTGAAGCACCTTCAGAAAAATAACTTTCTGGTTCAGCTATAGCAGCGGCTTCTATAACTCAGTTGGACTATAGCTTTTAGGAAGAAACACTTCACTGGCTTGGGGCATGCACACTACTATGGTGTTTTAGTGTTGACAACAGGGTCTAAACCCCTAATTTTTTTCAGTCTTGAATGATTTCTGATCAGTGGGTTGCCAAAGCCCAGAAGGGGTTGGGAGAGAAGTGCCTCCAAGGTCAGACTGACAAGCCTTTCTTCTTTCCCCTGTATCATGGTACGTAATATAATTCCTGCGATTCATTTAACAAATTCTTTGCCGCTGCAGAGACATGGACCACAGACACAGGTCTGTCTTGTCTGTCAGCCTCATTTTCCTTCTCTCTTTGCTAATTCTTGGTCTGTTGTAGCTATTATATATGTTGCGTGGTGCGCTGGTAAGTCTGCTGAAGGTTGTAGGAACGTGTGGATCACACCAGGTCTGTGTGCCTTGCCAGGTTATTGCATGTTTTCAGTGATTTGTGGCAGTGAGGATTGGAGGTGCTGTGGTATGTTGGGAGGAATGTGCTGCTGCCTTTGCTACTCCTGTAATCCTGAGCTGGCTTGTTTGTTCTTGGTCTCTAGGGTTATTGCTCCCTGTCTTGACAGCCAGTACTGTAAAATCAGAAGGATTCCTTCAGTTAGTGGCTTTGCTACTTCAGGAGAGAGAGCCCAACTTTTGACAAAGCTAAGTGGCTTTATTTTAAGCCCTTGTTTGTACAAGCTCTCTTAGCAATGGGAATGCTAAAATTCTAGGTTCACAGTTACTCTGTTGACTTATTGAGCCCTTCACTTGTTTCTTACCTAGTCAAATGACTATAGTTAAGAGGCAGGAAGCCAGGTTACAGGTCTTTATGTAATATCTGGGTTGTCTGAGAATGCTCTTTAAAATTTTTTGCCTAGTGTGCAAAGCCTGTGTTTTCTCTATTTGTATGACATGTTAAGCACTCTGGCAGAAAACAGTAAAACATACACACTGTGTTTAAGTAAACTTGAAATCATTTGCAAAGCATTGATTTTGGACAAACCCGATAGCCTTGCAATTCCCTCAGGACTCTTACTTGGGACAAATTTCCCCAAACTCTGGAGTGTCAGCTTGCTGAAAATACATTGTACTAAACAGGTGGTAGGGGACTGTGCTGCTGTATTTCTAAGAAAGGAGCGTCACATGAATTACTAATTGATCTGGACTATGGAGTTTGGATTAGAACTTGAACATTGGTCTGGATCTGTCAGTTGGATTTATTCTTGTAATAGCCTGTGTGTTTGCCTTCACAGGGCTAAGAGTAAAACTGAGTGAGCAGAAACTCTGGATAGCTGTAGATACCAGTAAGCTGTAGGAAAGTTTACTTAGATGAATAGCTGGCTACTTGGCACTTAGCATAATTGAGTCTATTATCCTCCTTATACATTTGATGTTTGAAGTAAACCAAAGCTGCAGAATCATGGTATAAAGAATCAGCATAGCTTAAAAAGCAGTGCAGGAAGTTACTTTACATAAATGCAAAGAGTCTTTTGTTTGGAAAGTGAGGAATCTTATGAAGCATCCTCAGAAGAAATGATGTCTAATCTGTTCATTGCCTAAGGAAACTCCGAGGGCATGTTAAGAATGACAGGACTGGGTCAGATAAAGAAATGTTTGTGTCCTTCATCTAAGAGGAACAAGTTGCAGATACAAAGAGAGAGTGTAATTTCTCAAAGTATCCCCTTTCTGCTCCTGAAACCTGGAGCTCTGTCCACTTTTTCACAGACCTTGGTGTTCACCTCTTCAGTGATTGTTTGTAATTGCTTTTTTTTCTGGGAACCACTTAACACTTAAGCACTCTGCAGTAGCTTCCTCAGTCTGTGCTAACATAAGGCACGTAATTTTGCTTTGCACAAGTTGCCTGAACCGAGTAAAGCTGTGGTGGTTCAAATAATGACTTCGCTAATTTTCTCTTTACGCTCAGCTAGTTTTAAGGACCTCTACCTTGGTGTGATGAAGGAGCACCGCCAGGTTGGCAGGGAGCTCCTGTTTGGCAGGAGTGCCCTCTCTGCAAACTGAGGCATATCTGCCTTGGTAGTCTCCTAAATTGTGGTGAGACCCGTCAGCACGTCTGACTTTACTTTCTGTTGTGCTGGACAGTGTACAAACATCAGAAGTATGTCATGATCTTAATTTGTTGCTGTGGGACTGCTGGCATGAGTACATGTGACTCTTGCTCAATTGAACCTTTTGTTCAGGGGCACGGTACTGTGGGTTTGCAGACGGCTACAGTAAATCCAAAAAGAAGGACTGTCATCTTGGTGGTCTGGACATCCTCAGTCTGGCCATGCTCCCAGGAGCTTCCGAGAAGCTGTTGCTGCCACTTGTAGCCTTTCTTCATTTCGTAAACTTCCAGCGACTGCTGAAATTAGAAGAAGCAGAAGCCTTCAGGGGATTTCCAGATGTTTCCAGAAAGCTGCTCTGTCTCTGCTAATGCTAGACCCCTTTCTTCACAAAGAATGAGGGAGAAGGGAAGTATAGTCGATACTTCTTTATCTGTACTTTCAATTTTGCCTCCTCCCTTCTCTAAGCACTATTTGCCTGTAAGATTACCCTGAATGACTGACTGGATAACCTTTGCTGAAAAAACTAGGATGAGAGAAGCAGCAGTAGAGTAGTAGCAACACACTGGTCTGTCTAATAATGCTGTCTCATACTGATAAATACTCTCTTGAGCTAAACTGCAGGTGGGAACAGTGGCACCTGGAGCCAAAGAGGTGATTAAAGAGCATGTGTGCAGACAGCAGAGCTGCTGTAGTGTATGTCTGTCTGATTCTCTGATTAAAAGATGAGATTTAATGTTTTCCTAGATAACTGAAATGCTTATCATGCTAGCACAAACAGCAGCAAACATTGTATGTCATAGTTGAAGGAGTGCAACTTGAAAGGCTTGGTTATAGATTGAAAAATAAATCTAGATTGTCCTGGTTACTGATACGTAGAGATAACACTGTCTATGAGTGGACTTTGGCTCTTAAGGCGATGCAAGCACGTCGCATTTTGTGTCGTGCAACGTAGGTTTGCAAAAGGACACTGTAATCTGACCTGTAATGATGGTGTGTTTGGCTTTATGAAATGCTAATGCTTTAAAGTACCCTGCTTCAGGTCCTTCTAGCATTCTTGCTAGTCACTCGATTAAATCATCCTTGGTTGCAGATGCTGACTGACAGAGAAAACAGCACATGCAAAAAGTCAGCGAGGGCTAATGCTCAGCTAGCTTCTAAAAATACTACAATAGCTGGATGGTACAGTAAGTTAAGTAACACGCTTTAATTTCATATTGAGAGCATTTATTGGAAGAGGAGGGAGAGCTGGGGATTAAACCATGAAGCAAACAAATTACTTACTTGGAGGCCGCTTTCAGCTGCAGCAGGGGGGATGGTGACAGACCAAAGCAGGTGCCCACCTTGCTGAGGGCCATGGCCTCAGCCCCGAGCTGGGGCCCGACAACAAGGCTACTGGCACGGAGCAATTATATAACTTTATTTCCTGCCCCCCTCCCCTTTCTTCTTTTACCCTTGTTCCAGTGTGTGATCTCCCCTGCAGCTGGCCAAGTGCCAGTGTTTGTGCACAACGGGCACAAACAGATTCTGGAGGGTCATGTGAAACTACCCCTGGCTCTTTAAACCTCACCGCCCTTACCTTTTCCCCTCCACTGCCTGCATTGCTGTAACAGGTGTGGCTTTGTTTATGCACGGCCTGTCGCTTTGCTTTAGCACCTGGGTTTTGCTGGCCCGCAGTGTCCGGAGGAAACCTTTGCCTCCCTGTTTTGCTCAAGCTGCAGGAGAACTCTCTGGATCTTGTGGGCAGGTGTTTGCACTGAACAAAACAGGCACAGGCATCATCTTTCTAAGGGCAGCACCAGCAGTCGTTAGTCACTGTAACCTCTGCTTCTGAAAACTTTGATCTACCTTACCATGGCTTTGGCTCAACTTTGTGAGTAAGGCCTGTGGTTCTCAGCATCTTCTGGTACAGATGTAAGGTGATTCCACAGAGGGTGTATCCTATTCCTGTAAATTTTTGGCAATTGCTAGTTTAAAAAAAAAGAAAAGTCTGGTTTAATTGAAGAGTTATGGGCCTGGAGCCAGGTGAAAGACTGAAATAAGGTCTCTCAGTTAAGTGTTTGTGTGTTCCTGCTGTGGGAAATCCAAATGCAAAATGATGCATCTTGGCCTCATTTCACCTTTGTTACTACATAGTACTTCATGAATCTTGCCTTCCAGAAGGGACTTTTATATGTTGGGGCAACTGACAACACATTTAGGTGTGTGACAAGTACCTTATAACTCGTTTTCTTGTTCCAACTTTTATTTCTCTTGGGATGCCCTGTTGCTCTTCCCAGCCAAGAGGCAATATGTCACTGCATCCATGCGTTAGACATTGGGACTTCTTCCTGAGAAGTGGAACTAATGCTGCTAAACTGCACCTGTGAAGTTTTAACTACCCCATAAAAATTGGTCATGTTGAATTTCATGGTGGGAGATGCACAGAGAAAAGCTCTGGGCTGGGGAGGGATGTTCTGCTGAGTTCTCCATGCCTGTGATGCTTGCCTCTTAGCCTTTGTACTGAGAGCAGTCAGCTTCAGCTTTTAAATTTTGACTGAAACTTTTCATAGCTAAGCATCTCCTCCTGCTGTTGCCCTTGGCATCTTGGAAAAATCACAACTGAACTTTCTGGGGAACAGATGCATAATTTTCTGTGTCCTTTCTGCAGTTGCCTACTTGTGCTGCAAGTCCCAGATTTTCTGCCTCAGCTTTAAAATGGAGATGATATGGTCCAGGTCAGTGATGGCTGTGTGGTGTCCCAAAGAAAATGAGATAAATCCAGTGAGAATGACTGGTGCTCCAAAAGTACTAATGATGTTAGAATGTGATCCCTGTGGTTGCGAGGGATTTGATGAAAACAGGAGCTCGTGAGTTGCTTGTTCCTAGTAAGTGTTCAGTTAGCTCCTGTGAAAGAGCTAACAAATACTGCTGTGTTTCAAGAAAGTAAGAACAAAGACAGTTGTGCTGACAGAAGGTCTGATGTGGTTTGGTTTTTTGTTTGTTTTTTGGGTTTTTTTTTGATTCCTGAGAAGCAATAACAAAAACTCATGAGATAAGCAAGATGTGGCGCATGGAGTAACAGGCAGCGTTTTGAAAATCAGTGTGAAGAATGTAAAGAGCTATCAAGGGAGACAGCCAATAGGGAGGCAGAAGTTTGAGTAGCCCCAGTTATATCTGGCATAGATAGATGGATAGATAGATAGATAGCATTTGTATCTTATCATACAGGGTTTACTCATGGAAACCTTTCTTAGTCATGCAACTGTCGTCAGTTTCTGTCTTATAAATGCCAGTGGGCTCCTGAACTGATCCCTGATGGTGATGACACTCTAGAGCAGTGCTTGAGTACTTGAATCAAAGCTCAAGCATTTGCTGAGATGGTCTCTGATGAAGAAATAATTTATTTCATATGGAGCATAACTATATACAGTTCGAGTCCCCAGACACGACATCCATTATGTTTTTGAGCTTTAGCTTATATTTTGTCCATGCTGGACTGAAGGCTCATGGTTGCATGTAGTTGAATTGCTGCTCACTGTGTGCATGTTACTGCTCTGACTTAATTACAATGTTGTTTGCCGTGTGAAGGTGGTTCCTATGTTTTGACATAAAAGCAGGTCATGCCACTGTGTATTTAGCCCACACTTTGGGCATTATAGGATCATGTATATAGTCACATATATCGCTGCAGCAGTTCATGCTTGGTGATATATCAATGCAGTCAACTTTTTGCACTTTTCCATACCCACCCTTAACTGGTATATGCAAAGGTATGCCACTTTTGTAAAACCATGTACCTGTTCTAACTCTCCTTCTCATACTTCTAAAATGTATCTTATCTTACTTTCCCTATTTTCTTGTTTATATTTAAATTTTCCTTCTTTCTCCTAGTTGTCTTCTTTGGCAAGATCTGTGAGAAACCGTGGTATTTTAGACTTAGCCAAATTCAGTTTGTGTTAAAACTTCATGAAACTTGATCTTGTGAGAGTTTCAGTATGAAAAAAACAACAGGTTGGCATCCAGAGCCATGGATGTTTATCTAAACTCAACTTCTGATTTCTCTTGAGGTTTAGCAGTTCACTACTGAATCTGTTTCAGTCCAGTTAATTAGTTACAAAGCCCTAAGCCACAGACTTGGAATTAAAGAAAACAAAGCCCCAAGCCTCCACATAATTTGATGCAAGAAGAAACTTCTGTTAAACTAGGAAGTGCATTTACATCACTGTTTCTCAGTTTGAAATGCAAACTGGTGTACAGATGAGCCAACAGCACAGTCATTGATTCTGGATCCATGCCACACGTATTAATGTGACAGCCTAGTGTCCCCCTGTGATCTGTTCCCCCACCTTCTCTGACATTGGTTTCTCCTTTCAGAGGCATGGCAGGGTTTTTTTGTTTTGTATTGGTGGTTTGACTCCGTGTAATGTAGCATGCAGGGAGTACAGAATGCCTGGTTTTGATATGATATCCTGCTATTCTGCTTTTAGGACAATGTAGATCAGACTTCAGCTCATGGTCGGCGGGATCTGGTGGAACCGGGTTTCCAAGAACCATCTAACCGCATCTCCCTGAACCACCAAGGTAAGGAATAGTGCGTGGAAGTCCAGGCTTCTCAGGGGAATGCAGGCATGGGTTTGCCTCCATGCTGCTATTTCTCCTCATTGGGGGAAAAAAAAATGTTCTGGGTGGTTGCAGAAGGAGAGCTGAAGAAATTGGTTTTTGTCACAACTGTCCTTGGAGCTGTGAGTGAAGATGATGAAGGACTTGTATGCATCTCAAACCTTGTAGCCCGAGATAGGGTTACTAGCCTGGGTGACAGGGATATTCTCCTATTTTTAGGAGTGGAGAGGAGGGAAGTAGTGACATTGAATTCAACATTTGTAATGTTAAGGTTGCATTTAAAAAAAAATCTTTGACTGCCTTAGGAATGGCTCTGGCTCAATGTCTGTGGTAGGAGAACAAAAAAAAAAAAGCATGTTTACTTGCTTTCCATGACAGAAATCAGCTCATTTGGGAAAAGATAGCCCTGAACTAGATGTTGTAATGTGGGTGTAAGAGTTTAGTTTCTGTTATCCAACAGGGCCATTCATAAAAAGCTAAAACAAATCTTAAAACTGTGTCTTCACTTAAAACTGTGTCTGTTCAGAGACCTAAAAGAAAACAGGTACTAATATTACAGATTGTTAAGCTTGGCTTTATTTTTTCAGGTTTGAAATCATTGATAATAGTGTTCTCTTCAGAGCTGAACCCTCTTACCCTCAGGGTTCATGATGGCTTAATTTGAAACCAAGTCCTTGAAGGTCATCTTCAAATGTCGTTGCATCAGTGCAACAACTAATAATAATGCAGACAGAACAAAAAAGAAACAAAAAAGATTTACAAGCACATTACTTAAAATATTCGCCAAACATGACATGCTTAACTTGTCCTCTAAAAATCCAGCTTTTTTAATTTGTCAAGGGCAGCAAGACCTAAATTTCATGGCTTGTAGATTATCAAGACAATTAAAGTTTCACAAACAAGTCCCAGAGTGTAGTGAGGATTGTATTTTAACTTGCTCCTCTTTCCATGCTCTAAGTCTTCTGGTGTTTTTAAAGCTCTGCTTTCAACTGAAAAGAGAAGGCAACAGGTTACAATGTAATCCAGTCTAGAACTTGCAGTAGCAGAGGCAGTGTGTTGTGGCATGTTTGCATGCATAGAACACATTTTATAGGTTCAGTTTTTCATTTGTTTAAGAATTAATAATGGTTGCTATATTACTTTCACCTATATTGTGCAAATTGTTGAACAGATTTTATACATGTGACTTCTGAAGCTATTTGTAAATATCCCCCTTTAATCAAGGGATTTTTTTGGGAGGGCAGCACATCTTGTGGTCCGGGTTCATGTGTTACTGTGCACATGGCTGCTGCTTTTGAAATCTGAACATCTATAGAAGAAATAGGTAATACTGTGTTTTGATGGCAGAATGCAAGCTTTGCAGCTTGACAATTTCCCACTTCGTTTTCAGATCCTTCTTTTCCTCTCTCAGTATTGTTGTACTGCAGAAGTATCCATACAGAGTTACCTGACGTGTGGCTCTTTTTCAGCCACTTCAAGACAAATGTCTGTATATGGTGGTCCAAATTAATTTAAGAAACAGCTGTCTTTCAAGAAAATGGTTTGCAGAGGAGGTACTGACGGTTCAATGCCTGCTTCTCAAGCAAGACTCAGTTAATGTTTTTCCCCAATAATTTTTGAATTAAAGATCACTTATGCATGCACAATTTGTTCAGGATTTTTCTTCTATGTCAGCTGACTGGCAGCAATCAAATCCAGTATTTCTAAAATCTTTCTAATTTTGTTGCATAACTAACATAGTACAGTATTAATCTTGACACTGTTATGTTAGTGGTGTGGATTAAGAACTGAAACCTAAATGCCCAAAGGTGGCCTTTAATGCCTAGCTGGGCTGTCAGACATCTGCCTTTTTGCAGTGTTGGAGAGAAGCAAGGTACCTGCTGCTTTGGTACCGTCTTGGAAATGGAAGTGGCCATAGGTGTGATGTTATGTCATGTCTTGTGTGTTTGTTCTGTCAAGTAGGAGCATCTGCACTCTTTTCATAGCATACAAAGTAAATAATCTTGTCCAAGAACTTGAAAGTACAAATATTTTTAGAGCTGACATATATTCCAGAATTCCAGATTAATGAATAGTACTTAAAAAAATACAACATGAATAGCTTCAGCTCAGGGAGTTGTGACATAGTCTGAACTAGCTCCCATACAGTCATATTATTCACATAATAAACAGGAAGATTAGATTATTAACATTAAATGGATTTTTATGTTCTGTGGCCACTGTTTGCCTTGGTTTTTCTTACACTAAACTTCATTATCCATTACTTTCTACTAAAGCCTTGCTGGCGCTGACACTGATTTAAAACTTAGAAGAGTAAACCTATATGCAGAAACAACTTGCAGAACCACTGCAAATTAATGTTTGGTGGTATGCCTTGATTATGTTGATGATAAAGATGTTTGCAACAGACTATGGCAATTTTTGCTTCCAGTTATATGCAACATTACTTGCTGACTTAAGCATATACCTATTAGGAGGCTTAAAGCTTCCTGTGATTGACATGAGCACAAATTGTGGAAGGATTAGAATTGGCTAAAATAATTTGTGTGTTAGGTATTCTCTGCCTTTTTAGCGTATTGTGCGTTAAAGGCTGCAGCTGAACTTTGAGCAGCTGTAGTTGTTACGTTGTTTTATGTGTGCACTTGCAGTTCACACCTGACCACATTGCTCAGTGAGCGCAGCAGATTTGCCAGTTTCTGTTGAACATTAACTTGTGGTCCTTTGCTTTTCACTGGGAGAGCTTTTGGTACAAGCACCTGCAATTCTGAACCAAGACTGCTTTCCACAGCCTATAAAAATGGTGATTAGCTTCTTCCCAGGCATCTGAATCCCTTTAATACAAACTGGAAAAAGAGCATTCAAGTGGAGACTGAGATAGCCCTGCCAACTGTCCCTGTGTGAATAAGCCCTTTCTTGTGAAGGGTATTTCAAGTACGTGTTTCCTGCTGAATCACTGTTTTTACACAAGCAGATGCTTTATAACTCTTCAGCTTCTTCTTTCAAAAGAGTATCTTGTAAAGATTGGGGAGCAGAAGATACTTCTGTAATGTGAGGAGTCTTTAGAATAGGAAGGTTTCATGGGAAACTAATGTGCAAAATTGAGTGCAGATGGAATAGTATTTTTTCCTAGAAATAGTTTAATAACTGCTTATGTGTAGGTATGCTAATAAACTTGCTTACTTTAACAATAAGTGGTTTTATATCTAAGCCATTATTTAGTACGCAGTTTTCAGTGATTCTGCTAATTGGGCAAGTTTTGTAAAGGTACTAAATGCAAAGAGTGGGAACTATGATGTCTTTCCTATATTCCCCATAAGTTACTTCGTGAATCAAATGTAATAGGAAAGAACAAGCTGCTCACTGAGCACTACTAGTATCCACTAATGTAAAGGAACAGATATGCTTCAGATACCTATTAAAAGTTAGAGAAAGTTAAGAATAGCCAGCCAGGATTTGGTATTTAATAACCAGCAAGTCTAAGTATTTCTGGAACAGTCCTTCCAGAAGCTGTAGTAAAGCCACTAAGCTTGGAGAAGAAAAATATAACTAAACTATGTGGCTTTTCTGAAGAGGAAAAGGTAGGTGGTGAAGAAAGAAGCAAAAAAATTATTTACCCTCTTCAAAAACACGAAGAGGAAGTGAGAGCATGCTTAGGAGGTGACAACAGGTATTGTTTTTCAAAAATTCTTTTTTCCTTCTCACTTTGCAAACATTCAGCAGTCACAAGTGTTTAAAATTTTGCAATGACAAGTTTTCTGCAGTGTGTAGCCTACAGTATTTGTATTCTGTCCAGCAGTGACATGCAGAGCTGAGGACCATAGTAGTGATTTTAGTTCCAACCTTGCATTCACACAGGAATGCCATTTAGAGGCTTTCCATAGAGGTGATAGTCTCCAGTATTTGTTCTCCCTTGTCCCTTCCCGAAGGGTGCTACTGTTTCTCCTCTCTCCTCAAGTACCCTGGCAGTGCAGCCTCTGTTCCTCTTGGCTCTGTGATGCTGCTGTGTGATGGCTGCCAAATTTAACCTTGAGTGTGTCTCACTAGCAAAACAAAACCATCATACAGATTTCCTTGTGCTACCGTGGAAGAGCTTTGCTGCAAAAATTGTGATGGCAAAATACACTATGCTACAGAAAACTGTAAGCCAAACAGAATTTGTTGACTCTTGGACTTTTTGGGGTTTAATTTGCCAGCCAGGCCACTGCTGTTTCTCTTCTTGCTCTGTACTTCTGGGATGTTCTTTGCTGATGCATACTTGGGAGCTCATTTTTTCTGTTTTTCTAGCAGGCAGCAAACACTGCCAACTCCAGTCCCAGATGTGAAGTTTATGGGCAATACTTTTTATTGGTACTTGACATGTACTTTCTGAGATTGCATAGCTACTTCTTATTCAGAATTTTAAAGCCAGGCATAAATAAGGTGCATTCTGTCACCTTGCCTTTTTGTGGAAGTATTAGACATGCAGTTCTGGCACTTTCTGTATGTATGTACTCATGGGATGATTTTCAGTTTCTGTACAAATGTGTTTTGCCATGGGTCTGTGATGAAAGATTTATCTTCCTTTTATTAGTGCATTCACACGAAGGCTTCCTTTCCCAAGGTGCTCTCAGCTCTTGTTGGACTTGATGCTTTTTGTCATGTCAGTTTGCAGACAGAGCTGAGCTGAACCTTATGGTACCTCTGGCTCCACAGCCAGGTGGCTCCAGCAGCAGAAAGGAAATGGTGATAAGAGTAATTTAAGCCAACAGCTGTCCTTTGTCAACAGCCTTTGGTCTTTCTTGGTTGTCATGGTAGGAAGTCTTGCTTGTGGTGAGACAATGAGTATGCTTTGGTTGCGGATTGGGTGGGCATTAGATTTCCTGCCTGTATGTACAGACTGGAGGAGATCCAGGGCATCTGCCAGCTTGCATCATATTGCAGCCAATTCTGGAGGTGGATGCTGTCCTTTACCTGGAAAGCTAGTCACTAATATATTAATTTTTATAGAGACAGTAAATGTCAGCATGGTGGAAACTTCCCTTCTAGCACACTGGAGCAGTCCTGGATCCAAAAAATACAAGCCCATGTAAATACAGGCAGACTTACGAATAAGCATGAGTGTAGGTGAAGTATTACAATGCCTAAGATGAAGACCAGAGAAATAATACTGTGTAGCACTCTTTTTCTCCACCATTGTTGTTATTACTTGCTTTTAATATATTTTCTTTTGTATTAGCCTCAGGATAGGCTTGGGAGGCAATGAGGTGATGTTGTTACTAATTTTGTAGCTAAGGAGAAGTGTGTTTAATAACAGTTGGTGCTGCTTCTGAAATCCTTTAGTTGTGGGATCTGGCTGGGGTGAGTTGGTTATCTGGTGTATCAGAACTAAACCCATGTTTTTTGCAGAATCCAGCTGGTACTGAATTGAAAGTGTAGAATGAAAAACAAACATTGTTTGTATTTCGGAGACAATACTGCCAGACATTCATGAATTCTCGTGCTTTGTATAAATGTTGTTGTCATTGTCCAGCCTTAGAAAAAAACCACCATTAGTGCCAAAATGATTTACACTGACTAATCTTACGCAGAGAGCGGAGGCCCTGCTTCCTGCCTAGCTCATTACAGTACCTTTGTCTTCTTTTGGAGAATGCTTCCATTTATATTTGGTGATGAATCTTGTTAGCACAGCTACTAGGAGGGCACCCGTAATAGCTGTGTAGAAGTTTAACTTCCCTCATTAGATTAGTTTCTAAACCCTTGGGCTGACGGAACTCTGAAAAAAATTATGAAAAGAGAAGACAGAGTAGATTGGTGTTTAGTACAGATTGTTTCAGAGATTTGCAGCGAGCTACAGAACACAGATGAACTGAACTGACTGAGTTTAGCTGGAACATTGTACATAATATAATGAAGATTGAGTGAAAACAGTGAAACGAGAAGAAACAGACCAAAAATTATTTAAACTGTTGCATATTCAAAGAAAAGCATTTGTAGGAAGCTGATGTATTTTCTTTCATTTTTATTGTATTTTTTAATTTTATTTTTTACCTTATTTTTCATAGCTTGCAGATCTTTGGCTTTGAACATATTTAAAATTAATTGTGTTCATCTGAAGCCACCTGATATGAATAAAAAAGCACTGTAATATCTCATAGTTGACAAGTACGGTATTTTAAGCCTGTTTATAATCTCAGGATTCAGTGTATCAATCTGTTGAATTTCTCTGACAAAGTAGGATTCAGTGCAGGGAAGGAGCCCACTGTCTTGTTGGTATAGGGTTTGCCTTGGGGCCTTTGTTCATTGGAAGTTTTACAACTTGAGATGTAGAAAAAATTAAGAATTTTAAGTAAGCCAAACCAAAAAGTACTACAATATTAAAAATTAATTTTAAGCCTGTTTTTTTGTTTGTTTGGGTTTTTTTTTGCTGTGGCCTGTGGAAGAATGGTAAAGTTATTACCAGGTGTGCAATGACCTCCTTCCTGTACTGGAGGGGAAGATGCTGGGGCAGAGCAGTTGCATTGGAAGAGCAAGTGGAGCTGGACTGGGAAATTGGGTTTCTTGCTCAAGATAGTCCATGACGTACCATACTCATCCCTCAGGGGCTGAAGCTGTGTGGATGGATGACATCTGAAATAGTGCTTTGGGATGTTTTTATACTGCGGATAGGTGTTCGTCCACCTTCTCTTTCAAGATTTGTATGTGCAGTTACCAGGCACAGAGGGGAGTAGATTCACAAAGTGTGAATTCACTTCAGTTCAGGGTGATGAGAAGCTCCTTTCTCATTATTGTTAAATTCTTGTCTAAGGCTTTGGGACGGGAAGGTGTAAACTGGGCATCTGGGTGTTGAGCTTCTCTTGCTTCTTTACAGATCTGTCTCAGAAAAAGAGAGCATTTACCTCCCTCATCCCTCCTGTGTTACCTCCTTGAAAGCAAGTTAGCTTAGTACTAACATAAGCCTACAGCGGTGACTCTTTAAGAAACTCACAACAAACAAATAGGGAGAGACACTGCAAAATCAATTGTTGAATCAAATGTCCTTTTTAATTCACTTTAGTCTTTAATACTAAAGTATGTGCATTTCCTTCTGCCACTGAAGCAGAGCAAGTCTGTCTGTTCCTTTTGCATCCTTTGGCTGGATAATGCAAGAGGCAGCTTGGGATGCCCTTTCTCTTTGTTGGTGGATGTGCACTCGGGAGCATCTCGTGGAAAACTTCCTCCCTGTGCTGCAGGGTGGCTCAGGGCAGCGGCACAATTTGGGGGCTGTCAGTGAGGGGCTGGGGTGCTGGAGGAGTGGGTCCCTCAACAGAGACGGGTCTGTTGGGATGATGCCTTAAATGGCTACCTGGAAACAGAGACTAGACAGGAATAAAGTAGGTATTTATTTGAAAGGCCTTCAGATGTACACTCTGGGCTCCAGAGGCTCCTGCCTCAGTGGATCCCAAAATGGACGACAGGTCACGAGTTCTTCACACTTTTATATCAGCATAAATTCACCAACCAGAACCCACCCAATGATGGAATTTCCCCAAGCTTACTCCCTCTCCCCAAGATGAAGGTTTACAGTTCTTGGCCTAGGACAGTCTGGGTGTCCTTGGAGAGCAAGCTGGAGAGGCTTTGTTATGTGTGTGTGAGCATGAGAGAACAGCACCTAAAAAGCTACAGGAAACTTCAGAGTTACACTAGCAGTACAGGATCTGAAAAATACAAAAGTTAAAACCTAAAGCATCATGGAGTGTCTGCTCCGTTGGCAGCAGGCCGACGTTCACATCCCGTTTCATGCGCGAGGCGATGCCGCCGGCGGCACAAACGCTCTCTGTGCCGCTGCCACCACCCCGGCTGCGTTGGGCCGCCTGGCCCCTGGCTGAGCAGGCACCATGTGCAGGCAGCCTGGTGCCCCAGCCTGGCCGGTGACTCCTTTGGAGGGACAGCACCCCGCACGGGCTGAGAGAGGGCTCCTGGAGGGAAGCAGCCGGCCGACCCTTCATGGGGATGGTGTTGTTCCAGGCATTCCGTTTCTCAGGCTTGAGCTTGTGGGTCTGACACATCTGTTTGAAATGGTGCACTTGGGGAAATTCATATATCTGAGGGAAGCCAGTGGTTCAATATCTACCTCGTGATGAGTCATTTCTCCCAGGTACCGTAGCTGAGCTCATTTCTTGTCTGTTGAGTCTTTTGTGAGGGAAAAAAGTCTTATTATCCCATGGATGGTGCACTCCCTTCTCTGTAAGTGTTTTATATTGCTTAGCAAATTGCACCACTCCACAGCCAAATGTGATAGATTTCACTATTTTAAAAATCATTTTGTCAAAAACCAGGCTGCTGGAATTGGCTTTCGCACTTGATGATTAATTAATAAGAAGTCACGGTGAATGTGTAGTGTTGATTATTGTTTACTAGAATAATGAAATGTTGAGGGGAATTAGAGTTTGGGACAGTTGTGATTTGGTTTGGTTAATACCTCGATTTTTTTATTTATCAATAAAGTTGATGACGGTTATGGTTTGGGTTAATAAAGTATGCTAGTGATGGGGAATGTTGGAATGTTCTGGAAGACCAGTGAAGATGAAGCCTGTAACATGCCCCAAGACGGCTGGGAACAAGTGACAAACCAACAGGATCGACTGACTCAACCTCCAGCCAATCATCCCGACCTGAAGGGGAGGGCTTGGGGGAGGTGATAAGGCAGGGTTTGAGGGGTATAAAATATGGTGTCACAGCCTTTAAGCTCCATCTGGCTGCAGACTAGGTGAGACCAACCCAGCGCTGTGTCTCGCTTTCTGCTAGGGCACCCAGCCAAATTAAGTCTCCAGTCGTTGTGGTTGCGTTGTTAAATAAATTTCTAAAAAATTTTCAAGCCGTGAGAGGACCTTTCTCACAATTTCATATCCTTATTTATACTATCCAACAGTTATTGGGGCACTTCAGGTCTCAGGTCTTCCTCTGCCTCCTAGGCAGCTTATTTCTTCCATTTGAGTTAGTGGACCAAAACTAAACTTAGTGGTCTGAAATATCCTCTCCTAATTTAATCAATGCAAGTTAACTGTAAAATCTTGGGATGAGCGCATATGTTCTCTGGCATAACTGTATTGCTTCTGTGTTTTCTTTTGTAATCTGACTAAATTTCTGCTGTCAATATCTTAGAGCAAAATGATGGAAATTAATAGTATCAACACAGGCTCTTTTAATAGCTTCTGGATGACGTTTTTAATGTGGCTGAGTTGAAATCTTGCCTGTGCCATTACACCCTCTTCCTTCACGTTCTTGGCTTTTGCATATTCCGTGTTAGGGGGAGTGTTTTAAGTGTATTTAGCTTTATGTAAGAAGCTTTTGAACCTTTCAGTGAAGGTGTTATAGCCAAATGTCAAAACATAGCTGTGGGCACTTAAAATAGTCTCAGTACTAATGAGCTTTCCAGTTAAGAAAGTTGATTTATTATGTAGCCTGGCTTTTAATCATGCTGTAACAATGACAGTTGTTCAGTAAAAACAGTGTCTCTGCGACATCAGAATATTAACTTTGAATTCTGACACCTTAACCAAAATCAAATTCTAATTTTCAAAGGCAATTTGACATGTAAAGAGGAAGGGTATATTTAGAGACGGAAACAATCCATACTCACTGCAGCTGTAATATCTGTTATATATTTTGAAAATAATCTTTTAAGAAGTATCTCTAATTTTTGAGATAAAAGTACAATGTCACCATGCAAGGTCAGCTTTAATGGAGAGAGAACTGACTTTCAGTATCTGATTACATGGAAAGCTCTAGGGCTTTAATCTGGTTTCATGACTGTGTGTTCAAGTCTGAAATAAATCTATTCTGCTTATTCGGACTTTTAAGAGTATCATCTGTCAGAAACTGATTGCCATTTATCTGCAGCACATGGAGTGTTTGAAATCACAGTGACTGTTCAGGGGAAGCTATTTTCTTTTTTAAATCTCTCTGCTTTGGTAAAAGCAGGCAGATTTCTCAAGAGCACAGTGTTAACTGTGTCTCTCTGCTTTCTGAAGGTGATGGGGGAAAATGGACCCCATTTTGCATGAAACTGATTTCCAAGAGTGTGGTAGCAGTGATGTGGTGAAGTAGGGGCAGATGTAATGTCAGAAGCTGCTCCCTGAGTTGAGATTGGCTAGACGTCATGTTTGCAAGAAACCTTTTAACAGCCTTAGTTCACCTGTACATTTAATGATTGCAGAATCAGATTTTTTTTTTTTCAAAATGACATCCATTTAACCAGATAAAGTCCTTATTTATTCCCACCCCCTTTTGAAGCACACTGAACTGGTTTCTGTTTTGTCTCTGACCAGCCATGCACCTTTGCTCTCTCTTGTGATGCAGGTAATTTTTAATAGCTGACACAGTGCGGCCCTCTTGTCTGCAAACAATTCTGAGAGATGTGTATCCAAGTTCTGGATTTTTGTTTTCCCTTGACCTTCAAAGTTGTAGTTTTGGTCTCTGTCAAAGTAGTGAGAGGGTGGAGAACAGGCAATACAGCTCTTAGTTTCCTTCCATTGTTTGTCCTAATAAGTGTCCTAACCCTTGGTCTCTTCTTTCCAGTGCCTCAGGTGAAGAAAAGTATAAGTTAATTAACTTTTTTTCCTGCTTCATCTTTAAACCAGGGCTTTTATCATCTTAGAAATTAATAGAGAAATTCACTTTGCTTCTCTTTTAAAAATGAAAAATTATTAAATAAAAAAATAACCAAGCAAAGTCTATGTCTGTAACATTTACAGGGGTAAGAAATAGAACAAGGGTGAGGTAAGACTTGTTTGCAATATTTTTGAAATGGGGCATATTTTTGATACTGTTTGGTACTCCTGGCTAAGGCGTCTGTTGCTCTAGGATTCCTTGTGATTCAACCACTTCGTGCTCCTTATTTTTACTTGTTAGTTGGTCTTAACTAGAGGAGGAATTTTAAGTGCTAAACAAAAGTTGGCCTTGTGTTTAAAAATTGAATGGATTTTAAAAGTTGGCTGGCAGTATTGTAGTAAATTTAGGTTAAGCAGTCTGAAGAAGTATAAAATTAGTTTAAGGTTTTAGTATCCTTTTCCGCATATTAAAACAATTTTCAGAAGCTTACGTACTAGAAAAATGGGACTGTCACATAAAGACTTAAGACATTGTACAGCTGAGAGGAAAATGCCCAGTTCAGGTTATAGCTTAAACGTGATCTTTCTTAGAAATGTCTTTTCTAATCTGTGTATAAAATAAAGACTGGGTCTGCCAGATGACTGGGACGTTGAAGACTGCAGATTTTAAGATTTTTCCAGCATGGGAACATATCTCTTTTAGTTGAGACAAACAAATAACAGAGGAATGCACTCATGGTCTATATCAGCAAGTGTACCTTAACTTAGTTATGTCAAAAAGAACATACACAGTGGTATATTAAAAAAAAAAAAAAGGATGTCACTAAAAATATTTGACTAATAAATTTCCGTGATTATGGGTGAATGTGAAAGTAGGCTTTTTTAGTGGTAGAGTTATGTTTATTTAGGTATCAACATGATTTTCTATGTTTATAAAATGATTAAAGATTCATGAATGAAGTCAGACTTCAGATAGCAAGAAGAGTGTAAAATGGTACAGGCTTCGATTACAGGAACTTTCTGGTTCATTCTGTAAACTCTGCGTCTCTGAGGAGTATCCTGCCTGTATTTACAGCCAATCCTTGCTGAAAGAATGTGATTGACCTTGGGCTGGCTGGCAGCTTTATGGGTAGTAGGGTCCTTGTTGGGGAGATGGTTATTTTTCACTCCTTTCAGGAGTTGCATGGAGTAACAAACGTCCATAGCCTGCGCTGTGGGGTTGTGCAGACTCTTGGGCACAGATAGGGAAGAGTGGTCGCAAACTGTAGCAGGTAATGATGGCGGCAGCAGCCCTGCCTCCCCTGTGATGGTACCTAAACATCTGTGACTCAGTCCAGAATAACTGGACTGCAGAATTCATGGCAGGATGATGACAAGTGTGTGTTTCTTTACATGAGCATGCAGAAGCAGCCATGGGCTCTCTATTCCACAGCACACAACCCCCTCCGTGTAGAAGCTGGGCAACTTGTTGGGTTAGCCACTGTGCCTGTGTGTGCAGCAGGGCAAAGAGCTAGAAGCACTCATTCAACAAATCAGCTCCCATATGGGATGAAAAAAATCACTGTGGATGTCTACCTGTGTTTTCCCCATCAGCAAAATGAGGATATGGCTATTGCAGAACTTCTGTCAAATACATGGTTGAGGTCTGCTTAGAGTGTCCATGCTCTTTTTGAAGGTGAAGTCTCACTTCAGCTTTGTTCATCGTATTAACAAACTCACGAGCCAGTTCTGAAGAGATGGAGTCAAGACTGAAAGTGAACATGTGTAAGATGGTGTCTTAATACATTGGGTAAACCATAGGGTATTACTTTGGTGTGACAGGTAGCCCTTCTGTAAATTGACTTGTTTGTATGCAGCCTATGACATGGAAGTGATGAGAGATGATGCAGCTTCTAAGTGCTATAAATGTGCTTTGATTGATGGTGCATAATTCTTGACTCACAGTGGGAAGGAGGCCAGTGAATTAAGCTGAAGAGTACTTGAAGCTTTGTGCATGTGGGGGTTGAAATTAAAGTTGGGAGCAGTGACCAGACTTGCCAAATGACATTGGAACATTTCCTAAAAAAAAAGAAAAAGGCACTAAATGTAGGATAAATAGATAAGTTAAAAACACTTGAGGCATAAAGCATAGTGAAAAGCCATGGAGTTTCTTTAAGGTGGTTTTAGTATGTAGCTGAAATGAAACTACTGAAAGAGATCTAATTTGTTTTCATTACTGTAGGAGCCAAAATGTCTACTAATACAGTTTTTATGTTTGTGGTAATATATTTCCACCATTGTGTATCTCTATAAACTTTCTGTTTAAGAAAACAACTAAACAAAGCAAAACAAAAAAGCCTCTCAACACTTCCTCCCTATGGCAGTAGTGCAGAGCTTTTTCAGCCAGGATACATGACTCCTGCTGTGTTCTGCTGGTGAAATACAAAACAGAGAGATCTCTTTCTGAAGAGCAAGTTTAGAGATGAATCTGGAAGATTGCTGGCTCCAAGGCAAACTGAGACGATCAGAGAAATTTCCTGAAGGCATGACTGGGGTGAATGCCTCCTTTCTTACAGCGAGGGTGTTTGAGCAAGAAGACTTGGTGATCTCCGTGCTGATGACTTTGCCCTGAAAAGAGATGTTCTCAGACCGTTTGCTTTCCCCAGGGTCTGGTGTCTCCCAGGGGTTTGGTGGTACAGCTGCGCTGGCACACTTCCTAATGTACTTGTAATAGCAAAAAACCACTTTCTCTGAAGGAAGTTTATTCTGGTTTGACAAGTGAAATGAAATGCAGCAATAAAAGCTTTCTTAGGCACGTATGTTGGGCTAGAAATACAGCTATTTTAACAGGAAAAACAGTAGAAATGTGGAGTTGTTTCTGATGAACTGGTTTGCAACCTCTCCTTGTATTACAGGCAAATGTTCAGACCTATACAAAATGCATTTTATTGAAAGCATGGGGAAAGACATTGTCTTCTAGTGCATCCTCAGTTTTGAGGGGCCAACAGACAGACTTGGTAATGAGGGCAGAATTGGAGGATGTTGTTGACAGAGTGGACACTAGAGAGGTTAATAGAGAGAAAAGAACATAAGTAGCTCTCAGTGAAATGGTACCCTGCTGTGGTGAAAGAGGAAGAAGGTAAGAATCTGAAATCTCTTTGAGTCAAGTATAAATGAAGGTGTTGCTCTTCAGCAAGATAACTCTCAAAGTTCGTTTGCTGCAAGTTGAAAGGAAACCCATGTGGAGTGACCACTTTGGAGGACTGTTGGAGATGGAGGAAACTTTGAAGTGGTTTCTAGTGCTTTACATGGTGGAGAAGCTCTTAAGTGCAGGTCTTTCCTGTTTTGAGACCATATGTTGGTGTTTTATTCATTTTATGGTTAGAGTTAAGTATGTTCAGGTGCATAAACACGTCAGAAAAGCGAAAGAACCTTCATTTATTTTTTACTACTAAAGATTAAAAATACTTTCAGGTAACTGTACATTCTGATGTTATGCTGCAGCTGCCTTGGCTTGTGCTTTAAGTTGTAAATTTGTCAGATAGGAAACAGAGTCTCTGCTTGTTTGTTTGTTTTTCTAGTCAGATGATCTTCAGGTCCATCTAAGAAAAGATTGAGGAACATCAGTGAAAATATGTTGTCATACCAAAGAAAATGCTTTTGAATTTTTTAAAGGGGAGTAAAATAGCAAAAGATAATATTGTAGTGTTGCATTATTTATGGTGCCTGTAGCTTTGAAAAAAAATCTTGTGATGTTAAGGCTGTCCCAAAATGAACTGCAATAGTACATTTCTGTAACTCTGATTTCTTACTTTGTCTATAAAGCAGAAATAGCAAGCTTGAGACTTGTTCTGAGCTCATGTAATAAGAGGAGGGGAGAAAACCCCTCAAATTCCATAGGTCAATGAAATAAGCAAAATCTGTAGCAAAAAAAAGCTCTGTTGTAATTTGATGTCAGTTCTGCACTAAAATCTTTTACCACAGTGTGGGATTGTAACAATAAGCTTCAGTCATCACCGTCTTTCAGCTTACCTGACTGTGATAAAGCAGCACAGTATTTATTTCTGTCTTTATGTAAACATTATGCTGCAAGTGGTTCATGACAGTACTTCAGCAAGCTGTGTCATGTGAGGATACTTGAGAAATGCATCAAAGGAGCTGACATTCTTGCATTGAGGTTGAAAAAGGTTGCAGCACTTTTCTTAAAGCCGAGAAGCTTCAAGGGGAAGATCAATCTGAATTTGTTACATTTTCTCAGTCTCTTTGTGCCTATTAAAAAGGACAAGATTCTGTCAAGCTAGTTGCATTTTCAGCTAAAAAAAAGCCAGAGTTAAATGGGGCAAACCAGCTAAACAAAAAAACCCTTTCAAAATATAGCATGAGATGTAGCTAAATTTGGAGTTCTTAGCAGCAAGCAGCTGCTTAAGTAATTAAAGTATATAAGGTGCTACTGACCAAAGCAATTAGTATGTAATTTCATTAATGGTGTTAGGATTGCAGTAACAATATTTAAGTCTTTCTGTCCAAATCAAGATTGCCGGCAGTTTGTGCCACGTCCAAGACGAGTCTGGGAGCAGTGCGATGTTAGGGTGTGTTAGAGCACCACTGTCTGAGTGCAGCCGTAACTGCGCAGGAGCCTCTCGAACCAGCTCTGCCTCGTTAACCCTCCTCGTTAGCATACCTTACTCGAGAATTTGCATGTGCACACACTTTTAAATTTTTATAAGCCAGGATGGTAATAAGTTTATATATAAAACAAGGCTTCATGGGGGCTGCTAATTTTTTTGTTTATCTTTGGAATTAATTTCTGAGCTTGCTGCTGTTCAGGAGCAAAAGAGAGTTACTGTTTTTGTGTATGTTTTTGTGGTTTGTCCTTAAGTGGTTGAAAAATCTTGGAGAGCTCAAGCATAGAATCTTCCAAGTCCCTCTGAAATCTGAAGTGCTGCAGATGATGGGTTTTTAAGTTGCAAGTTCTGCAAGTCATAGACAAGTGGGTGATGAGCACAGTGACTACAGGTAGGTAGCTTCTAGGCTCCAGAATAACCATAAATATTCTTCAAAGATGACAATGAGTTTTAGAGCCTAGGTAGAAAAAATACACATCAGAGGTAGAATGTGAAATATACTGAAGTCCAAATACAGGTCACCTCTGAGGCTAGGGTAGCATCGCTGATGAGTCATTTGGTCGGGGAACCAAAACTGGGAAAGCTTGCTGCTGGGACACCCGTGGGTATTACTCCCATGGTGGCTAACCTGGAGGTGCTGACTTTGTTAAAAAAGCCACTGAGAGAAGTCCTTCAGAGCGTTCAGGCTTTACAGCAGCATTTCTGGCCTACCTTGTGCTCTGTCCTGTTGACGCATTGCCTCCTTCTAGGTCTAAGGCTTTCTAGGTCTGTAAATACATGGGCGTGCTTTTGGCAGGGCAAACCAGTCTCCTCTGCTTTTCTGGGCTGTATTTCAGATGTGAAACAGAGTGAGGCAAGCAGGTTGCCTCACCTCTTGAGAACACCGACCCTGTGTCCACTGGTTTTTGGGGCATCTCTCCTAAGAGGAGTGGTGGGGGTGATTTAAAGCAGTGCAGTGCAGGACATGGGCTACTTGCAAGCTCATTTGAGCGTGCCGGTGACATCCTTGTCATGTGGGGTGAAGGAACTGGAGACAGCCTCATCAGAAGCGATGGTCTGTTAACAGAGTACCCTTGAGGGAAAATATCTTGTGTCCTGCTTCCAGCCTCATTCCGTGGGCGTGCACAGAGGTGCGTCTAGGCAGGGGATTGCGCTCCATGAACACTGACTAGATGGAGAAGAGCGGCAGGCTGGTTTCCCAAAATCACAGGGTATGCCCTGCGTACCTGAACTGGGAATGCACACAGCTTGGGAAATCAGGCACATGGATCTCAGAAGGAAAATGAGCATAATGGACAAATTTGTTTTGATTCACGCTGAGCTGCAATGAGTCTTCTGCATGGCACACCTGCAGCTTTTGCCTCTGAATGAGCCTGATTTTGGCTGATTTTCACCAGTGCAGCTTACCTGTGGGATTTAAATCGTGAGGGACCAGGCTTTGTGTAGCTGAAAATAAGAGAAACTGGATTTGGTGAGTTCAGAAGAAACATTAGCACATTTCTGATTTTCTTGGGCCTAAATAAAGTTAGGCTGGTGTTACTGATTTTCAGTGAAATTTTGATTGGTAAATGTAGATTATTTGTTCTTTTGTATATTTACTGGTCTCAGAGTTGTTGTTGGTGGCATATTCCTTGATTGGGGTTGGGTTTTTTTTGGTTGTTATTTTATGTTTAAAAAACCAAAACAGGTTGACTAACGGAGTTCTTAGAATCAGCGTAGTCACGGCAGAGGGAGGCATCACAGAGCTTCTATAAATGACTGTTTTCCTCCTGAGTGGAGTGGGGTACAGACACCTTCAGCGGTGGCTCCACACCGCCATTTGGGATGAGACTGCAGCAATATGCTTTGCCATCTGGGGATCCGTGCGGCAGGACTGTGGCGTTCCCTTCTCACGCAGTGGAGGTTCACGCTTCGTTTCAGCAGTAATTCCTCACAAATTATCCTCCCTTTGCTGGCAAGGCCAGGGAGATCTCCTTGTTCTGTACCCCAAAGGATGAATTTTTTCAGAAGCAAGCACTCAGCTTGCCTGAAAGGATGATGAAGCCTAAAATAGATGCCTGATTTGGGGACAGTGTATCTGTTTGCAGATGAAATTAAATGCGTGCCCCAAAATGCTGCTCCTTTAGCAGGGCAAAGAAATGTAGGGAAAGCTTATATTGAGGTGCTGCCTAGGCAATAAGAGGACATCTGGATGGCAGCTGCCTTCGTCTCTGAAGTGAAGCTTAGGTAGGCAGGCTCAGTTATCCTTATTTGTTGGGTACTGGGTTTAAAAGTCAAGTCAGAGGCAACTTCTAATGTTCTACAAGTAAATTTATTTTAATCCCCAACAGGCTCTTAAAGGAGGCTTTTTTTTTTTGCAGTGTTGCAATTCCAAACAACTCTCCCCCAGTTTAGTCTCTTGTAGATAATTTACCAAAATGACAATTGCAGTTAATACTAAACTATTAAAGCAACTGATAAGAAGAAACCAAAATTACCCTGGCGTTTTAGCATTTTACTTTGGTTCTACTAAGTTTGACAAGAAGTACCTTAAATACGAAATATTCCTGTTGTCTGCTTTGTAAGTCCATTGATCATAGCTAGGTAACTATTATATGCTGAAAACTCAATATTTAATTAACTTGGAGGAATAGCTGATTCATTAATTGCTGTGTGCAACTTTTGGAACTCCTATTACATCCTCAAACATGCTTTCTAAGCCAGCAACAAACCTGTTCGAAGCAAAATTTAAAACTCATGGTTTAACTGTAGTAGGAGTAAAGGTTAGCTTGGGTATCAGGTGATGAGGGGCACACCTAATTTAATAGTAATAATAACAACAGTAATAATAAAAATAATAATAAGGCTTCAACTCCAGCTCTGCAGACCCATCACTTCCTGAAGAGAAATGCTAATAGACTTTCTGGGTTAATCCAACCACTCTTTATTTGGAAGCTTTGTTGAAGTTGTTGAGAAATGGCTTTGAAATGAAACCCCCTGTGCAAGAAGCCTGGGGTTTGCAGGCTGCCAGGCGGGGATTTCCTCAAGCAGTTGGGCGATGTTCTCCTGGAGCAGCTGCTGGCGCTGGAGCAGGCAGGGCGTTGTGGGCTTTGGCTGGAGCTATGGCAGCATGTTAGGAGGTTACACACGATGTTTCCCGGAGTAGGGATAAAGCCTGGGCCTTCTTGGCAGGATGGGAGGGACTAATCCGTGCAGTGGTACTTATATTGATTTGTAAGGATTGTTCCGCTGGGATTACTCCGCTGGGTATTATGGTGTTTAATCTGGGAGGGAGAACACAGGTTCCCTTAAGGAAAGAAATAGATGCTTTGACTGTTTTTAACTTTGCCTTTAATACCCTTAGATTTGCAAGACACATGTAGCTCTTCTCACCTGTGTGAATTTTTAGCTTCCTTTTGAAATGTGACTTCTGTAGTAGTGTTATTTGTCTATATTTGATTTGCACTCTTGCTTTTTTTCTTTTTTTTCTCTAACATGGGCAATAAGAATAAAATATTGAAGTAAAACTTTAGAGAAGCACTATGAGTAGAAATCTGTATTTTGGAAGTGGTAGAATAAATTGGGAAAAATAGTAATTTTTATTCATGTAAACATTAAAAAAAATTAATTATTCAGTATTTTAAAGCTTTTCATTCTGTTTCTAATGTAGAACTAGGTAATCTTAATAAAAATGCAAATAAACCTGACCTGTGTCAAATTTCAGCTCTCACTGGTACAGGAGGTCCTCTTAAAGCCATTCTCTCATAAATATGACTGTCTAATATAATATGCAATCAAGCATTTACCATGTGGTCAGCTGACAGTATTTCAATTCACCTCTGCATTGCCACCCAATGTATTTCCTGAGCTCTGACTTTTAAGTTCCATAATGGCTCAGTAGGTTAACATGGGTTTGCCTGGGCTGCACAGGCTGGGAGCCCTTCTGCTGCCCAGATGTTCCCCCAGCCATGTCCTCTTGAAGGATAAGTGACAGTCTTTCTATGAGCAGCATTTCAGGATATGCTGACAGGGCTTGCTTTCTCAGTTTAGCTGTTGAGGTGATGCATTGGGAGTGAGGCATCTGGTTAACCTCACCAGGAAGGTAAGACTTGAATGGGGAATCCCTGGGTCAGCTGGTCTGTCTGTGTCTCCTGTTCACTCCTTTTCTTTTTTGTCCTGAGTTAAGGGTGGGCCACAGTAAGGCTGTAGGTTCATGACTACTCCTCACAAAGTTATGACTTAAGATTTAGCTTTCCTTCTGGTCATAGCTCCTTTTGGTCTGGGAAAATCCATCTGGTCTGCGCACCCTACGATGAGCTGCTTCCTTCACCAATGTAACAGCTCTGTCCTTGAGGGTTTTTTGAGGATTAGCTTGCTCCAACCCCAGGTTTGGCCTCTGAAGGATTATGCCATTCTGCTTTCTATGGTACTGCTTCTGTCTGGATAACTGAGGCTTGTTTGGGTTTTCCCCCTCTTGATAAACCCAAACAAAGGAATGCTTTCTTTTTAAAGGTCTTTATCAGTCTTTTTCTTAAATTAACAAACTAAAAGCAGGTGACATGAGAAGATGATACAGGAAAACCTGAACCTCATATTGATGGAAAAAACCTGCAGATATTACCAGTTACTTGAGAATTAATCTTTTCACTGGATTTTGTAATCTGCTCAAGAATTGCGATTTCCCAGAGGTCTACTTAATCTGGTATTCTGCTTTAAGTGATGTGTTTACTCAGTATTTACTATACAGCAGTGGTTGTGCAGGCACTGGCCTGCAAAGAGAGTTTTGGAAGGCCACCAGCTGAATGCTGTCATCAGCATTAGCTGGATGAGGGTGTGCTCACCCAACACAAGGTGGGCAGTCCCATCGTGCAGTCACACAGAATCAGCTGGTGTCCTGTTTGATTTTGGCTTCAAACTTTGACCTGATGTTTTTTTTAGGAAGGAAGGTATTCTTTCTTTCTTCTACTTTTTTTCCCCCCCGAAGCTGCAAATTTCCTTTGAGAAAATGGGTGTCAGGAATTCTGTTTTGTAAAGGATCTGTGTGAGTCTGGAAAAGGGACTGGCCATGTCTTAGGTATTTTAATCATATCTCTTATAGTCAAAACGTGTGTAATCAGAATTCTTGATGGTTTAGATGTTTTCATTGGATTCGAAGCCCTTCTCTCATACTGATGCCGTTAGTGCTTCAACACTTGCATGTGCCATGGAGTCAAGCAAGAGTTCAGTAGTGGTGGTGGTGATACCTACCTACATCAATTGTCTGTCAAGGCAATCAATATCCATCCACTCCACAAAAGCACCAATCTGACTCTATGATCCTTGGGTTAGAAATGGAAGCATGTACATTGGGAGGTCCTCTGAATGTTGTCTGTGAATTATTGCAGCATCATCAAAGGGCAAAACCATTAAAATCTCCATCAGAGACATGCATTGTCTTAGTTTGTCCCTGTAATTAAACAAATAAACCCTCTTTGTCCACCCTCCTTTCTCTCAAATGCCTGGCTTTCATCATCTTTACTCTTTAGGATGTCAAGCGTTAGGTGTGTGAACTGGACGAGAACTGAATTTGTCATTTTTAAACCTTCCATCTTTTTCCATCAGAATTCCTGAAACTCATTTTATGCACTAACCCACATGTACAACTTCATTCCTTCCTGCTGTAGGGCATCTATAGCCAGTTACTCATTGAAGCTTTGTTTTTTTATGAGCACTTTTCATATGTAACTTATTGCTATAGTTGTTACCTAGCAACATTAATTTTGTTCAATTTAGTTTGCCTTCTATTTCAAGAAATCTATCAGGTGTGTTCTAAGAACATATCTGGAGTCCTTTGGAACCTTTAGAAAAGAGGTGTGAAATAACAAAGAGAGTTCTCTCCAGCACCTGTAATTAATGTGCATGTACTTGGTGTTAGCCATCACAGCCTTACTGGCAGAAATGGGAATAGATGAGTGTCGCATTTAAAAATTACCTGGAGAATGCTGGAGCAGTTACAAGTTTGCTGTTGATTTCTCTGTGTGTTGTTTCAGTGTGCTCAAAGAGCACAGATGCCTATTTCAATTTCATGCTCTTTTACCAACCAGCATCTCTGTTTCTTGCCCTTCTCTCCACAGCATGGTCCATTTAGCATTTTGCAAGCTGCACCTGCACTGATGTGACATTTTGTAGGCCAGCAACCATAGTTACAGTGCAAAATAGAGGATTTCACTTAAGCTGAGGAACATTAGAATGCCATAAAGGAAAGGAGTCTTCAGTGCGGAAGCCCATAAAGAGACTTATAGGGCATATAAAGTTTTGGCGTTCAGGCTTGTAATTTTTAATTCAGACTGTGGCCACTCTGGAGATGGTGATGCCTCTAGGACACAAAGTTGTGTTTGTGTCTTCTGCTTTCACTTGAAATGAACAAAAAAACCCTGTAAGCTTCTAATGTTCAACTGAGTCAGTCTTGATATTTTTATAATTGTGTCTGACAGCCTTCTCTGATTTGGAGAACAGTGTGAAAGCATAGAGTTTGCAAATGTTTTTTTATATTGTCTTTTTGTTTCTTGTGCAAAACTTCCCATCCATATGGAGCTTTCAAGAACTCAGGAGGGGAGAGATTGCATAGAATTGAAGCTGGTATTGGGAACGGAGCGTGTCATTCAGCTGTAGCATCACTGAGGAGGACACTGTGGGGTTTTTAAAAAATTGTAAGAGATCTGCTTATTATCATCCGCCTTCTGTTGCATGTGTCTCTCAGAGGTGTAGAAGCTGCCAAGTACTAAATACATGCATCCGTAGGGGTCTGTGGATACCAATTGTACAAAAATTGCAGATCAACTGGTGCCTGTGGCATTAGGGGAAGCTGAAACCAGAGTATGGAGGGATATGAGACATTTGTGTAAACACAGCAAGGGTAGTTACATGCTCAGAGGGAGAAAGTAATAGAGGAGTATGAGTGTTACCTAGAATGGACTTCTTTTTGCATCGTTAACAACAGTCTGTAGTCAGAGATACTATACTTTTAAAAAGTTTTAGTGATTGAGATTTCTGAAAACTCTTTTCAAAATGGCATTTGGACATGGTACTGGAGGGACATGCTGCAGTGCTCTTGGGCAAGGGATCCCCTTAATATGAGGGGTTGTCTTATAAAAGGAGTTTGTATACACATCTCAGTGCAGTAATCCTTACCTGCATTTTTGATCATAAAACATGAGATTTCCACAATGCCAAAACCCTTGCAAAACATTGTTGCGTCACCAGTATGAATCAGAGTAACTTACATGTGGTTTTAGAGGATTTGAAGCAGGATGTTGAGGTAGAACCACAAGTACTTTATATGTCATTTTTTTCCTTTTCTAAATCTGGTTAAGGTCTTCTGTTCATTTAACTGTAAATGTATTTTCCCTGTATCACCTGATTTACATAGTGTTTCACTGCATCATCAGTGCAGGATGGTAAGGTATATGCAACTGTGTGTTCCTTTTCTTTCACTGTTTCCATCTGTCTCCTTGAGGGTTAATTCATGTGTGCTGGAGGGGCTCCTAACCACTTGGATACCATCCTCTACTCAGCTAACTTCAGTGAAATCTTTTATTAGTTATAATTTAGCTTTTTTTGTGTTGTCAAGATGGCTCTTGAATGTGCTGCTCTGAAACTCATTTTGGGCAACTGACTGCTGGTGTTAGGTTGTCAAATAGAAATAGGTGATCAATCAACAGCTGCCTTACTGTATCAAACACATATTTATATATGTGCTGTTAGGCTTCATATGGTATCAGACTTAATTCCATGGCAACAGGAAAGTGCTATTGTTTTTTATAAATTTTTTACTGAATTCCTGGTAACTCTTGCATCAGTTATCTCTGGGACCTGAAGAGAGGAATGCTGAATGATTAAATTCAAAAATGAGCAAAGAAAAAAGAAATTATTTATTTTTTAAAATAAAATGTCTTTACAAGCCTCTTAAATCACTAAACGAATTTAGGTCCTGTGATGTTTTTCATAGTGGTCCCTATGAACTGTGGACCATATGTGAAAGGGAAGGTTATTTGCTGAACTGTCATTTAGAGACATGAAATGCATCTTGTAGTCCAAAGCTGAGGTTCTTTCCATGTTCATCTTTTTTTCAGTAAATAGAATTTCTGCAGTGCAATGAGCCCCTTGACAGCTGTGAAAGTACCTGCTTTCTTTGGGAGGCTGGCACAGAAGATGAGCAGGGATCATTTCAGCTTTATGTCGCTTCAGAATAAGTGGGATCCTGCTTAGTCTTGTTAGCTGAGCTTAACATGTCAAGGCCAACAACTACCAAAATAAGTAAATAAATGAGGATCTAGGGGATAGAGAGGGGCTAGAAGCAGAAAGGCAAGTGGGACATGGTTAAGCACAGATTAAAGTTTGCTCAGGCCTAATTTAGAGGTTATCATCCCTCGTATGTTATGTTCAAAAACATTAAAAATGTATTCAAGGTGCTTTGTTTTAGTGGAGTGTGATAGCTTACCTCAGTAAAGTTTTGTAACAAAGTTTTCCTCTTTCCTTGAATTGAACTTTTAAATCTTTTCTTGTAGTTGAAATCATGATTTACTTTACCAAAAACATTACTTGCAACATCCAGTGGAGCTGGTTTCTGAGCAAAACCAAAGTTTAACAAGTTGTGGGCAAAGAAATGAAGTTCAGACAGCTGCCAGCGTGTGCACTTTGGTTCTTGTTTGGGAAAGAACATTGCTCGCAGAAGAGTCTATGAAACTGCCAGTACCCTGTCCACCAGCAGAAGTATGTCAGAGCTAGGTTTTGCAAGTGTTCTCCTTTAAAAATGTCAGTCAAAAGCTAAGGGCTGTTTGCCCGTTTGTGCATGGAAGTGATAAGTAGCCTCTGTGCTGTTCAGCTGAAGTGAAAGAATAGACCTTGAATGTCCATCTTCGTATTTCTTGATCTTATGGCAGAATTCAATACAGATTAAGGAAAATATCCCTTTGTATCCCTGGAAGTGCAAGTATGCAAGATAGTCGAGGAGCTGGAGCCTCCTCAGCTCCCTGCCACTCTGCTTGCTAGATTCTTTCAGGTTAGTCACAAAATTTGTGTGTGCATATTTAGAGGACCAGCATGGTGCTATGCTGATTCTAAGTCCAATGATTTGCAAATTTTGCTGTTAACCAGCTAGCCTTCTCAAAGTCAGTTTTGTCAACTTTTTTTTTTTTTTTTCTGCATAGGATTGTCTTGATGGAGGTTGGATCTCACTGGTTGGTAGGGAAAGATACTTTGAAGGATTGCACTATATATGAAGTACCCTTCTGAACAGTGTACCTGCAGGTGGTTGAAACAGTTTGAAATCCTGTGGAGGGCTTATTTTATTTTTATTTAATTAAGCTCTGTGGAGAGCCGTCGCAGTAACATACTGGATTACTTGGCAGGCTGAGACATCTGCTGGCACTTCCGAGGTGTAGGCTACAGCAGTGTGGTTTCCTATTGCATCAAGCTGAAATCTCCAAAACATAATGGTGTAGAGATGAAACTGTATGAAATTCAAGATTGCAGGCTTTGTCTTCAAAATGGTTAAGGATCTTAAGGACCTTTTTCTCCTGCAAAAGTTTTATAGCAAGACTGAGGGCTATTATTAACAGTGCTGCACCCGTAGAGAAAAGGAGCTGACAGAGGAGTGAAACCAAATTCTGATCTTCAGTGCAACATATTATTAGGAGAACTCTATATGTACCTTGTCAGTGCCTGTCCTGTTAGAAATTGAATTTAGGTGTGTAATTGATATACTTAAAAGCCTGCTAATGGTAATTCAATGCTTTAAACTATGTACTTGTTTTGCTTAGTGTTTTGCATGAAGTGCCTCATTTGATGCATATTAGGGTACACAGGACACCTTTGTAACTATTTGATTATTCAGGGATAGCTTGAGATGACTCTTAATCGTTCCTCCCATGTTACAGTCACCTGAAAACTTAACAATCTTGCACGCTAATAGCTTTGTCTAAATTGTTAATAAATTAGCACCCTCAGGGACCAAGCCATATGGACTTCCACTGAATATATGCCTCAACTTTCTTCCCTTTCTGCTTTTCACCATGCTAAACAATTGCTGTTAGTTGCTGTAATTTACTCCCTGACTCTGTGGTCAGGGTCTGTCCTTTATGTCTCCTACATCCAGCCCCTAAGCTTTTACTTGACAGCCATCTGACACCCTACAGCTCAGTCTTCTGGTACTTTAGATGAATGATAAAATTTAAAAGCCTTGTAATTTGGCCTCTCCCTCTTTATACTCCTACTCCTGTGGTTCCCTTGTGATTGCTCAAGAAGTGTTTTCGATATGTCCTCTCCAAATAGGATAAGAATCTGGAGGATGGAATGAAATTTAAATTGCAGTTCTGTCTCAAGATCTCTAAAAATAGCAGGAAAATTATTGTAGACTTTGTCCAAGCAAAGCAAGGCTTAGATTGTTGAAAATGCATTAACTAGCTGACGTACAGAGAAGGTGGTGTAGCCTAGTGAAGGTGAGTCTTAGTAGTAGTGTAGTAGCTGTTAAATACAAAAACAAAGGGAAATTACCATAAAGAAATGAAAGGAAGAAACCTGTTTGTAGGGTGATATAGGGTTTTTTTTCTTTCTTTTTTTTTTTGGACACGTGTTCAAACCTTGAAATCCCATTGAGTACATTTTAAGTGAAGGCTAAGGGGCTGTTTCTTTATAGTAAAGAGCCTACTGACTTTCAGTGAGAAACATGGTATTTCAGGTCACTGAATAGAGCTCAGATGTAGGGGCATGACCAACACCTCTTCAATTCTGAGCAGATCTTGTATTCACCCAACACCAAGAACTGAGGTCATCAGCATCCCAATACAATTGCCATGTAAATGCCATGTTCAGATCTCATTTTAGTTACCAAGGCATGTTCTTGGTGGTCAGAAATTGAGTGATGTGCTTTTAGATTATATCCTCAAGAAATGTGTACATCCTCAAGATATTTGTACAAAATCATTTATGGTATCTAAAAGAAAATAGTGCAGTTGGTTGCGAGCTGGATAACTGCTTCTGGTGGTTCATTTACGTAGAAAACATGGCAAAAAGAATGGATATTGGAAAATACAGTGTGTTTGAGTTCCACAGCACTGTGTGTTTGCCAGCTCCGTCGCTTGTCTCTACTTTCCATCCCTGTCATGAAGAGGTTTGTGAGACAGACAGTTCGCAGGCAGCAATGGTATATTTTGCCAGACCAGTTGATAGAGCTGGAAAATAAGGGCACATTTTTGGCTGCACAAAGCTCTGTTTGGTCAGGAGTAGCTGTTCAGGCAGTGGCTGTGCTGTAACCAGAAGCAGATATCGATGTGTGTGTTCATCAGCCCGCTGCACTCCTGATAGGGAGTGATGTAACTTGTGGCTAGGGAATAATTACAGTGCTCTACAAGAGGAGTTCAGAGAGTGGTTAGTGCAAAGGGCTCGCAGAGTTCTCTTGTCTTGCAGAGTAATTACGATCGTTAAGGAGGAATGATTGAGCACAAGTTACTTATTTACAGTGAGGTAAGGTGGCATATATAGAAAGGTTGGTGCCCTTTTTAGGGACTGATGTTCCTCCAGCCAGCCACACCACATCCCTGGTTGATTTACTTTGTACTCTTTAAGGTAGAGGTTTATCTATCACACTGCAAGAGCAAGGCTACAAATAGTCCTTGGACTGCCCTTCAAAATACAGTATCACAAAAATATGGTAGGATTTTTAGCAAGATATAATGATCACTTGTATAATGATGTCTTCCAGCAGTGCAGCATTGTCTTAGGTTTTTTTCTTCTAAATTATTTGGGCTTGCTACGTGTTTATTAGTGTCGGAAAATCTGAACTTGGTAACATTGACAAGCCAAACTGAGGTATTTGTAAGTGATATGTTTTGGAAGTGTGTGTCAGTTTATCAGTAAGTGAAGTGGTGCTTCGTATTAGCATTGCCGTTATTAAAAATCCCACCAAATTCTGGTTCAATACACACACACGCAAATATATATAGTAAATACTGTAACATTTATTCTGTGTCCATAGCTTTTCACCAAGGAAGACAAAATAACTTCCATTGCTGGCTTTTACTAGTTGCGGTTTTCTGCTCTAAAATAAATAAATAATTTCTGCAATAATAGTTTGCACTGTAAAAACGTAGTTAGGTAATTATGTGATAATTTTACTGAAACTTAGCCTTTACTCTTGCCACATTTCCTTTTCCTGAGACTTCCAGATGTGTTACACTGCCTTTATTTTGTCTTTCAGATGACGATGTGGACCTGGAAGCTTTGGTAAATGACATGAATTCCTCGTTTGAAAGCTTATACTCCTCATGCAGCATGCAGTCGGAAACCACTCCGCTCCTTCAGAACGGGCAGCTGAGCCGCAGCCAGCTGCCAGCCTCAGGCTCCGGCAGCCTGCAGCCCATGTCCCCGAGGCAGAAGGTGCAGCGCTCCCAGCCAGTGCGCATCATGGCAGTCAGGTAGGAGCAAGGCACTCGCCTCCTTTTCCATGAGTTGTCGAGAACTCGCTTCAAAAGAGCTACATTCTAAAATAGGAGATCCGCTTTGGTAAGGAACTTAGTAGTGTTAGACTAGACTTTTGCACAGAAAAAAGTACTATGAAGGTGAAGGACATAATATTTCCACGTATTATCTCCCTTCTTTTAGTCAAGGTTTGGTGTATCTGCAGTAGCTCATTTGTAGAAGTGTATCATTGGTAGCAATTGGCAGAAGCTAAATCCATGTTTGAAATTTTTTCCAAACTGTTAAAACCAGTGCTCTCAAGTCTGGTGTCTACTGACAGCTTATAGGTTTTATTAAACATAAGAGATCATGTAGGTAGATGAGGATGTGCTCAGCTACTTTTGATGTACAGAAAGCACCTCTCTCTTTGTGGAGCTTTCCTGAATGGTTGAAGACCAACAAAAACAAAAAAGGAGCACATCTTAGGTATATCTATTCTTCCCAGAGCACTTTCAACTCACTCAATTGAGTTAACTCATTACCAAAAAAAAAAAGAAGTGTTGAAGTTGTCCCCCTGTTCTAAGACTAAGGACTGGAATTCAGGCTTCAAGTGGACTCTTGGTGGTGATGTAGAGGTTTCTTAAAATCTTTTTTAGGCACCAGAAGGAAAGGGCCTCCTGTCAGCATGAGTAGGTAAATTAATTTATTACCTACTAGTTAACAGTGTCTTCTATAAAAGAAGTGAAAAGTAATAATATAATAAAAGTCCCAGATGTGGAGCAAGTGGCTTCTAATTCTATATACTGATGTATTACGTATAAGAATGGTATACTAAAGACAGACAACTTTTCTATTTGAATGGGTATGCAATGCAGCTAAGTCAGTTGATAATGCCATCAGTTCTACAAGTATTTCATAGTTCACCTCAAAGAGGGCTGTACTACAAAATGTACTCTCTGTGGAGTATTATAGTTGTAGATGTTTTGTAAATATCTCAGTCAAAACACTTAAATTATTTTTGGTATTTAAAAACTTAGCAACTCTTATTTTGAGAACACTCTGCCTTTCTAAAATCTGTACTCCATGCACACAACAACATCCTGCATTTACCATCAAAGAAGATAATGGTGAAACTTCTGTTCAATGTTATCTGGACCCATCTTGTTTGCTACCAGAACGGAGTGATTGACTGTGGTCTCCTAGGAGCACAGGTTTAGGTGTGTATCAGTTATGAAGTAAATGATGCTCTGGCAGCAGTACAGGTGCAGCAGAGCACAGCACAGAGAATTCCCAGCTTCAGGAAACCACACCTTTCTAATTGTATTGTCTGTGGTTCCACTCACAGTGGAGGTCAGTCAGAAACTTGCAGTACAGTGCACTATTGCACAGATATGACACGTCCACTAGTCTGAAGAAATCTTATACTGTCCTTTTACTCTGTGCTGTAGGGAACTGCACACATGGGGAGCACAAAAAAAAATATGACGCAGGTCAAGTAGTTGTTGGCATAGTTCATAGTTACGGTTGGAACCTGCTATTTATTGCAACCCCGCAGATCTGTAAGACTCATTCATGGAATGTCAAGGCAACTAAATTGCAGGACAAAGTTACCTGTGCAGCAGATTTCACAGCAGGTAAATTTTGTCATCTCCCATGTTCTGGTACAGTTAGAGAGAATACCCAGAGTGGGACATGCTGCTGGGGGAAAACCCAGTAGCTGTCTCCCAGGCAGCTCTGTTAAGGAGGCTCTGCTTGCTGAAGGCATGCAGAAAAATGAGAGCAAACTGAGTTTTTGATGATTTGCCTTTGAAATCCGGGAGTTAGTTGATTTGGAAACTTTCATCATTGCCACTAGATGGTGCCTTCTGCTTAGGCACTGAAGGGCAGCCTGCTGCAGTCAGCTAGTGCATCTTCAGTGGTGATACCCTGGCTGCAGGGAAACCAAAAGCCATCCGCGTGGTCATGGATAGGTCTTACAGCTTTCCTGGTAGGTTTTCATTTTACTTTTGTTGGTGCAGGCAGTGCAGGTGTATTATAAACTGGAACTTGAAACTCTGTTGTATGTAGACTCATGAGGTGTATTTCGGTAGATGCAAACCTGTCTGAACAGCAACTGTACAACTGGCATGAGGTGGGAGGGTGTAATTCCAGCTTACTGCTGAGGCCGTGTCTTTGCATTTTCATTTCTCCTGGAAATGCTGAGTTGCTTGGAGATAGAATCTGGTATTATAATGAGATGACAATATTGGTTTAAGTCTCAGCTTAGAGAACTTTACAGTGGGATACATGTTTGTTTCCAAATCCACTTGGAATTTTGCTCTGAGTGACTGCCATTGTTTTCTCCTCTTTCACATTGGTTTGGAAGAACTTTACTGACTTTCTGGCGCACAGAGCTTTAGCTTGTAATCTAGTGCTTACAACAGTGAGTACAGATAGATATTTCTGTTTATTTTATTTGCACAGTTACCTCAGTTCCTCACCCAAGTAATCAAATTATGAGCAGCAAAACAAGCAAAGATGCCTGACTGGTCATTTTTCACATGCTTTTGCCTACTTTGTGCTAGCAGTTGCTGTAACTATATAGTAGTTGTCTAGAAAAGGAGTGGGTTTGATTCCTTCTCTTTAGTGTCATTATCACAAAGGCTGGGGCAGGAGATCCAGGTCTAGTGATGCCAGTTTGCTCCTCTTAATGCGTAGTGCTTCTGTGTTTATAGGCGTCTGCAAGAAGAAGAACAGCAATTCAGAACATCGTCTTTGCCGGCCATCCCAAATCCCTTCCCAGAGCTTTGTAGCCCTGCGAGCTCTCCAGTGCTGGCCCCTGGATCTTTACCTCAGAGTCAACCTGCTAGTAAGCATGTGAGTATGGGATGAAGCTTTGGGTCATCCATTCGCGTGCAAACCAGCAGTGGACTACTTCATTTTGAAGGCAGAAAGAAATCTTCCAGATAAGTAAAAACACTTGTAGACTTTGTCTGTGAGTAGGGCAGCACTGGCCGAGAGAGTATCTTCAAATAGGCTTCAGACCTTTTTTAAAAGGTTTGTAAGAAAGAAGTGTAAAAATGAAGTAAGCCTCTTTCAGGTAAATGCATGTTGTGAAAGAAGCAGTAATGCTTAATATCCTTCAGATTTTGTTATTCAGCATAAAGGCTTACTAATTCAGAAGTCAAGTTAATTAGCTTAGAGTTGGATGAGGATCCGTACCTTTTATACTGTGTATTCTAGATGGCACAAAAATGATGAACACATGAGTTCTTTATTTGAGCTGGAGCTTTATTTGCTGTTTTTCATTAAGCTGCTCAAAAAGCAGAGGTGTTCTTAGAGCTTGTAACTGGGCTCATACAAGACAGACAGGTAACCAAATAATGCCCTGGGAAAAAATTGAGCCATCCCACTGGGAATTTAGCACAGGGCCCTGTCAGAGACCCAGGTAGTGGCTAAGCAGAGAGGCTGTTTTGTCAAGGCAGTGTTGATGTGACTCTGGGGAGATAAAACCAGGGGCAATTTTGCCTCCTGGCACTTGCCAGCAGGACAACAGCATAGCTGTCTTTCTGAAATAAACTTTAGTTTCTGATGAACCTGTGTTTACCTCTTCAAATATTCCCTAGGTTCAGGGTTTCTTTGCCTTTTAGCTCTGTGTTTTACTAAAATTAACCAAACCACCTTAAACTTAGCTCTGTAAAACCTGAAGGAACTCTAAATGATCTGTGAGTCAATTTCTGATGGAATTTAGAAACTAGGGGTTTAACAGCAGATAAATATAAAAATAACCAGTCTTTGAAGGTATGTAAGAAGATGGCTAAAAAGGCAGAATAGAAGATCTTTTCCCAAATTTTACCTTAAAATTTAAAAAAAAATATTCTGCCTTACTTTAAAATGAAAAATTTTGACAAATGTTTTGAAAGCCTAAATTGAAATTGTTTATATTGTATAGATATACTTGCTGCTGACTTTATTTATCGAAGGAAATCCATTCTAGTGGTAAAACCTTTTAGGGTACAAGCTGAGGGGGTGAAGCATGTTGGGCAATAGCGGTTTCTTTTGTAGAGGCAAATACACTGTTCATTTCAGCAGTTTCAACTCATTGGAGGCAGCTGAGAAACACTGGTTTGGGGTGAGAGAAGGATAGGAAAGTGTTCTTTTCCTCTCTAACAAAGTATTTTCCCCTCTTTAATGAAGGGTTAGAGGAACAGAGCTGAAAAAAACCTTCTAGTTTTAAAGTATTAATGGGCAAAAGTAAAAGAGAGTAGGTTTGGTTTTATCATGAAGGAAGAAAACTACCTCAATTTTAAACATGGAGTGTCATTGGATAACAAAATAATCTCTCTGTTCAGCCTCCTTGTAATTTGTGTTTAACCCAGTTTTAGTTCCCTTCACTGGAGTCTGCTAAACATCATGAGAAAAAAAATTAGTAACTTAAGAAATGTTATACATCTTTCCAACTTCAACCCATTAAAAAAAATGTAGAGTTTGGGAGTTTGAGTAAATTATTTTAGGACATGCTCTGGCTGGGATAAATATCTGTCAATACAATACAAACTACTAATTAATAAAATGTGTGATGAGCTTAGTTAAAGGACTGCAATAGCAAGTTTTAATACCTGGCAGTTAATGAAAATAGTGTGCTTTAAGAAAAATACAAATACAATGTCAAATGCTAACCAGGGTAAAACATCAAGATGCCTAATTTCAGGTTCTCTGCTTGCGAATTATAAACACAGATTAAAATTGGAGATGGGAATGAAATCCTTTGGTGCTTCTTGAGCATTTACAGGTAAATAAGCAAATAGCAGTTCCAGCCAGCAGCGCTGCAGCTCTCATCACACAGCACATCATGGCACACACAGCATGGTGTGGAGGAAGTGTTGCTTTGGTCAGACCCTTTGAGAGGGTCTCAGGTTAAGGTAGCCTTTGGGGATTTCAGAAAGATGTGAGTATTTTGTTTGCTGACCATGTGAAACAGTGGAGGGGTCACTGGGAAGCTGGAGTGTCTGATGACTTCATAAGAAAGAAAATTTTAGTATTGATCCTCCTGGAACGCCTCAGTATTATTTTTTAATAACTGTAAAATACAACTCTGCAATGATAAAACCTAGTAGTGGTTATGCAAGAGGAATTTAAAGATCCAGTCTTGTTAAACATAGAGGAGTCTCATGTCATATTGCCGAGCCTTGGGCATAAAGAAGTGCCAGCTCTATTCAAGTTTCACTAAAAGTTTTACTTTTTCCCAGTGTAATGTTCCCTATAGGAAAAGGATGAGTGTGTGAATGAAAGAGTGAGTAAAGGAGCTTTTAGGTCATTAAGCTTGAATTATATTTGTAGCTGGAAAAATGGATATTGTCTTTTCTCATATGCAAAATTTTATCCTGTAGCTGGAGCCTGAGATAGAAATTTCATGTTGCTTCTGAGTCTCTTTCTTATTTTTTTCATGCTGTTGCCGCTGCTTTTTTTAACAAGCAGTTCACAGCATTGCTTTATGCACTGCTCTGCATTTGTTTCATACTCTTGGCTCAGCAAAGAAAGGTTAAAACAGTGAAAAATAACTGTAATAAACCTTTCTTTCTTGTGGCAGGTTTTTTTTTCTGTCTTGTCATGGTGATGAAGCATTTTCTTTATTTTACTCAAAAAAGTGCAGTAATTTCATTTTTTTCAAAAAAATATTTTTACGAGATTTGTTGGATTATGGTACTAATTTCACTGCAGCAGGAAGCAGTATGCCACCTCTAACTCTGCTGCCAGTCAGGCACTGAATACTGCTTTTAAAGCTGATGGCTGCAGCAGTATACTGCAGCTGCTCCCCAGAAGACAGAGAACAGTGGGAAATAACAGGTCTTCAGTACAAGCACAGAACTAAAAATGTGTGTAGGCAAATGGGGTAGTCATTTAATAGGAGAAGCAATCTGGGAATGTTAGGCTTATTGAAATAATTTCAGATTTGTTTGTTGTGTTTTTTTTTTTTTTTAACTTTGGATAATCTTCTTTGCTGTAGAAAACTAATCTTGTGGATAATTTTTTTCTGAGCACATGTAGGTTGAGAAACTGGCACATAATTTAGTAGTAAAAGACTTAGAAGAGAAATAGCTGTGAACCTTTAGGTTACATTTCAAAGGCTATCCTGCACTGAACAACCTCCACGATGGCAGCATCTGTGCTAAAACAGATGTGTGACCAAACAAACCTGGTGATAGACATTCTGAAAATATTTGTAATTAAAGAGATGCCTGCCTCTTTGGAGCACTATGATCCTTTATCACAGGTCTGCAGGTGGAAATGGCCCACTTTGAGCTTAGTTTTACAGTGAAAAATGTCACTTGTTGATAGTGAACAGTACATGGTTTTGGTGATGTAGCCAACCAGCTGGTGAGCAGCTGGATGAAAAGTACCAACTAGTTGTGCTGTTGAGTCAGTAGTTACTTAAGCTACCAGTGTGGTGAGTGAGACAGTGCAGATGTCCTCTGCTTGGAGAACCCATGACCCTTCAAGGGGAGGCTGACAAAGAGCTCTGAAGTCCTTGAGCTGAGAGCAGCACTGTCTGTGAGCTTGGACAGGAGGCTGACAGGAGAAGAGCTCCTTGATCAGTGCATCCCAAACATTCCCCTCTTCATCGTGTGCCTGTCCTCTAAGTATCACCCATCTGCCCCTCACCACAGAGCCCAAAATATCAGCAGACCTCTGAGAGCACTCCCACTTTCCATGCTTAGGGAGGGCAAGAAAAGGCAGGAGCAGGAAGGACATGGTCTGAGTGACACCCAGTGGCTTTGCAAGACCACATGATATTTGTCTCCCTTTTCCCCATGTTTTTGTATGTAAGGCTTATGCACGCCTACGAACACAAGGTCACCCCACGTCTGAGGGGGGACAGTGGTTGCAGGCCAGAAGGGACTGCTCAAAGTTTTTAAAACATTGTTTACTTAACAGGATAAATACATTTGTCTATGAAAAATGGAAACCAGAAAATTACACCAAACCAAGACCAAACATTTGTCCAAAAGATTGCTAAAAACATCAGACAGCTACCTTACTGCCAATTGAAGTCCATCTTTGTGTTGCTGGTATAAACTAAGAACTAGTTGGTAACTTAGGTTATAATTTCTGGTTGTGTACAAATATTTTGGAAAAAGCATGCAATAATTACATGTAGGTCACTGCAATGCCACAGGATATTAGGCTTAAGTATCTTGTGTGAGTCAATGAAGCTTTCAACTGTAAAAATAGGGCAAATTTCTCACATCCCCCCTCTATACAGCCCAGGCAAACTTCCAAAAAGCAGTTTGATGTACCCAAATTATTTACTCTTTTCTAGCAAATTAAATTCACAAATGGGTATGAATTAATGTCATTCTTTTATCCAGATTTAGTTACCCTTCAAGGGAACTTGTGTAAACAGACTTCTTAGTTTTTATTGTTCTAATTACATGTTATGATGCACATTTTTTTATTTTTCTTCCCATAAAACTTTTATATTGGCTCTTTTGAAGATGAGGATGTTGATTTTCTAAAGAGAAGCCGTATAAAAATATGAACTTCTGTATAATGCAGGCATTATGTACTAAGTTAGATTTTGCACGTGTGACAGCAAATTTTGTACTCAATCCTTCAGTGTAACAATCTTTAGCAACAAGACACTTTGAAAAGAAATACTGACATCTGAGTGAGTCAACAGGGCATTACTTTCTCTAAACAGGCCAAATCTGTAGCTGGATATAATCTGGTCATTTCCTTAGGTCCAAGTCCAGGCACTCCCTTTGGCCCAACTTTAAAAGATGGGTTTTAGTGAGTATCTGCCATGACACATCATGTTGTTTCTCTCAAATCTTTCTTTGAAGCAAGGCTCTTACGCTAATTAAATAAATCATACATAAATTGCTCTGCAGCATGTTTAACTCAGATGCTTTGTTTGAAGGCAGTTGCAATTATGTTTGGAAAAAATAGGGAAGGAGCAGGCCTCTGCTGCAGGGCTGTGATCTAACTGCGTGAAAGCAGGCCTTTGGGTGCCCCTCTCTCGTTTGGAGAAATAACACTTTCCTGAACTAAACGAGCTAAATTGATGGGCAGTGTAGGAAAGATGTTGCATTACTTGTCATCTTATCTCCTCTCTCATGAAAACATATTGTCCTGTTGCTCCTGAAGAAATCAAGGTGAGGGGTGAGTTCACATCATTCTGAAAGTCACATTTACTCATTGCTGAGGAAGAGAGTGATGAATATCTGAGGACTAATGAGTCTTCTGCACTAAGCTAAAGACCGGCAGCCCTCGGTGCTGTTGGTGCTGGTCACCTGGTGGGTCTGCAGGCTTGCCAGCTGGAGCCCTGCACGTGGCCTGCTGAGGACTGGCATCAGCACAGAGGCGAAGCTGCTGTTTCTCCTTCCTCATGCCTCTTACAGCAAGAAGCTTTGTGGTAGAAAGAAATGAATCTCTTTGTTCTTGCTTTTGGGAAGTGCCAGAACAGTAGTTACAGTCCCAACGTGAATTACTGGAAATACGAAGGGCATCTCATGCTCAAACCCAAGACTGTGTTATTTGTTGGGATTTTTTTGTTTCTAATGACACAAACCTGGCCCAGCTCCCGGGAGCGTTTTGGCTCCCTACACGGAAGTGATGCTGCGGCTGCGGGAGCGTGCAGGGAGGGGAGGAGGGCTGCCTGCTCAGGACCAGCAGGAGAGCACACTGTCCAGCTGACAGGGCAGGATGGAACCAAGCCTGCCTTCATCCACATGTGCTGGTACCCCCACTGGGTCTCCAGCCACACAGAAATGTTTGCAGTTCTTTTAAAAAGCTGTTGCAATAGTAATAATAAATAAAAGTAATATAAAAGTAACAATACTGAGCAGTCTGTAGTATTTACTGCAGTAACTGCATTAGTGTGTTCATTCTACATTTTGGTGTATGCATCTTAGTTACGTGTGCCCTTGCACATTTTGTTGCACAGTGTTACTCTTGCTATATTTTATTAATGGCAGAGTTCTATGCTTTGGTCAGGAACTGACAGAACTGAGGAGCGATCAGGCTGCGAATGCAGTGAAAAATGAGAAAGCATAACATGAGAGGAATTCTGTGCTTAGTGAGACAGGCAGGAATGGGTTTGGGTGTAAACATAAGTGCAGTAGGGAATTAAAAAAAAACCCAGAACTATATTGAGTAACTGTAATTATACCATAAACTAATGGTTGAGACGAATCGGAGATGTCGTAAGTTTAGGCTGATAGCCTTTAAGGAGTCATTCAACAAAGCAGGAATAGCCACACTGAATTTGTGTGACATCTGTGCTGTCTGGACTCAAGGTGTGAGTTCAGGTCAACTTTAGACATTTTGGATAGAAGTGTTTTTGGACCTCTGCTACCCACTGGGGCAAGTGAAAGAAAGCACCAACTCATAATTTAGAGCCTCTGCTGTGTATCCTATGTGACCTTGTGGCACCAGGTTGTTGCCAGCAGCTGGTAGGTGAGCTGACCACGAGGTCCTTCCTGAGGTGAGCTGTGGCAGCTCTTGCAGAGCTGTGCTGGCACCTGCGGCTGAGCTGCCGGTGATCCCTGGTGGATGCTGTGGACGTATGGAGTGCAGGACTGGGAAGACACCCAAGTTTTTGCTTGCTTGCTGGCATCTACTTCTGGAGATGGAAGGCAAAGCCAGTGTTTAGTTTGTTCCTTTCCAACCCATCAGCACAGTTGTTGCTTAAGTATGAGGAGTGATGGTGTTCATTCACAGCAGGTAAAAGGGTTTTTTGGACTTAGTTTTAATTTCCTGGACAGTGACCTGTGCCCACGATTAAAGTGGAAATGTGTTTGAAATGTCCATCTTCACTTAGGTGGTGTTTGTGTGTGGATGCATGGGGAAGAAGGAACTTGGAGTTGGTTCATTGTTTTGGTAATGGAATGTTTCTGCATTGTGCCAGAGCTTGCAGATAGAGTTTTGTTCCATTTCCTAAACAGGGGGAGATGTCTGTTGGAATTTAATAGCATTTTTGTATTGCAAGAATACCGCTGAGTTAATTAAATCATTGGGGGATGAGTTTTAATTCTCTTTGCTCTTGATTTATAGGCTCCTATTGCTATCAAATTCTTATTATATTATTCTTCCTCCTAATAGGAGTGCAGAATTACTGTACTAAAAAGTGATTTTGTTTAATTAGTGTAAGTACCTTCAGTCTTTGCTTCAGCTAGTCTGTAATCTGAAGATCATTTACAAAATTTACATAAGAGCGAGTTTAATCTGGACTTGCTAAAGCACAAGCCATCCATTGGTTCATAGAAGCTACTCTCATGTTTCTCCATTGGCATTAGGATTGCTTGTTCTCTCCAGTGCTAGACCCTGCTGCTGCCGGGGTTACTGAAGCTGGTTCCTCCTGCTGCATTTCAGGAAGTGGCAGAATTGGAAATACTATTGTTGTGCTTCATGCCTGGAGTGTTTGGGTTTTTCTGGTGTTGCTGAGGGAGAAATGAATAGCACTCAGAAACAAAATGGTTGACTCTCAGCTGGAAGTTTGGATCCAAGATCCCATGTTGAGCATAGGATGTTTCTGGGGAATGTGAATAAAGCAACTTTGTCACAGCAGACTTACTTCCAGTGAGATTTCATTAACAGTAAAGAAAACACTGTTCTGTAAGTTTTTATGGGAGAAGGGGATGAAAGTGGGAGAGCCCTTTAAAAGCTGCTTCTGTGTCTAACCAAACAGGTGCTACTTTACAGCACCCAGATCTTTTCAGCCACCCCTTTCATCTGCCTTGATCTCATGTCTGGCCAGAGCGAGGAACTGGTCTGTTTTTTGGGGTTGTTTAGAAATGGAGTATGTGGATACTGCTGCACCCCGCACACACACAGAGTTTAGGGTGTGCACTGTCCATGCAGACATTTCGTAGGAGCATTATCTCCTGCTCCATGCCACTTGCCTGCCAGATGTCCTGTGCTGTTGGAGGAGGCATTGGGCTCGCTGAATTGCGCTCAGGAGCTGCAGAGGAAGCAGCTCCTGATTGCTGGGACTGATGTCTGTGCCTCACAGTCACTGGGGAAGGTTGGCTGCCTTGGTGTGCTGATCTTGCTTGTGTTCCTCCTCTCACCTTTTAAGTTCAACTTTAAAAATTGTATTTCCCTACCATCCTTGGCAGAATAGGTAAAAAGAATAGGAGAAAGCCGTTTGTAAGAAGCACACATTGCGTAAAAAAAACTGCTGAGAAAAAAAGAGGTGCTAAACGTCAATGAAAAGAGTATTCCAAGCTAAGTAACAGTGTCCGCATAGTAAAACACCTGAATTTAATTTTACAGACAAGTTGCCCTCAGGCTTCTATGAGTCATTTGTGAGCATGTCCTTGCCTGCAAAATTCAAGAGCAGCTAATTACTTGAAGTAACTTGCTTGTCACACTGTTGCCGGTTACACTTGTTTTCCCTATTACTTCTAAAACCCACTGAAAGCAAGACAAGCAGAGTATTTCTAGAGCTTTTAAGTAGCTTAACAGATGTTTTCAGCAACTCCCATTCACCATTTACTCAGGTCTGTTGAACAAGCTATAGATAAGGTCTTTGATAAGCATTAGGTATCAGGTACACAGTTTCAGCATTGAAAAATACCTCTTGTGCTTCAGTTTATGAATGCTTTTTACTAAGTTGTCACAAACTCCTGCGCAGTGTTATGTTAAACGTTTGAAGTATACACATGCACACACATATATATATGATTGTGTATAGGAGAAAATCAAAAGATTGCTTGCAGTACTGTCACATGCCTTATGATGGATTTATGGGACAGCTTGAAAAGAAATAGACATTGAATATATAAGGATCACCCTCCTCTTCATGAGGCAAAGAAAAGAAAGCTAAGGTTACATCTAGTCATGCAGGTAAAACCTTGTATTTGATATTCTTCATGTGTTTTTCTGTGTTATATGCTGGTTTGTTCTATGTGTTTTTTTTCATGGTTGACCTTTGAACTTTTTTCTTTAACAAACTATCTTGTTAAAGCTTTGTAAAGCTCATCCAAGTGAGGCTGAGCCTTGCCTCTTGTGTTACAGCCTTGTCAAATGAGCATCCTCTGAAAGGCAGACTCAAATAATGTTTTGCTGAAAAATGTTCTTGCTATGCTTGAAGCTAATGTCCTTCCATTTCTAGCATTTAAAAGGTCCTAAGTATATTTGAGAACGTCTTTTGCTTTCTTCATCGGTGCTGAGACCTGGTACTGAGACCGGGTTTTGCTCCTGAATATGGATCCAGTCAGTGCTTAGGTGAAAGTTTTGGTTTTTGGTTTTTGTTTTCCTTTGAGCATACTTACCAACCATGATTTGCATCCTGGTGTGTTGGAGGTTTTGGCTGGTTTTTTGGCGTTGGGTTGTTGGGTGTTTTTTTTTTCCCTGCACAGATGGAAAAGGTAATCTAAATCCTGGATCTTTCATCTTCTGCAGAGAGAGGCTGTCATTCCAAGGGAGGTGAAGTGCTTGTCAGCTGGGGGGCCACAAGAGTACCACATTCAGTCCCAGGGATAAAGGTTGAATATTTCAAACCGTTTGTACAATGTAACACATTTTTTTCTAGGATATTAATAAGAAGGGGAAAATCAGGAGGCTGCCAGCTATATTTGTGCAAATGTACCTTGTGTAATTTCCCTTTGCTCCCAGTGAACATTCAGTTCTGTGTTACACTCCATGCAAGTTACAAATGAGCATTTGCTTACAGCCTAATTAAGCATAGCTTAGAGCAGTACTTAATTGCAACACTTCAAGTAATACAGAGGAACTTCGAGCCGATCTGGCTTACAAGAAATTAACTTTGTGCTCTGCCCAAGGTTGTGCTAGCTGCTGCGTCTGTAAGGTTTCATTGGGTCTTGCCCTCTGTGTCCATGGAGTAGCACTTGGGTGATCTTCAGAGGTCACAGAGAAACCTTTTAGGATTTCAGTTATTTGCAGGAAATCCTGCAGGAAGTGAGACAGAACATGATGGAGTTTTTCAGTGGGTAGAGAAATTGCCTGTGCAGCAGGGGCTGGCTTTGAGTGTCTCCAGCAGTTCATCTGTCGGTGTCCGAATGGCTTTGAGGTGAAAGACTGCTATAATGGCATATAATCATTAAAGTGAAAGAGCTGGATGAACTTTGTAGGAAGCTTTCTATATGTTACCTTTATCCCTCAAATAAATAAATAATCTATTAGGTCTGAAGATGGGGAAATAAATTTTACAGCACTGTAAACATGCTCACATCAATTTCTCCGCTTTGCCTGTTTCCCAAGCCGTCTCCAACATGCAGCTGTAAAAGCTGTGATGCTTAACCTGTCTATCAAAATGCTCAAGGATGATGTACCTGCAAAGAGCTTGTTTCATCCCTATGCCAGAGGCCTGGAAGTACTAATAACCGTCCATTGAAATACTAGCCATTAAAGAAGGGGAGACCCTAATAAAATTCCAGCAAAAATAATATAAAAAACATGTACAGCATCAGACGTGATTCATAATGACTGCATTCTTCGTGTTTGCAGCAGTCTCTGCTTTCTGCATAATTGAGGTTATCTCTACTACAGCTGTGTTTTTTCTGAACATGTTAGGTGCAACTTAGTGGCAATATCTAGGTATGAGGACTGATGGATTGTAGGGAAATTAGTTAATTATCTTCATTTTTTTATTTTGAAATACATTAATGTAGGGAAGTAGAGTAATTTTTTTTCTCCTAAATTACATCACAATATTTATATAAAATTTTTAATCAGTAAGGTTTCACTGAGTTCAAGAAATACATTAGAAATATTTGAAGAGAAGGTATTTAAAGTCTGATTGGATAGTAGCTCAGATTGCTTGGCTTAGACTTGCAGTCAGTACACAACTCTGACCCTGATATGGAAGGACTTCTTCCATGATTTTTTTGTACAAAACCAGTTGTGTTGGTGCAAAACTTTTTCAAGGCCAGTTTTCTTACAGTCACTTACCAGATCTTTGGATTGGTTGTTGAAGAGTATTTCTTTGTGCTGGGCAATTCTGCTTTTTCACTACAACCATAATAAAGTATTTTTGAAGGACATGTTTGATTTTGCATAACATGGTTACAAATTAGGTTTGTATGCTGTAGCTGAACTACCAGGACCTGGAATTAAATACCTGTATTGATTATTGATTCTGTATTGAATTATAAAGGGTATTCATTACTGTAAGACAAACTTGGAGGTCTTTACTAGTAGTAGGAATGGTCATACTTTTCATATTATTTTGCTGTGCAGAGGCATGTTTTTTGCTGCTGGAAAGTGGCATGTAGACTAATGAACATATCCAGAAAAGTTGTTTTGCCTACCTACAGGGAGCCCTTTTTTCAAGCTCAACTTGGAAGAAGTGGAGACAAAAAACCATAACTTCAAAGGATGATACTGGGATTTCTTGGTGAAGATAATCTTCACATTTTTGTTTCCAACTTCATATCATGAGTGGTCGAATGAGCAGTTGGCTCAAACTCCGTACAGAAGTGTCATAAAAGCTCTGACAGAGAGTTGGGTTTAATCACCCTTAGGTTGTCAGATCCGTGCTGTCAGATGCAGACATGGTAGTCCCAGCCTTTTACTGTCCTTCTGTTCACAGACCTCTTCAGGTAGCTGCTTGCTTCCTGTCAAATGCAACTTAACAGCAAGTGCTATTTTGGGAAGTTGTTGCATTCCATATTTTGCTTGATGAGCCTTATGGTCTTGCCAAGGGACCTTCATGTGTGCTCTGTTCCTCCTCACCTCGTATTTGTGTTGCTTGTCTCCAGTTAATGATGAGATAGGGAAGTACCTTTCAAGTGCTTTCATGTTGTCCTAGGGTAGCAGATCTACAGAAGATGATAAATTGCACAAAGTGCCTCTTCCTCCTTCCGTTGACCACAGTGGGAACCTGAATGACGAGTGAAGATGACATGTGCTTTGGCTGAGGTGGCTAGTGACAGCTGAAATGACTACCACCTCTGTGTAGTTTGGGTGGAATGCAAACCAGGTAGTGATCTGTGATCGTGAGGATCCCTTCCTTCCCTTAAGTTACCGAGCTGCTTTTTTAGGACCGAATCGGGCCTTCTTTCTAAGTGGGAAATTTTTGTTGACCATGTACCTGAATGGCCAATGTCTTCCTCCGTTCCCAATGCTCAGACATTTGAGGTAGCCTTTTCAATGGAGGAGTAAGGATAAGATTTAGGGAGGGAATACAGACTCTCATGGGCAGATAGTTTTAGCCATTGGTACTTGATACACAGTAGTGATGCCAATTTTTGAGAAAAAAAGGGTTCTTTAGTAACAAATGGTAATCTGATCTGGGGGGAATCTCTCTTCTTCAAGAGCCGGTAAGACCATAGGGGAGAGCAATAGCAGGAGTTTTTTAGGTAGGGGCTTGTGGAACTGGACTGCCATTTCAGAAAGTAACTTACCTCTGATTTTCTTTCTGATTTTGTAGTAGGGTAAGCTACCCTTAGCTCTTACTTTGTGTGTAAAACCAAATGCAACAAACTTGAGTTAGTTTGTGAAGAAGGAAGGAGGATTCATTTCCCCAACTGATTATCTTTGTAATGGACAATCAAAGTCATTAAGATCTCTTTCTGATGTTTTAGTTAACAAAAAAAGCTGAATTTGTCATCTCAAGATGCTTTCCATGTTGAACCCCAGAATGAGGCTACCTGGTAATTTGTCTAATCCAGTCTGTACATATGGAAAATAATGGTCTCTGCAGAGAGGATTGAGATATTTGTCTTAATGAAGCACTGTCTGTGGAAGGGAAGTGTGTTACACCACTCTCGAATAGGATGTACCTTTTCCCTTATTTATTAAACAGGGTTTTCATGGCATAGCTGAAGGAAGTTCATGTGCCAGCTATTTTGTTACACTTTGAAAAATGAAATTTATTGGGTGCACAGGTTGGCAAAGCCTCAGTTAGTGTGAGCCAAGCAAACTTGGATTGTTTTGTGTACAGCTGGGTTCACCAAAAGAAGAACCTGCAGAACTCTGGAAACAAATTCACAAAACCTCTTATTTCTTGCAAGTTACACTTTGAGTCTGATCAGTGTCTGTTATATTGAAGAGTGTATAAGCAACAGTTGAACCAAAAATAGTTTCAGTAACGAAGATTTTTTGTTAATACTCTGCAGGTAGCCAAAATGTTTTACTTTTACCATGTGTAATCTTGTGCAGGAAGATGGGGGAGTTGTGGAAGAAGCAAGTGTTGTGGCACTGTTCTGTGCTGTACAACAGGCAAGATAGATTTTTCTCCAGTAAGGAACCATCAGTCACCATCCAAAGCCACTGACCTTCTGAAGCTTGAAAAGGCAATAAAGTTTTTGCTATGTGTAGAATTGTCTCTACATGAAGGGAGATTGGTAACTAGTGAGATTTGCTGAAGTCAGCAGACTTGGTTTGACACAGTTAGAAATGAAGTAATAATTAATAGCTAATATTAATCATTATCGCTGGTCATTTATACAATATGTTTTTAAACGACACTTCAAAACAAATTAGTTTTCTCACATACAACTACGTATTTAGCCTATGAAATTCTACATGGCAATTGAATGGAAGAATTAGATATTGAAATTTGGAATGTATAGGAGATATTTAAATGTGTGTTACTAGTTTACATAAATACAAGACTGCAATAAGCATAGAGACAAAATGAAGCAGATCTTAGTATTCAGATTCATATCAAACCCAAGATACTGTTTGGGGCAGGAAGGGAAGGGAAAAACACTGTTTACATTCAAATATATTTGATTGGAGTTTTGCCTAGAAGGGACTATTAAATTATTATGTTGCCCCGGACCCTAAGACCTTGAGATGTTTACATGTCTTGTGTTATATGTTGATCTAAATTGTACTTTTGCCCTTTAAGCCTAGCTTTCTTATAGTTAGGTAGCTGGGTCTGTGAGCCAAGTGCACAACATTTTTAAAAATGTTTTATTTTGAAAGGGAATTGAATTATGCACTCATGGAAATAAAAACTTCAGAATAAGAAAGATGTCCAAAGGTTGATCTACCTTCTGCCAGTCAATCTGGGGGCAAAAATGAGTTTGGGAAAAGGCATTTTCCTTTCATAAGCCTGACACCAGTGCCTTTATATTCTCTTTCATTTTCTCTGTGGTTCAGTTCAAGAAGGTTTCAATGACCCAGATTTTTCTCAGCATAATCCTAAAGAAGATCCATGATATAAATAAATGCAGAGCCATCGAAATCCTTTGAGGAAAAATAATTATCATTCGTGCTAGGACAGAGATAAAGTTACTGGTATCTCTGCATGGTGGATTTCTTTAACCTCTTGACAATAATTTAGGGAGGGGAGAAAGGGGCAGAAGGAAACAGGCTTGTAGGTAATGACTTTTATCTATAGCACGTAAAAATACAGAGTCAGCTCCCTTGTCATTGCCTTTCTGAGTCTCGGGAATGGTTGGTTTCTCTATGATCAGCTGCAGTAGAAAGGATTCTGTTAAAAGATTTCCCACTTAATATCATGCAGAATTGGTTTCTAGGGAGTGTCTCTCCTCTTAAAAGATTCGCCCAGTGTTTGGTCTTTGCCTCTGGGGATTTTTTTCATACCCATTTGCCTGCACTAAACAAAGAAACTAGGCATGTGAACTATTTGAATATAATTGTATTTTTAATACAGGTAATTATTTTAAATGTTCAGTGGGATCCTCATGAAAATTGTTGCATAAACTTTTCAATTAGAGAGAAGGCTCTTTGATTGCATTTGTGTTAGATATTTGATTGGGTGGACAGCACAGAATACATAGCGTAGGAAATTATCTCAGCTTACCTGCTTTAAGGGGGATGCCTCTAGGGAGGAGAAAGCTTTGCTTCCAATCAGCTTCAAAGATAAGATAGCTTAATTGGAAGCTGACTGTGCCTTGACAGCTTCAGAGCAGCAGTGACTTCCATGTAAAATCATCTGAAGCAGATGCTGAATGAAGAAGTGGCATTTTCTTTCATGCAGGCTTTGGCATGAGATTTCTAGCATTATGTTATCAAGTCCTATATGAGGAAGCATTTTTTTATCATTACATTGATTTCAGCACACTACTTCATATTTATACTCACACTGTTAAGTTCATCAGCCTTTGACAAACAGACTGTGACACTAACTTAAAGGAATTTTTGAACCACTTTGGCTTGGATTGGGAAAACAGTGATGAGGAATCCTACGAAAAGACCCATTTAGGGTTCCTGAACTATAATCAAACTAGATCTTTTTTTATGCATTTAGTTAATGTCAGTGATTATGTAACTTTTCACTGTCTGTATAAGAGATTAGAGGCTAGATAAATGGGCTGCAAGAAAGCTCATGAAGTCTAACAAGGGCAAGTCTAAAGTCCTGTACCTTTGGAGGAACAACCTCAGGCACCAGTACATGCTGGGAGTCACCCAGCTGGAAAACAGCTTGGCAGAGAAAGACCTGGAGGTCCTGGTGGACTGCAAGTTGAATGTGAACCAGCAATATGCCCTTGCTGCCAAGAAGGATATTATAATATCCTGGGCCGCCTCAGGCAAAGCATCGCCAGTGGGTTGAGGAAGGTTTCTTCAGCACTGGTGAGGCCACATGTGGTGTACTGGGTTAGTTCTGGGCTCCCCAGCACAAGAGAGACATGGACATACTGGAGAACATCCAACAAAGGCCTAGAGAGGTGATTAAGGGACTGGAGCATCTGTGCTGTGAGGAAAGGCAGACAGAGTTGGGGCTTTTCAGTTTGGAGAAGAGAAAACTCGGGAGCATCTTCTGAGTGTGTATCATTACCTTGAAGGAGGCTGCAAAGAGGACAGACCCAGGCTCTTTCCAGTGGTACCCAGTGGTAGGACCCAAGGTAATGGGCACAAATGGCAGCACAGGATGTTCCCTTGGAGTATGAGGCAACACTTTTAACTGTGAGGGTGACTGACTGCCCTCAGTCACAGCCCTGGAGGTTGTGAATCTCTGTCCTTGGAGATACTCCAAGACAACTGGACGCTGTCCCAGAAAAAGGGCTTTAGGTGACCCTGCTTGAATTACAGGCTGGATCAGACGACCTCCAGAGATCTCTTCCATCCCTCAACCCTATACAAGCCTTTGATTGTTCTTAAACTTTTATAATGAAAAAAAATCCCAAACCAAAAAAAAAAAGGTTAAAAGTGTGTTGATCTTGAAACATATCATCTCTGTGTTATGTCTTTAATGATAAGGTTTAGAGTTATGAGAGTAAAGCTGCCTGTTAATTCATTTATAATTACTGAGCTTCTAAAAGTAATGTTTTTGCTTGCCTGGCATGTGCCAGCATAACCAATATAATCCACTTGAATACCTTGTAAGAATTCTATTAAAATTTACCTTTGGGGAGGAGTTGAATGTTTGGATCTTATCTGATTATGTACTGAAATTGAGCAATGGCAATCAAAGTACACCTAAATACCTGTTCCATGTCATATATCAGTAAAAATAGAGGAGCCAGTCTGATTTATAAATTATGAGAACCTGGACCAGAGCACTTAAAAGATGATCTGTTCTCATGGGAAATCCTCAGCCTTGGAGGCACTAAAAATAACATCACTCAAATGCTTATTCAACTAGTCACAAGGGATAGAATGAAAGATTACCAGTTGGCAAAAAAGATGATGGAAAACATTTAAGGGCTGCGAAAAGAGGTTTATATGATTCAGTGCAGCTTTGCACTGAAATCTGTTTGATAAGCGACAGTGGAATACTGATAACGATGTACCTGCAAAGGAGTAGTGTGTAGTATGATGGGAAGGACTGGGTGGGGAGGGTGTGTTGATGTCAGGGTAAGAGGAGCTGCTCTGGAATAGGTGTTGGTACAAAGCAGTGCTCACATCTCTGCACTGTGATCTGCAGCAGGAGATGCAGAGAGCTGACGTGTTAACCTTCAGGAATGGGCTGAAGAAAGGAGCTGCAAGAGAGGAAGGATGGAGCAGTTTGTGGTACTTCAAATCAGGCTGCTGAGAACATGAGAGAAGAGAGGAGAGGGTATTACTGTTCATCTGCTATGTGGCCACAGGTCCTTTAAAGCAACTTGTGTGTGTGCCTGCTGAATGTCTTACTCATTGTAGCTTTAGCAAAGTAACCTTCTTTTTAAAAGTTGGCATAAATGCTGCAGACTTCAATCCATATAATACAATCTATAATGAGCTAACTACTTCACTTTTGAGCCACTGCTGCTCCAGGAATTAATGCCTGGAAACCTCAGTACATGTAGATGATAGGGGAGAGCTGGAGGACATTGTTGTGAGTAGGATTGTATAGAGGACCATTTAGTTGCCTTTGTTTCTCAGCTTTTGGTAAAAACTGGTTGATTCCTTTCAGTTCATAATAGGCTGAATACTAAGCTGTTTCTATAATGTCATGGACCGCTTGTTCGGCATCTTTTTAATTAGTGACATTTCATTTAGTCCAAATTAAATATGCCAGATGTAGCTGATTTAGTGGCTAACAATGATGAGTGAGGGGAGGGAGAGCTAACATATAGCCGTCTGTTCTCAGGGAAGTTTTTTTTTTTTTATTTTTTTTTTTTTATTTCTAGTTCCACAGGAGAAGTTGGAGTGGTAACCATGGCAGCAGGGAATTTGTCCCTGTAAGCTAAGCAAAGGGTTGGGTTGTGTGGGGTTTTTTTTGTGTTTGTTTTTTTGTTTGTGGTGCACCTACTCAGAGGAAGGGGTGTGCAAAGTGGTCTTGAGCGAGCCCTGGAGAGGGAACTTGGAAATAGATAAGTTAGGGATGCTTGCTGTGGACTTAAACTCAAGAGTTGATTTTCCTGTAGTGTGCACAGATGGATGGGTGCAGCAGTGAAGCAGAGCACTGAGAGATGTGCAAAAATTTCTTGGTACCTTGAATCTCTACGTTAGGTGTTTTGGGGTGGGATATTTAGACACTGTATGCTAATAAATGCCTTGTATTGTTGGTTTTGGATTTACGCTAATATTTTTCTCACTTTTTTTTTTGACTGAAAATAAATCATTCTTAGCAGGTTGGAAGAGGATGAGATTTGCATGGGGCTAGCTGCATTCAAGAGAGCATATCCAGCTTAATCGTGGTGCCATAATCCTAGATCTTACATCAGCCCTGGAAACTTCTGCTGTATCACACCACTGTTTTCCTCTGATACTTAAATCTACCAAAAATTAAACAGCGGAGCAGTGTCATGGGACAGTTTCCTTCCCATTAAAGAAATCACTGAAAATGAGAATTACACATGCCTTGGGGAGAGGATAACATAAGCTCTCTTCTCCCATTGACATAACTTTTCCTGGGTAAAGATCTGCAGGGGGTTAATTCTGGCCACACAATCGATGCTTACACAGTTGCGCAGAAATAACCCCCCCACCGCCACCCCCCCGCCCAGTGTGAGCAGCTCTGTTAAAAGCATTTATTATGTGCATGTGACAAACTGACCCATAAAACATCCTGAACGTTGCAGGCAGCAACAATTAGCTGATACTCGCTGCTTGGAATCGCCGGCTTCCAGAGCCGGTAGCTTGGGAGACGGGAAGTGAAGCAATATTGCTGAATACTGTACAGCGCGGAGGCAGCTGACGGCCGGGCATTAGGGATGCTCTGCCATGCTGCTCTAGTTAAGCCTGTCACCCTCTCCTTAAAAAGCACCCTGCTGCTACTCTCAGAGCAGTATGAACTCAGCTCGATTGGAAAAACCGACTGTGGGTTGTGCCTGATGCTGTTGGAGTGCGGGAAATTTGTATTTCCAAGATGTGCTTGAGCTTTTGGGATTTTCAGCACATGGAAGCCATTGTGCTGTAGATTTCGTAGGGTGTTTATACTTTAAAAGGTTATCATTCCTTGAGTGTCGGTAGGTTACAGCCAGTTTTCTTCAGGAGTCTTTCTCCATGTTTTGCCCTTTTTTCCCCAGTAGCTTCCATTATCTTTTTCACTGCTCTAAGTTGTTCTCATCTTCATATTCTTAGGTTGCCTGTAACCCTGGTATTTTGTCTCCATGTGATGTACTGTACTTGATTATTCTCTGATCTGTGCATGTTGAATAGAGTTTTTTCTTCAAAAGTTTCTTTTGTTTTGCTTTCCAGCTTCCCCTCTCTCCTGGCATCTTTGGTGTAACTTCCTGCTCTGGGATGTCATTGCTTCATTAGGATGTGTATATGTGTGAGGAATAAAGGAACTCTTGTGAAGATAGATAATTTATTTAATTCATTTTAGCCTTCAGGGATGCAGAGAAAACCTTAGGAACTGTGCACTTCCAAGCACTAGGGAACAGATTTACAAGTCCTTAAATCCTTGGCTTTTTCACTCCTTGTAATAACTTTTTTGGGAGGTTGGAGGAACACACAGGAGTGGGAAGAGGGTCTATCTTTGTCTTCCCCTGTATTACATTCTAAGTTTGTAATTTCTGTCCAGCCCTACATCTTAATGCTTGCTCAGATTCCTCTGCTGCAAGACTAGGTAAATTGGATTGCATTTGTTCAAGACAAATTTCATAAGTACTTGTTCTTAAAATAACGTGTTTGTTTTGTTGTGTCTGGACATTCCAAATACAGTTTATTTGGCATGGTCCCCTATTATTGGGCTGCTGGTTTTTGTTCTATTTTATTTCTGTTACTGCATCAACCACAAACAAAATCCCAAGGTCCTATTTTATCACATAAGAGACTGTCACCACCCCAAAGGTTTTCCTATGCATTAAAAATGCATATATTTTCAAATACTAATCCTCAGTCTTGAAAGACATCTTTGAAAGCAGTCTGGTGCCTTTCCTAATAATACGTGGCTTATGTGGAGTGGTACATGGAAATGGAGTGCTGGAGCCAGGTCTAGGTCTAACCTGCAGCCCTTAAAGGTGTTCCTGCAGAGCTCTGCTCTGCAACCTCTCTGCTCCTCTCTCCTCAGAAAAAGCATGCAAGGGAAGGGGGATTTTGTGGACTACCCACGCAGAAGTTCTACTTGAATAATCATAAGTCAAAGTGAGAAGCCAATTGCATGTTGCAGAACCCTGTGCTGAAATGGTTTTGTGGCTCATAGGGTGGCCTGGACCCTAGATGACAAGGGCCTCAGCTGCAGTTGTCACAGTGTCCTAGTGGGAAAGAAGGATCCATCCAAGTCTTGGGGACTTATACCATTTTCCTAAATCCTATGGGAAGTTGCTCCCTGGAGCCTTGTTGCACCCTCTGCCAAGCTTCAAATTAATGTGGTTCTTGTGGTTGGAAGCCTGTGCAGCAAGGAAGATGTGGTAATAATTCCTTTTCTACAGAGTAATTTATAATGGCAGAGCAATTTAAAATACTCTGTAACTAGCTTGGTTACTTAAGGATTTAATCAAGAAATTATTATGGTTTTTCTTTGTATTACTCTTTTTAGGGTTGTTAGTGATTTAAATTGTGTTTGCAAGAACTTTTGTACTAAACCTTTCTCTTGGAGCAAATTCAGACAATAAATAATACATTCTGTAAGCACAGCTGAGGAAAATTGCAAACTATCTAGGGATAAATTGCACAATAAAGTACATGAAAGATAAAGGTTAATGCCAGCAACATCATTTAATGCCTTTCATTACATAATCAAAGGAGTGTAACAGTGTCTGTAACTGTCTTTTTTAATGTATGTAAAGGATCTTGAAACCAGAAAGGATTTTTGCATAAAAAGCAATTGCTGTTAGGAGGAGCTATGTGGAGAGAAGGGAGCATATTTACAGACTTACAGTCAAAACTAACAGAAAATGCTGGAACAGTCTGGACCCCCAAATCCAGGACTGGGTGAGCTGGCTGTTGCTGCACTCCCTTCCTGCTGGTGTGGACTGTCAAAGCCTGTACGAACAGCTTCCCAAGCTTTCTCTCTTCCAGCATTCTGCAAATACCCTGAAGCTTCAGCAAAATTCATAAAGGCCTATTGTTACTCTTAGAAGGATTGAAAATTAGTCTTTCTCCTTTCTTTTACCTAAAAATGAGAGGCAAATGAGGAATTGAGTGGGAAGATGTGAAAATGTCAAACAGGTCAAAAGATCTATCTGAACATCTGAACATTAAACCAAAGTGCGAAAGAGTTGAAACTGCTTTTGGGAATACTGTCACAAAATTGATGTGTTGTCTGTATGTAGGTATGTATCACTTAAGACTGCATTCCGCTATTTATTTTTAAAATATGGAAATTACAGGGTAGCAACTTACAGTTTCCAAACCTTCAGTCTCTAAGTATGTGCATACTCGTTGGAATAAATCTTTTGTTCATGCAGGCAGTGGTTATGTCTTGAAAATATGCTCTGCACAGTCTTTCCTTTGGAGTATATTGCACAGTTGTATGTAAATAGCTGAGATTTTTGCAGATAGTTTGATGCAGTTGCTATACAATACTAAACCTATACAGAGAGCAGTACTTTGGGATTTAAGAAATACTTTAAGTTTTGAGAAGATAGAAGCAGATAATTCAGTGCCTGCATAACAAATAAACATTTTCACATGTAGTTTTGAATAAGAGGAGGAAAAGCTTTGGCTTGTTACTACAATATTTCTATTTCAAACTTTAATAGTACCCCAAATGTGCTCATTGTATATGTTTCTTTAAATGTGCTGTGTATACCTGCAACATAACACGCTTTGTTTCTTTCTTTGAGCTCAAGTGTCAACAATTGCAGTGTATAATTGTCTGGTTTTGACTGGGGTAGAGTTAATTTTCTTCTTAGTAACTGGTATGGGTCCATGTTTTGGATTTGTGATGAAAGCAGTGTTGATAATTCCAGAGATGTTTTAGTTAATGCTAAGCAGTGCTTACACAGAGGCAAGGTCTTTTCTGGTCCTCATCCCACCCCTCCAGCAAGGAGGGAGGGGAGCACAAGAAGCTCGAGGGGACACAGTCGGGACAGCTGACCCCACCTAACCCAAGGGAAATCCTGCACCATTTGGTGTCATGCTTGGCGTATGAAACTGGGGGAAGAAGAAGGACAAGGCAAGAGGAGAGAGCGTTTGAAGTGATGGTATAGGTCTTCCCAAATCACCATTACTCATGATGGGCTTTCCTGGGAATGGCTGAACACCTGCCTGCCTATGGAAAGTGGGGAATGAATTTCATGTTTTGCTTTGCTCACGTGCGTGGCTTTTGCTTTCCTGATTAAACTGTCTTTGTCTCAACCCATCAGTTTTATAACTTTAATTCCTCCAACTCTCTCCCCCATCCCACTGGGGGCAGGAATTGAGTGACTGTGTGGGGCTGAGCTGCTGGCTGGGGTTAAACCATGATGTAAATAGTGCAGAGAGACATGTTTGTGTGATTAATCACCACAGCGGCCTGAATTCAGCCAACATAGCTTACGGCATCCAGCTTAAGTCCAGAGTCAGGAGCCTTTGTCATGTGCTTTAGATGTTAAGTTGCCCCATCTCTCTTCCTTACTTTCAGAGGGAATGTAACTCTCCAAAATTACTGGGTGCATGTGTGGCTGGATGTTCATACCTGATGGCTTCAGAAGAGCTAACCCTCCAAATACCAATGCTGATTTGAACCCGGTGCTAATCCTGCCCTTCCCTTCTCACAGCCCTCATGCAGTTTATGACTTCAGTATTGGTTTTGATGGCCACTGAACATAAGATGATACTGTGATTACCTTTCAGATCAGGTAATTTCTCTGACCCTTGTAAATGAGTTTAAAATTCAGTAGCTCAGTGATGGGGGACAGAGTGAGTGTTTTGAAACATGGCCAACTAAAGGAGGGGGGGTTGTGGGTTTTTTTTTTTTTTTTGAGGTTGCTGTTCTGAATACGAAAGTCAAAGACTTAAGATCTTGATCATACAACAGTTGTTCTCCTTTGTTGTTCATAGGCTTTTAAATGTGTGCCTAAATATAGTATATGCCAGAGGAGAGAGTTAATGTTGCTATGAGAACCTTAACCTCAGCATTTCCAAGGGTTGTATGTGTATATGTAGGAGAAAAAAAAAAGCAATGATCAAATAACTCAAGGGCTTTTTTTCTTTTATAAGGAAGTACTATCTGATGCCTTGTGTATAAGTGATCTTATCCACAATGTATTGCTGTTACTGCTGCTGTTTGTCTGAAGGGCTGTTTTCCTGCATGAGCAGTGCAACAGAGAAGGCAGGAAGAGCCATAGGGTTGACCTATATATTTATTTCATTGCAGCAGTTGAAATTCCCATGTCTTATAAAGCTGCCTTAATGCTGCTGGGCAAGTAAAGGGGGACTGGCTGGTGCTCCAGCATGTAGATATGGTTGACTGAGTTGCTTGCCTGTCAGGTGTGCACAGAGCATGCTTAGAGGCCTTTCTTTTTCAAAGGTTTGTAACTTTAGGAAGAAAAACCTTCCTTTATTTGTTGCCTTTTCAACTAGGCAAATAGCATTTCAAGGGTAGCCTGCAGGCAGAGCTTGAGTCTTCAGCAGCTTTGAGTTGACCGATCCTAATTGAAAGCTTCCCCATTCCTCTGACTCTGCTCTTGTGAGCTGATAAGCTTTGATTATAGAAGGCTTTTGGAAAAAAGATCTCATCAAAACAGGGTTCCATGAAAACAGCAAGTACCTGCCTGATACATAGGTGCCTTCTGCAATAAATAGCTGCTTCTGCTTGCACAAGGTACATGCATACATTTCAGTTCCATTTTCCTTCTATTTACCTCACTGATTGTATGATTCTCATGGCTGAACAGTCTTGATGAGTGAAATCAGGGCATGGAAGTCAAAACTTGCTAGACTAATTTTCAGTTTGTGCAGATCTTAGTAATGACTCTTCAGTGTATTTTAATGGCTTTCTGTCAAGTCTTTGATCTTCATCACTTATTAAGGGAAACTCTTGAAGAACTAGTGTACTGAAACCTTTTAACCTTTTATCTATTAGATTTCAGTCAGAGGGCCTTCTGGTAACTGGTGCTCTCTTCTTACGTTTGGAGTCATAACCCAGGATAACAAAGGTCGGTTTGCACTGATTTAAATTCCACTGTTTGATTTCATATTGTAGAATGCAAATGTAGATCTGTTTACCACTGAAGATTTTCGGCGCAACATCATTTAAAAGAGTGAATTTCTGCGATGATTGTGTATAGTCAGAGGTTTTGTTTTGAACAAAAAGGAAAGAAATAGCACAAAAAGTAGAGAAGAAATGATGTGACCATCACATGACTGTTTCGGTTTTCTGGTTTTTGTTGGGTTTTTTCCCCTCCACATTCCTAAAATATTTTCATTACTTGATACACACAAAATACTGCAGTGAGGTTGAGGAACTGAGGCTGGAAGATGAAACAGCCATGAAGATACTCAAGATATGCGACCCATTATATGAAACCACTGAAGTAATGAATATTAATGTTCTTTTAAATTTTTAATTTTTAGTAGTTTTTGTCTTTTGAGAAAAGAATAAAGAAAAGAAAAGCTTGGGGGAAGACTTCTTCCCAGAACAATGGTGCAGTCTGTTATCTGCTCCTGTGCACTGTAAAGCACTGAATGTTCAGCCAATATAGTGCTCTGGTTGGCTTAGCAGTCTTAACCTTAATTTTGAATAGAAGGTGCCTTGTGCTGCTGACGTAATTAGGGCCTTTTGTAAATCACTGTTGCAGGCAGTCTGCTGTTGCATTTCACTGCATTTCTCGGAGAGATGCAGGGCAAAAGTGTCAGACTAACTTTTTGAACCTCTCATCAGGCTAAGTGTTTTCATTATTGGAGTATTTTATTCAAATGAATCCTGCTTCATTTTCCTTTACAGACAATAAGCCCCAATTCAATTCTGGAAGTGAAACAGTATTTCTGCTGGAAGTTTGAATAGGGAGCCCTTAACATCTTAAAATGGGAGGTGCTTCCTTTAAAAAAAAAAAAAAAGAGAGAGAGACAAACGAAATGTGAGAGGGTTGGATTTGACCAACGTGACTATAAGTTCAGTCCCCTTTGTGATACAGGAGTACTGTTATCTGCGTCTTTTGTCACAGAAACTGTCAGAAAGTTGGAGGCGAAGCTTTGTCATCCAGCTGGTTTTGCATTTGTGGTTATATGTCATAACTCTGCAGCGGTGTGTGGGGGCATAAAATCCCCTTACCTTCCATGTAAGCCTCTTAGGGGGTGTTGCACTCTTGCCTCTGCAGAGGCACAGGGTTTCATCTCACTTCTGCCTCTCTCCTGTCCCCCTGGGGCAGGGTTCAGCTCAGGCCATTAGATCCCCTCCTGATGCGGTGTTTTGTATGTGTGATGTCAGTGGTGATACATGGCCTTGCACTGTCCTTGATGGCAAACACAGCACTATTAATAGTCAGCGAAGTTAACTTGCTCATGGCTGCCCACCCACTGCACTCCAGTCCCTGAGCTTTAAAGGCACTGTTAACACCACATCCATGTTTGTAACCCAACTCCCATGGTGGCTGTGGTGTGGGGATACAGGCAGGTGCTGCCTACAGGGCCTGGCTCTCCGGGGGAGGGAGGATGGCATTACAGCAGTCGCACACCAGACCGCAGCGTTGGGTATCCAGTAGTTTGAGATGCTGTGGTACTTCAGGGGGGCTGGCACTGGCATCGGCTCAGACTCTGGGCAAGGAGGGGGAGGGTGGGACTCGTACCCATGACCCCTTTACTTCATACCGAGAAAGCACAGCATGAATGAGCATAAAAGACAGCTGCAGCTTTCTTCCAGTGGCCACACGGCATAAAGGCTTTCCATGCTTGGGAACAGAGAAAAGTGTGGTGGTTGTCTTACAGCTCTCTCTCTTCCACCTGCACGGGCTGGAGAGAGGCTCCCTCAGCAGAACAGCTTTGCCTCTCTTCTGGGACTTGGCACTGGCAATGATCAGGTGCAGTCTGTCCTGTATCACTGCCTTGTTCCCAGCAGGAAAGGAAAAGAGGGGGGGTTTGTCCTCCAGGTGTTGCAAAAGTGTCGATTGCTGTGGCGTATTCCTGATTCGGGCTCCCCGGTGAAAGCTGAGGCAGGGAGCAGAGGGCTGTGCTTCTCGTGACTAATGAATGAATGATGTCACCAGGTTGCTTCCCGAGGCAGGAAATCCATCCAAAATAGTTTAGTTTCAATACAGAATGTGCAGTTACCCGCACAGAATAAGCTGAAAGTAGAAAGGAATTCTTTCATCACCAACTTTTCCAAATCTATGTAACTCCTTTCCAAATCTATGGCTATACTACAAAAAGTAGGAGGAAAAGAAATACATCAAGCGGGTGTTAGTCGCTCCCATTCCCCACTAAAACAAACGAAATAACTACTTTCTGTCTTGTTGCGCACTGGCTCTCCGGTGTGCTTGCCCATCCCGGGAGGAGCCCGAGAGCTGCGCTCCCCACTCGCACGCTGCGGTGCGGTGCCTGCGGGATGTCTCGGGCATCCCTCCACTCGTGTCCCCCGTCCCATGGGCACGCCGCCGGATGGCGGAGCGGGCCGGCACCGCTGCGGGTGTCATGCGGGGCTAATGACACAACAGAGACTCGCCCGCAGGACAGAAAACGGGGGCACCCCCACGCCCAAAAATTCCTGCGTGTGTGAGGATGCCTCTGGCTTGGCTGAGCGTTGGCAGGAGCGCAGCCGTAACATTGCACAGCACGCATGCCTTCCCCAGAGCAACCGGGATTCCCCCTCCTCTCCCAGAGCCCACTTCTGAAAGAGCTGGCTCATCCTTGCTGTCAGATGAAGCCGTTTCCTGAACGCGCGGGTTTGAGTCACTTGGGCTGGATGAGGCTTTAACTCCTCCCTCACTGGGCTCGAATTTGTGCGTAGCCGGGGCACCGGGGAGCGGAGGGGCGGGGGGAGGCGCCGGCCGTGCTCGCTCGCCNAGTGCCCAAGTTGCAGCGATGACATCAGCGCGGGCAGGCCGGGCTGCGGGCGGGACCGGCACCGGCGCCGGGGCAGCAGCAGCACACGCGTGCCGGGCTCCCCGCACCCCGCCGCGCCGGGGGGCTCCNATTTGGAAGTCTGATAGTGTGTGGGAAATGATTACATCAGTCGGAGGGAGGGCTAGGATTGGTCTGCACAGTGTGGTTTGATTCACTACCGCAAAGATTGCGTGTAACCCTTTGAGTGGAGCTCTGGCAGAGTTGTTTCCCTCCCCAGAAACAGTCCCCATAGCAGGGGCTACGTGACAGGTAGGGCACGGCCGCCCCTGACGCCGCCGGCACCCCGGGCGCCCAGCCGCAGGCTGCAGAGGGTCGGCGGAGGCAGAGAACTAACTCTCAAGCGGCAATCCCCATTTAAAATGCCATCTTGTTCTTCCGACTGCTGCCTTTTACGTGCCGTTGAGGTAAGATTTTCCATATCGAATTACCCTCGAGGTTTTTGTTAGACTCTGCTTCTCTCGCTAGGATGCGGAGCGTTTTAAACACAGAGTTGATTTAAATCTGGGACCTGCACGTTCGCCCGGAGAAATAATTTTGCGGCAAGTGTCTCTCGCTTGAGCAGAACAATGCAAAGAGGAAAGCATCTGTGTAATTCAGGAGGTGGAGAGAAGGTTCCTGACTTGTTCTCTCATTCCCATTGATATTTAGGATGTGCAGTGTATGCACGTTTGGTTTCAAACTACTTTCAAGCTAGGATCAAAAGAGAAGTCAGGGCAGGGAGAGAAATGTGTGGACTATGCTAGGTAATTGATTTGCCGGCAAACTGCAAGTGGGACTTTGCCACACAAAACAATCAAAAGTTAGTGGGGAACAAGAGAGCCATTTTTAATCTTTGGGGTCTTGGCCTGCTCCTCTGTGAATGTTCAGAGGCCTCCAATGGGATCGCAACAAAAATTGTGCGTGTTTGACTGGATGTGATTTCTCTCGCCCACTGTTGCCAAAGTACTCTCTCGACATTGTTTCACGTTTGCTTACCTTACACAGCTTTATACAGAACCTGCTCTCTCACTTTTCCTGTGTACGTGGTCATATTAATCCTGCTGGATCTTTGTTTAGTGCAGGGAGGTGTTGGGGAGGGGGGAGGGGAAATAGGTCTAGGGGGCATCGAGAGAAAGTGTTATAAAGTGAATCATCCATTTCATTTGTCCTGGCTGCCAAGGTGCTTGGAACCCTCACACCAAGAGGATGATGCTTTTCTACAGTAGCTGTGTGGTTTGCCTATGTTCAGAGCTGTTGATCTGTAAGTGTACCCTTTATGTTGCAGGATGTAAAAGTCTTTAGTGAAGATGGAACAAGCAAAGTGGTCGAGATTCTAGCAGACATGACAGCCAGGGACCTCTGTCAGCTGCTCGTTTACAAAAGTCATTGTGTGGATGATAACAGCTGGACTCTAGTGGAGCATCACCCTCACCTAGGATTAGGTAGGGAATGGTCAAAGGGGTGGCATGGTTACCTGGGAACATAAAATATGTGTAATTCATATAAATGTGCTTCCAGACGGAACGTTTTCTTTTCCATTGCTTTTATTTGTACAATTAGCTGAAGTCACATACGTGCTTTCTGTGTATTACAATTTGATGTGTTAAGCGTTTAAGCTGTTTAAAGTCCTTCCCTTATCTCCCATCCTCTGGGTTTTTTATTATATAAAAAAAGAAGAATTGTCTAATCTTCACGTTAGCGCTCTGTTGCTACCTTGCTGTGTCTGAAGCTATTGCAAATAAACAGCTTAGGCAAATTAAGCTTGATCCTTAGAGTATGGTCCTATGAAACAGCTCAGCTCATCACCAGCTGGGAGACCTGGGTGAAGAGACTCAGCCTTACGTACCTACAGTAATGCTTATGAAAGCTAGGCGTGCTGAGGTGGGGGAGGGGGTTGGCTAAACTTGACTTCAGGCAGGGAAAAAATGGTGGCACCACCCGCAAATCCATGGGCAATTTCTGGACCAGCGATGGTATCTACTCTCCAGGCAGCAGCTCCTCCACCTGATTGAAATTAAGGTGTCATGGTTACAGTTTCAAGAAGGCAGCAAGAGGAAGAACTGTGGGGAATTAAATAACACCGTGAATTGGTTTAATTACAGTACCTGAAAGGATCTCATGTTATTGAGTCTTGCTTTTCCTGTTATTTTGTGGCACTGATTAGTTGCAGGGTTCTGCCGTGCAGCTTGCAAGAGCGTATTGCTCAGATAATGCTATCTATAATTCTCCGTAGCATACAATAACGCTTTAGAAAGTGTAGCATTTGGAGTATTAGTCGATACACTTCACCGGGAATGTTTTTTCTAGAAAACAGAGAAATCATAAGCTGCAATCTCCAGCACTGGAATTGTGAATGCTATATGTAGCTAACAGAGGGGGTTTTATGTCTAAAAATGTAATTCAGAACCCTTATGAATAAAAAAAGGAAATTATTTGCTGATAATGTGATGCCCTAAGCCAATACTGTTAAACACTAATAAATTCATTGCTCTGCAGACTAACACTTACAAAAACCCCAAACCACAGGATATCCTAATTATTGAATGGTTTTATTATCTCTCCTAATGTAGAAATATATGAAAAAATAAGATGAAACACTCACTGATCTATGTCTGTGATATACTTTGAGTTCTGAGGACATAGGATGAGATGAAGAATTAAGGTATAAATTACAGAATCTTTATCTCCATAGCTTAATATGCCTCATGCGCTTTTAAAAACCTTTACAAATTTTCAGTTTTATCAATGCTCGTTAAACTACCAGGCTCTCTTTTGCTATATTCTCTTTCCCATCATTGCTGATTACCAAGGTATTGTGTAAACAGAAGCCTTCTCCTTTGTAACCAACATCCTTCTCCTGCCAGATTCATTCAATGATGCCACAATTCAGTGTTTGTGACATCACAATAGCTTCCATGGTGACTAATTGTGCTGTCAAACTCTGGTGTGTGACATCTCTGAATGAATCGGGCAGGAGGCTGATTAGGAAATCAAAAGCTTCTGTTTACACACAAATAACTTGGTAATTAACAATGATGGGAAAAGAGCAAGATACTTATCGGGCTGCATTTATATACATGGGGACCTGCCTGCCTTGGACCTCTGTTTCACACTGAAGCACAAAGCGAGCCCCCAGAGAAGTGGGGTGTGCAGGTTGTGGCTTCAGCAGCCACCAAACTTTGTTCCACAGGGACTGCTCCAGGGCTGTCCCCTCTAGGCCGCACAGTAGATCTGTGAGAGAAGTAATGCCACCTTTGGGGATATAAAACCAACAGACAAAGAAAAAAATATCAAGAATAAAAAAAAGAAGTAATTATACAGATTTTATTATTTGAAAGGATGAGGACAGAAAAGGGAATAAATTAGTTCATTTAACAGGAGACAAAATCATCCCATTTCTTGGATCTGGGGTCTAAAGTATACACTGTGACATGTTCAATAAACTTTAAATATCAACTTTCATGCTTCCACCAATTTTGGTTGCAGTTTGAATTTTTTATTATTTGGCTGCTTATTTCTAGCTTCTCTGTAGCTTAAATGCTTTCCTGTATTTTGGAGACTGTCAGATCAATGTAGTAATCTGTCTGCAACCTGGGTGAAATTATAATCAGGCATCCGATGTTCCATATTTGTTCCTTAAGATATAAGACTGCTAGTATAAGTGTGAAACAATGGTGAATAAATACTTAGTGTGAAAAGAAGTATGGTTTAAGAGCAGTCAGAATTCTGTGTTTCCAGAAGACCTTATTTCTTATACAATACATCCTTGCTGACTTAATGCTGTAGCTGGTAGTCTTGAAGTCCACCAGAAGAGAGGGATTAGTTCACTATCTTGTTTTTCCCTCCCCATATTTTGCCTAATAGTACTTTCCAAAACAGCTCGGTTCCAGAACCAGTTCATTATTCTACTATGGGGCAGACTGAGGACAAGATCAGATCTTTGAAGCCAGCTGCATATTTGTCATTGCATTGGTCTTCAAGGTCCCACTTTGTAAGGAACCCTCCCCTCACTCTTCACTTCGCACGCATAGCCAAATAAATTCCAAATAACATGCGTACTTGCACATAACTTGAAACAGCTATTTGACTGCACAAAATATTTGTGTTCTCACTGTAGGCAGTGGTGGGACAATTTACCATCAGACTTTCTTGATTTGACGTTTGAAAGTGGTTCCTGCTGCACTGTACCACTAACATCTAAAACATGTTGTGGTCAATATTTAAGCAGTCTATGAAATTTGAATCAGTCCCATTAGTTCATTTGCTACTCTAAGTATACCTAACCTGTTTTTAAAATGGTATTCTCCCTATGTTCTATTCCATGCTTAACTATCATCCATTTAGGGTGGCAGCAGAGATCTCTGTATTGGAAATTAGCACAAATAATAATGGTGAAGACATTCACATGATAGTATGTGTCTGGACACTGAAAGAATCCCTCCCTACCTACACACTTCATTTTTCCAGCTCCAGAATTGACTGTACATCTTACTCAGATACAGTTGAAGCAAGAATGAACGTAGTAGGGCTCTGCAATATGGGAGGGTTAGAAGAAAGCATTGCTGCAGTTTTGTACATAGATTTTCTTGTTTATGTGCATTGATTTCCCTTAATATGAGTGAATTAAAAGTGGAACAGATAAACATAGCGCTTGCTAAAATGCCAAACCAGGGCGGGCTCTTTCATACAGGGATCAACCTGTCATTTGTAGTGATTTTCTAATTGGGAATTTTGGGCCATGCCTGTGAGTTGTTCATGATGGAATTCAACTCCTTTTCCCACCTTGTATCACTGCTACAGTTCTGTAGAAGTTCTCATAATAATACAGATTAATTTGGGTGGGATGGGGGGAAAGTCTGTTCCAGGAAGTGTGTAGAGGAGACTGAGTGGAGCCTATCAGATAAACTGAAAGGACGCATTTCTGGTCACTTCAACAGCAATGCCACTTGAAGACAGACTGACCTATTGAGCTGAACAGTCTGACATCTGTGCTGCTAGTTTGGTAGCAGGAAGCTCAAAGCAGGGCTGAGGCTGAGTTGCTTGTGTGTCAAGTTCATCCCCTTTGTACCGACCAAGCGCAAACTACCAAGGACTTCCCAAGTGTACAACTTCTGTGAAGTAATAGCAAACTGACCAAGACTAGCTTCCTTTTTTTTTTAACATGTACGTGCTGTGAAATGCTGCACGTTTTCTTCAATATGGCTTTGACCATCAAAATGAAAATAGAAACATTAAATCAGCGGGAGTATCACCACAGAATCTGAAAAGGGTCTTGATGTAGTAACAGAATACATCTAGGTCAGTTGTCTAAAGCATCTAAGAAACAGGCACTGAGTATAATTACACAAACTAAACACTGAAATACAAAACCAATTGACAAATGTACATCTATACTTCATTTCCTCAGAACAGAATAAACAGCTTGTCCCTGACAAGCAATGTTCGGTGTGTTCGGAAAGCAAAGACTACAACTTTGGGTGGTGGCAGGAGCAGACAGTAACAGGACATGTGGTCTTTTGGAGTTCATACTGCAATTAAGTTTCATACCATTATAATTAAATATTTTTTGGAGGAAGCATAATTTAAAAAATAGGCCCTTTGCCCTGTAGGCCCATGGTCCTCATCACAGTGTGGAGATGTTGACTTCACCAGTTGCTTAAAAACCATGATAATGGCAACAGATCAGCAATACCTGAAACTTTATCTGCAAAGCCCCTAGATAATGTGTAGGTTTAGGTGGTGAGTGCTGAGGTGGTGCAAAATGTCCTTTATTAACAGCCACCCGCACCAGTATTGTTGCAGACATTAGTCAAAGAACTTAGGCTTCAAAGTGGTGTTATGCCTGATGCACTAAACAGCTCTTTATTTGGGAGCAGCCCACTATGGAAGTTTTTCAGTGTTAATCCCTTTGAAAACACAATCTGTAGCAAGGCTGGACATTGCAAATGCACAGTAAATGCTGAAGTTATCAATGAGCTGGTGATGACTGACAACTTAAGTGCAGGTGAAAAATGTGATGGGATCATTCTGTCATAGGTTGAATTTTCAGTCAAAGAGCATCATGTTATCTGCTGAGTTCAGTAATTCAGGTGATTTTCCAGAGCTTGCTCTTTTTGAGATGCCATTGACTGCTTGCTTTTTATCCTGAAAACGCCCCAAGAGAACTTGGGTAGCACCCTGGCATTTCTTACTGTAGGAATACAAGGATTGCAGGAACACAAAGTGGGGAAGGGACTCTCCAAACTTCTTTGGTCAGCAAGTCACAGGCCTTTTGTTTAAAGTTATGTTTTGTTTGACCTCATTTTTTAATTTTGTATTATATAAGACATGAAAGCACTGACTAGTTAAAACTTTTGAAAAATACCTAAATACTTTCTCAGAAAGTTCTGAAGACTTGTCAACATAATGAATTCATTAAGTAGTGTGCACTTAGCCAGTTGCCTTCTTTCGAGTTACTGCTTTCAGTGGATTGGGTTTGTTAAGCTATCTGTTCGTGCTTTGATGTCCCATTCTTTTGACCAGAGAAGTGGTGGTTCTGGGGAGTTACCTTGTAACCAAATCTAGAGCAGAAAATTGCCCTGTCATATGTACAAAACATTTGTCTCTGTCAGTATTCCTGTAAAGCAGATCCTGTGACCTCTTTCATAATAAACCCCATTGTCTAGCATCTACAATAAAGGCCTGAAGTTCACCTTGAAATGAACTGGTTTTATAGAGTGTGATCAAATACAACACTGTATTTCTGTCACAGTTCAAGACCTAACAGTGGCCTTTCTGTAACTCTTTTCCCCCTTAAATCTGTCCACCTTGTCGGTTCCACAGCACACAACCAGTGCCAAAAGAAGAGGTTTGTCTGTATTATTGTAGCTACTGCACACAAAAAATTCTGTTCCTTTCTCAAAAGTCTGTGCTTATGAAGCCCCGATGTAGGAATTCCTTGAAGAACACTGCCATATAATGTTAAACGTTGTAATACATTACAAAGTAAGGTATTGCCTCATGGCAATGTGGTTTGAAAGTTATAATGTGTTTTGCTAATTTCTTAAAAGGTAATGGAATTACACTGGGTTGTTTTACTTCTGTTCTTAGTTGGTCTCGTTCCTTCTGCTGGTTGGCTGTGTGTTAACATCATGTTCTTTTCCCACAGAGAGGTGCTTGGAAGATCATGAGCTCATAGTTCAAGTTGAGTCCACAATGGGAAGTGAAAGTAAATTTTTGTTCAGGAAGAATTACGCAAAATATGAATTTTTCAAAAATCCCATGGTGAGTCTCATTACTTAGTTGTTTACACCACAGAGGGGTGGATTGCAATAACATTGCTGGGCACTGTTATGTCTTAAACATCTATTATTAAAAAAAACAGGCAACCAACTAACAGAATTCTTTCCAAAGAAATTTTAACCAGTGTTTAAATTCCTTGTACTTTCCTCCCAGCCTAAAAACCTCAAGTGTTTTCAAGTTATCAAACATACTGGTTTCAAAATGTCTGTAGTTATGTTGGAGAGTGACCAAAACAGGGAAGTCTTTACTGGTTTAAGAAAAACAATCAAAAGTGCAATTTACTCATTATCTTCAAAGTTACTTGATTCAAAGCAAATTAATCACATAAAACGCAGTATCCAAACCTTTTAATTTCTTTTGTTTCTGGGTATTTCTGGCAGTTATAATTAATAAAACACCAAAACCCATCTGTGTAACCCCTAAAGCACTTACTCCATGCGAGGAATTTCCAGTTTATCATTATGTATACTGAACATTGTTTCACCTATGGCTGTGCTTTACTGGTGTGCTCTGCCTTCTTTACTGACCATAGTAGCTTGCCCTCTCTGTCCTCATGTATATCCATACTTGAAAAGTACTGTACACCATAGCTATACCTATTCCTGGAGTTGTAAGGTCCTTAAAATGTTGTGATTTTGAACTGGTTACTGTGTAGCTGCTTATCAGGGGATTATTTTTCACATTTTATCTAAACAATTATGTTGGAGCAGACTGTTGGTATGAAGCAATGTCAGCTGGTGTGACCCATTGAGATAGCTGAGGAAGGGTAATCCAGAGGTGGTTAGATAAGAACAGATTTTGGGTCCGTCAGGCATTTGTGGTGCAAGAAGAAAAAAGGATACACGAGGTCACATCCTTTCCTTGTAGATGCAAGTGCACAGTTGCTGCATCTTCGCATGTGTGCTTGCATGTACATTTGTTATTTGCTGGTGCTTGTTTCAGAGTCTGTGCCTTGACTTACTCTGTGAAACGTTTCTGTACATGGAGCGTTCCTAGTTCTTCACGTCTGTTGATCTCACCATCTGATAACCTATGAACATCTGAGTGTTGTACAGAAGTTTGGGTATCATAGGAGCTAGCACATTGGTTTCATGTGGTATATTTTAATTAATAACAGAGCATGGGAGTAAAACCCAGAATGCTTGGCATTCGGTCCCAGGCTCCTGCAATCACAGAATAAATCATTCTTGTGGTGTAAGAATGCGAAGGCTCCCTATCCGTTGCATTAGCTGTTGCCATATGGCACTGTTTCTACTCAAGAGAGGCTGGTAAATGTTAGCTTTCATAACTCATTGTGCAACTTACCTGGCAGAAGGGTGATTCCTCTTCAGCCCTTCTCTTTATGCCCTAAAGACTGAAATTTATATTGCCTGAAGAATGACAAATATTCTAAACTGGAAATGTTTTTGTTGTGATTCATCTTGTTATAATCAGTCATTGTTTTATTTCAGGCATTTCTGTATGTCTTCATTCTTCAAATAATGTTTAAATACTTCAAGAATGACTTCTTGTCATTGCTGTGTATAGTAAATTCAGTGTACCAAATTATACAGGAATTTTAAAACAGCAGATGAAAGGAGAACTGGAGGAATAAATCTGAAGTCAAGTCACTGATGCAATAAGCAAGGAGTCACTGCATACTCAACTTGCAGGACTATTCATCATTTCCTTCCCAAGAAAGGCTGTTAGAGATCCCCAAAAGCCCTCAGTAGAAGAGGAAGTGATGGGAAAATGCACTTACGAAATGCTGCATATCAGATATTTTAAAAACCCACAATCTGTCTGCATGGGCATCTGGTGAGCAGAAGGAAGGGAAGAACTGCACTTGAAAAGCCCTAGTATTACTTTCTGTGTCAGGGGATCTCCAAATTGATTTAATAGTGATAGTTCCAAAAAATTAATGACTGGCAGAAAATGTCACTAGTTCTCTGAAAGAGTGTTTAAATATAATATGACTTCCAATTGTCTTCTTTTTGTGTCTAGAATTTCTTTCCGGAGCAAATGGTTGCCTGGTGCCAGCAAACAAATGGCAGTATCCCACAGTCACAACTTTTGCAGGTACTGTAAATTATCAGTATGGACAAAGAAAGTTTTGGAGCTGGAGGGGAGGGGTTGAGATGAAGGAAAGAAGGGAATTCAAAGGTCTGGAAAAGAGTCAGTCAGAGAAGGGCAAGTGCAGTGAGTTAGCATATGGGGCTACTGTTGAAAATATCTAAGATCTTAACCAGTGCCATTGAGGTGTAAATTGTAAACACAAAATATTCATAGCTATGGTCATACATATTTGTTCCATTAATACTCAACTTACTCTGTGGATATCTGGTTTAGCCGCCTAATGTTACTCCCAAACAGTCTTGGCAGATATATTTCTAGAAAAACAAATACACCTTTTATAAAAGGTAGAACAGAAGTATTCTATACTCCACATCATAGCACAGGAGAAAGTGTAAAAATGCAAGTGGATATTAGAAGATGAGTATGAGATGATGAGAGGTTTTGCTTTTGCTTTTTGTATCCCATGTTTGTGCCTGGCAAGAATTAACAATAAGGACCAACTTCCCTGTGGTTCAGCCAACTAGAAGCTCTTTTGTATAGAAAAGTAATGCCCTAAGAAGTAAGTGCAAGTAGAAATTTGTACACAGTATTTGCAAAGTAATCCCATTTAAAGCTCCCCAGGTTAAATTGCAGGGGTGTGTTCCTTATGCATATGTGGTGGTAGAGTTGTGCAATCTGTGTGGTGGTGGCATGTGCTCTGCATTTATGCTGAAGTTCTGGTGTCACTGTTCAGTTTCTTGCTTGCTCATAAAGGAACTGTGGTGGTGGCACAGTTGTTTGGCCTTCAAGGATGGTGCTGAAGGGTGGGCTACCTCTCTCAGCAGTAACTGATTCACTTAAATCTCTTAGTTTTAGCACTCTAATCTAAGGCCCATAGTCTAAATCTTTTTCACTTCGCTTGTTTTCTTAAACTGTGGGCATTCAAGTCTGGAGCCAAATTAAACACAGTTTTATTAAAAGAGTACTGTACTAGGAACATAAGACCATGATGCCTGGAAGACAGTGCCATAAATAACAGGCAAATTATTAAGCAGAAGCACAAATAGATGAAGAATATATACATACAAATAACTGATTTTAGCTTGATTTCTGTCATTTTGCATGTTTTCAAGTATGCACTGACTTTCTGTTTAAAGATGACAAGTTTCTACTAACTTCTGAACCAGTGCACTCATTTTGTCCCATAACCATATCAAAGTCCACTAAATTCTGGTTCCACATTCACTGAGAAAATTTAAAACATTAGCATCCACTTTCAGCTGGGAAACAAGGAAACAAAAAAATCAAGCTAATTTCTGGAATTAAAAATGAAAGTCATGTGCAATGAAGTTGTAATCAGGAACCAAAACTGGCATGGACTGGCATTACCACTGACTGGTAGGGAGAGAGGTCTTCATACCTTGGACCCTTTTTCCTATCGTTTAAGTGGAGAATTGAATTTGCTTGTTAATACAAGCAGCAGGACTCCCCAAAAGAGCAAGATGTTCTTGAAGATTGAGAAGTTTTGAGGGTAACTCAAGTGGTAGCAAAAGGAAAACCTTACAGCCTCATGAGGTCTGAGAGTTTGCTTCTGGGAAGGCTCAGAAAGGTACAGTCCTGGAGAAGCCTAAGTCGGGGGTTAAATAACACAAGAGTGTGACTATATTGTCTCTAGTTCAGTGTTTACCCATAAGAAACTATCGTCGTTAAAGTATTTGTATTGAGTACGTCTTTTCTTTTAAAAAACACACAACCATTTTTCAGAATTTCAGTGGCAGTTGTAATTTATTGAAGGTAAACCTCCTGCAGCCTAGTAGTCATTAACCATGTTACATCTGAGGCCACCTGAAACACTGAGCAATTCTGCTGGTTCTAATTACACACGTAACAGGGAAGAATATTAAATACCACCTTATGATATCATATACTGCATTAAGAGCTAGTATTTTCAGTCATGACAATAGCATTAAAACCAGTGGGATCTGTTTTTCCTAGTCTCAGCCTGGCTCAGACAGGCAGAAAAGCTTGCCATCTTAGTTTACTTTTGTTTTAGCTGACTGGACAAAAAGAATCTATTCTCCTTTTGGTCTTTCCCTTTCACAGCTGAAAAGTGGATTCATAGTACAAATAGCAAGAAAATTGATTGTTCTTTCCCATTCTGTTAGATGAGATGAGGAGGAGGACTCGGAAAAAAAGTTAGGGTTTAATGCAAGTAAGAATTCTGACACAGGGCACTGTTTTTGGTTTTGTTTTCTGTGGGCATTGTCCACCAAATAACACCAAAACACAACTTTGAAGAATTGCAGAGATATCTAGGCCAGTCAGGCTTGTGCATTTTTCTTCATACTTGTTGAATTTATTAATTTGGCATTTAACTTACTGATGAAGACCTCTGTCATTTATAAATCTGGCCTGTTGTAATAAGGGATCAATCCATCAGTTCTCCCACCATAACTAATGCTTCCTTCCTATGATATATCACAAATTATTCTGTATGTGGTCCCTCTACTTATGTCAAGAACTTAAATGCTTCTGAATCTTGTAGACTGGTATAATTGCTGGCACTTACTTGACTGCTCTACATTTAATTTTCAGTTAAATACTCTGTGGTCTTTTATACCTCTTGTCTCGGGAAAACTTGAAATCCTGAAATAGGCTCTTCCCTTTCAAAAACTTTAGAATAAATATGGACATTTTGGCCAATGTTTCCAAGTTAGACTATTTGCCAGAATTGCTGTGACAAGGTATTATTTTAAGAATTAATAAGCTTGCTTTCTCTCCCTTCAGGCCAAGTGCAAGACGAATGGGGATACAGAGAAGCAATAGCTTTTTTGAGATTTAAATCTTGACACAGAGAATAGGAAGGTGTCAGTTGCAGGAGGAGATGGCCAGGTAGACACAACGGGAGGAGCAGGAGTATCCATTTTGGTTGTAAATCAGATTAAACATCTAGGTCAGTTTAAGCCTAGTGTGAAACTGCACCTCAAGTCAGCAAAGTGATTTGCCATTTTCTTCTCTGTTCTGCAAATACAGTGACAACTTTATAATTCATCCATAGGATACAATGTTCATGTACATTTTCCTCTCCAACAGAACTTTTTAAACTCCAGTAGCTGCCCTGAAATTCAAGGTTTCTTGCATGTGAAAGAGCTGGGTAGGAAATCATGGAAGAAACTGTTTATGTGTTTGAGGAGATCAGGACTTTATTGTTCTACAAAAGGAACTTCAAAGGTAAGATTAAAAAAGAAGTTGCATAGTAGTAGCATGTGAAAGCATTTTCTGCTTTTACAGTGGGTATTTTTTGCTGTTTTTTAAAAATTTCCACACAGTGTTCCCTTTATTTATTCATTCCATAGAAAAAGATAAGTAAGGCATGATCAAATGACAGTCAAGCCCTAGGCTCTCAGTGCCCTGAAATACACAGTTTCATTATAAAATAAAAACAAACCAGCTAGGCAACATCATTGTGGCCAGTAAAGTTGTGCTAACCTTCAGATTTCTCTGGAGCAATGTAATAGGCCAGGCCATTTTTAATGTGATGTGTTTGCCTCAGTATTTTGTGAGCTTCCTGTACCAAGACCTTCTGCTGGTAGGCTGATATTGAGGGGGTGTGTGCCATGTCTGCTCCAGGGCTGCCTGGGAGAGGAGCAGTGTTCGTGCAGTGCCCTCTGTTGGAGGCTGGCCTTGAGAGACTGCAGAGCTTGCACATCTTGCAAAATCTTTCACTTACCTGTGCTAAATCGTGTTATTTCCCCAGGAACCAAGACATTTGCAGTTGTTGGCTGACCTAGAAGACAGCAATATCTTCTCGTTGATAGCAGGCAAGAAGTTGTACAATGCCCCTGCAGAGTATGGATTTTGTATAAAGGTAAATCTTGTCACTGAGTTCTTTGAAAGATCCAGACAGGACTGGTAGCTCAGAGTCACCCAACCCCCAGCTAAATGGGATTTGTATGTAAAACTCTGCAAGCCTTTTCTGTCACGAGGACTTGATCTTTAACATCTTTCATTTGGCAGGCATGTCCTGTGAATCTTGTCATCATTTTATGTGACACTTTTAACACTTTATCTGGTGCTCCTTTGGTTTGGGAAATTTTTGTGCAAGAGCAGCTCAGTGCTGAAGCATGGTGTGCTTGTGAGGTGGCCTTGGTTCACCTCACAGATGAAAGCTTTTCCAAGTTCTCTAATTGAGTAGAAAAGTTTCTGTGGACAGCAAGAACCAAAACTGTATAGCAGCAAAGGATCAAGCTCTGATAGGGTGCAGTTTTACCATTATTGTGGGCCAGAGGTTTGCCTTTTTTCAAAGAGGATGACTGTCTTGGAAAAATGAATATAAGAACAACCAGTTGCCTTTGAAGATTTTTAAAACTGTTATGCTGAAAGATTCATTTGGAAAGTATTTCAAAGCTTTGAAAAGTCTGATTTTCTGAGAAGAAAATAAAGCTGGTAGCTGGTTTTATGACAGTAGTTTCATTCCTAGCAGCTGTTCCAGAGCTAGACAACAAGGGTTTGCATCCAAGAGACTGGCTGCAGGATAGAACCTGAACTGATGGAAGCAAACGGATGGAAGTTCTGGAAACTTTTGTCCTTCATCTCAAAATGGAAGTTTATAAAACTTCTCACAGATTTGGAAAAAAAGCCCCACAAACCAAACAAAACCCAAACCACCAAAAAAACCTCTCCAACTACCAAAACCAACAAAACTAAGTGCCCAGGTCTGGTTCTGAATTCTCAGCATGGCCAGAGTACCTTGTTCCTACTAACTGCTAGGACTGCAGGTTATTTCAAATCATGGAATTACAGAATATCCTGAGTTGGAGAGGACCTACAAGGATCAATGAGCCCAGCTTCTGAAAGTCAGGAGGCACCAACATATTATCTTGTTGGACCCAGCTGAGAAAGTGATTTCTTTTAAAGCATGCTCAGCCTCTCCTGAGCTTTAAATTCAGTGTGGTGGCAGCTTTTTCTGGCTAATTCTTTAGACTCATACTGTACCTGCCTTTGAAGCAGCAAGCTTACAATGTTGTTGGTTTTCTAATGAATGTATCTGACTTTCCTCTACTACTTTAAAGCCAAACAGAGTGAGAAATGAAACTAAGGAACTGCGGTTGTTGTGTGCTGAAGATGAGCAAAGCAGGACGTGCTGGATGACTGCCTTTCGACTCCTCAAGGTATCTAATCTCTTCCAGTTTTGCAAAGCTACACCTATAGCTAAATGGCATTTGTTATTTTATTCATGAGAAGTTACCTACATGTTCTTAACTATCATCTGCTCCAAATTAATATGGATAAGAGCAAAATGCCAAGCAGACCTGTTCCACCTAAGAATTTAAGCACAGGGCAGAGATCTATTCCTTTCACATGTGAATGAAGTATAATTTTAGTTTTGGATCCAAATTTGAGGTACGTGAATGAATTAAAAAATCTGCTTAACAAGGTATTGTCAAGTTATCATAAAGGTAAAGAAAATATTTTCATAATGGTAAGTGACTCTCTTAGCCAGAACAGAATGCCTTTTGCAAATTTTTTTTCTTCCATTTTTCTGAAAGTTCTATTAGAAGTAAGAACAATAAGTAACCCTACGTCTGGGTGAAAGTTATGTCTGAGAGCAAACAATGAAATTGTTTGATCATGTGGTAGGAGGCTTCTCTGCTTTTTGAAATGAAATCAGGATGGAGGGAACTGAGGAGAAAGCTGACTGTTTTGTGCCCTTTGAACCAGAGAACTTCCTGATCTTCACAGGAAAATGTGCATAAATTCTGGTTTGATTCTAAGTCTTTTTTCTGAATGTTCTGCCTTGAAAACTGCTGTGGTCTTCTGTACCTTACTACGTCCTACATATAGAAAAAAAAAAGAATTTATTTTCAAGACACACCAAAGATAATTAAAAGTGTACAGTCAGCAGAAATTAAGGCTGTGCCCCAAGGCTGTGTCCATAACCCTTCTTTTTATTCACCAACTCATTTAGCTTTCCATAGTCCTATATTACCCTGTTCGGAAATTGTATAAACCATTTCAGTTAGAACATTCTGTAATCAATGTTGCTATACTTCAGCGCTGTGCCTCTAGGGAAGGCACTGAGTAGGTGTTATCCTACCATCCTAGCTACTAGTGTTGCTAAAATTTATCATGTTCAACTAAGAGCATGACTGGAATTCAATCACCTTATTTTTCTAAGGATGAGAAAAGTACCAAGTAATATTTCCTGGTGAAATTTATTGAAAGAGCTAGTGAATTAGAAAGGTTCTTATTTTTTATCATTATGGAAACTGGATTTGAATATCTTGTGCAGAATTTTTTCAAGTTCTAGAGGGTAAACAGAAGGGAATTAATGTGTGTGTTCTGATCTCAACTGAAAGCTTGTGTTCTACAAGGAAAACGTGGTAGCTGAGAGTGGCAGAAATTACCTGTGTATATCACTCAAGCCTGTATTTTTTTAAATAAAACTTGTTGTGCATATTTTCTGTTTGATTGCCACCTGCCAATCACTATTAGTCAATGCAAATGGCTTTGGGACAGCTTCTGATCAGAAAAATGAAAACTTTGTGGCACCTTGCTCCAGTGTAAGTGGTGTTATGAAATCACTACAGTATTTTTCCTAGGGCATATATTTGAATATTAATAACCTTGTGTTTCTGTTGGCAGTATGGAATGCTACTGTATCAGAATTACAGAATTCCCCAGCAGCGAAAAGCCATGCTTCCACACTTTTCCACTCCAGTAGTAAGTAATGAACTTTACCTCGCTGATGTATGATGTTGGAAAAAATACATTTGCTTTTGCATTTTAAAAGTGGAAAATTTTACGCTAAGAAATGTAAATTCAGTATTGTGTAGCAAATCAATGTAAAGTTCATGTTTTGCATGAGTACAGTTTCCGTAGTTGGCTCTCCATTATCTTAGGCTTGCATGATCCACATGACTGAAAAATCTTGGCTACGTCATGCTCTTTGAGATGTACGGCACAGAGACATCTGGCTGTCTCTGCAGAAGCCAGCTTAGGTCTGGCAAAACTAACACGTAAATTTCCTAAAATATGTTGGGCCGAGAGCTGACTGTTAACTACCTAAAAGGGAAGATCCTATATTTGGATCCCAACTGGCCCTGAAAATGACTGGAATATTGTAATAGGGCAAGTGGGCAACTAGAGCAAACAGATTTTATTCTGAGCCTTTGAATCGTTTCACTCCCCTACGGTTGAAAAAGAAAAACCATCTATTTTTGTGTCTGTGAATCTTTTGAAAGGGGAAAAAAAATAAGATATATTTTCTGTGCTTTTGAAGGAGGACTTTGGACAGTCTTCTGAAACCAAAACAGTTTGAAATGAAACTCTCAAGCTGTTTTTTTCTTTCCCTGTTTTTTGAAACAAGTGAAAATTCCTTTTCAGAGAAGTGTATCTGAAAACTCACTAGTAGCAATGGATTTTTCGGGGCAAATAGGAAGAGTTATTGAAAATCCTGCTGAAGCACAGAGTGCTGCCTTGGAAGAAGGACATGCTTGGAGGGTAGATATCTTCTCTTCTTTTCTATTTTTGCAATCAGTAAGTGTCTGTTGAGAGCCAAAACACAGAGTGTGCTATGATGTGAGTGCAGTGCTGGTCACAGTATAGCTTAGCTCCGACCTGAAGCAATCACACTGCAAGCATGCAGATCTGAAAGTCAATATCCATCTTTAGCAAAACTGTCACATTCACAACAACCTTCTACCACTGCTTCTCTGTCCCCCTAGTGTCCAGAGGAAAGTTGAGGGGGAAAGCAGACCCACCAGAACTTTACTGCCAGTTTGCAAAACCAGTCTCTGAGGAGGAATATGTCAAATTAAATGCTTCCCCACATGGAAGAGGCTGGGGCTCTGACTAATGGCTTGCTCCCAGTAAGTTTAATTGCAGAATATACAAGAGGCAGGACCTCTTGCAATGAAACCTGATGTAACTTGTTTATAGTGTCTTGTGGACAGACAGCTGCAGTACAAGTTTTCCCACATGCTCGTCTTTTAGGGAAAAGGAGTCATTACTGAAGCATTAGCTGGTGCTTTATGTACGGGAGGGAAATACTGCTTGATTTACTGAGTGCCTGGTGTTTTGCCTGAGCAGAAACATATCAGACTTTTCTTTTTTTCTGTCTTTTTTTTTCCTTTTTTTTTTTTTAATAAGATACTGAGCTTTCATCATTAACATCTGGCTTGTGTTTTAAGCCAACTGAAATGAGCTGCTGCTTGTAGATTAGCCCCCTTCAAAGTTGCATTTATTTTTCTCGTCTTTGCATTAAATCTGCCCAGCCCACAGTTTCCTGTAAATTAAATCTGTATTGCATGTGCACTAATTCTCTTCTCCCGAGGCGTTAGTGTGGATTTAACGGTAATTCATTTTCTCTATAGAAACGTAGCACAAGAATGAACATCTTGGGTAGCCAAAGTCCACTCCATCCTTCCACACTGAGCACAGGTAAATTCTGATGGTTTGTAATCTTAGTATCAGAGGCCTCTGTGGGTAAAGAAAAGATCTATTTCATACAGCCACAGAGTGCAGCCATGTAGTACGAATGCCTTGATGTCAAATACAATCTTAATCAGTAGCTTCTGTGTCATTAACATGCTTACCCGTACGGGCACTGTAGAAGGAACTTGTTTTGCTTTGATCGCCCACTCAAGCTTTTCTTTAGGACTAGTCTTTTGAAACTCAGATTTCCTAAAAACAGACACTCCATAAATGTTTCCTTTTAAAAGAATCCAGCAGTTAATTCACTGTTTTGGACAAGGAAAGTTGATGAGTGATCTTTTACTCTTTAAAGAATAGGAATGAGAGTTTTCAAAACAGAATTCATTCCATAATAACTGAAAAATGTAAAATATGCAAGTCCTGAACATTCGTTTGAAATCGTAAGTTTAATAAAACAACAGGAAATTTTGTAATAATATCCGAGACTTCTTGGAGGAAACACAGCTATTCTCTTTTGCTGTTCTCTTAACAGAATTTTAAAATACCATTTGAAAAACAAAACAATAAAGATAAAAATATTTGGGGGTAACTCAACTCTTGAAAGCACCATCTAAAGTGCTCTTCTCTATTTGAGAGTTAGAGAGACTTATTTCTAACTTGTTCACTTACACATTGTGTTCTAAGAATTGTTAGTCTCAACGTTTTCAATGAGATGAGAAGGCAGTATTATAAGAGACTTCTCTTGTTTACCTAATTGTATATCTGCAAATCGGAAAATACATGGAGGTAATGCCTCTCTACTTGGTATATTAAGTAGATGCATTTTTTGATATTTATTCTTTTTTTATGTAGGTTGATGGAAGATACTTTATATTCTGTAAGAGAACTATACCCACTTTTAAAATGTTTTAATAATTAGTATGTGGAATAAATGGTTGCATGTGTAACTGTTTTTAACCATCCTCTCCCTCTTTTTCCTCTCTCCTCCAGTTATTCATAGGACACAGCACTGGTTTCATGGCAGAATCTCTAGAGAAGAATCTCACAGGATTATTAAGCAACAAGGGCTTGTAGATGGGTAAGTATTCTTGTTGCTCAGTATTTATTATCTGACAGTCTGATCTTTATAGACAAGAGCACAACTTCTGATGTAATAGTTTAAAAGTTTCTGAGCACTTCTGAGTAACCTGATTGCCTGGTAGCCCCATTATAACCTGCCTGGATTCTAAAAAGTCAGAGTGTGTGTTCGTAGGAGTGGGTCCTAACTTTTAATTTGAAAAGTAAAATCTTAGGAATACACTTAAATGTCTTTCTTTTTTTTCCAAAAGAGGCAATCAAGTTCTTGTCAATGTTTGAATTTGAAAATAGTTAAGTCTTGTAATCTGCATTTTTCAGGCAAAGCTGTACCTAACTGTTTGCCCACAAATTTATAATCAGCCATTCATGCTCTTTTGCATGAATCAGAGCAACTAATGGTGCTTGCTCACTATTTATTTCTGTTCTAGAGCAAAGAAATGGAAGTTCCTGTTCCAGCACTCTCTAGAATGTAGTTGAAATTTAAGTATCTTCTGAGCATCTGTTTTCCTTATTTATCTGGAGTTCTGGCTGTTGAAGGGAAGGTGCTTGAACTGCATTCAGCATTGTTTATTTGTAGCATGGGAAAGGCATGGTTGCCTGTGGTTCACTGTCCTCATTGCTCTCACGTAAGATAGAAACATCCATATTGGCTTCACAGGAGACAGTGAAATTCAAACCTTTCTTCATCATTTTCTGACTCAGAAGCAACACTAATCTTTCTGAAGACTAAAATGCATTAGGGAAGTAAAAATTGCATGTACATACATTCATCAAGCAGTGTTTGCTTATTTTTGGGGGGTCTTGTCTAGGCTAAATCTATTGGATTTTAGCTTAGCAGGTCCAACAGAAGAAAAGCTGAGAAAGCAAAGGAACACTGCTGACTTTTTGGGTTTCTGGTTTTCTCACACTACATATCATTATAATCTTGGGCTCATTTTGACTTGTTTTCTTAGGAATCCGGTGGCCCATCCTTCTTGAGTTCTTCATAAATGTGTTCATAAATGTTGAGGCTGTGTTAAATTTGTGCCCAATCAGCTTACTCACTGTGGAAGGTGAAAATTCGTTAGTTTGGCCATAGTAAGGTCCATCAGCAGTGACAAAAGAACCGTGTTACCTATGTGCTCTGAGATCTGAGGATCATGATTTTCAGGGTGGAAATCTCCTGCCTGTGTTTTCCTGCTCTGTGTGTTCTCGAACAAAAGAAGGCAGAAAGTAAAGAGTTTCCTGGTGCTTCATGGAAGAGGCTCAGCAATGTATACAGGCAACTGACGCTGCTGTCTTTGATATGTGTTGAAGCTCTTGTTGCAGATGCATCTGTCTTTGTAGTCATTGTTTGTCTGGTAGCTGGTTGCTTGCCAGAGGTTGAGTAAACAGTTGCAGCATCAGTTGTGCAGAGCTTTGCTTTGTGCCACCAGCTTACAATACCATGCATTATCTGAAACAGCTAGATAAAAAGTAATTGAGAGATATCTGCAGGAACTGCAGTAACCACAGGGCAGGTAAGGTCTTTCTCCCTCACATTGATCATAATTTATAAAGGCCTTTGTCCCTTTTCCACATATCTCATCTTCCTAGGATTATAAAGGAATGTTCATGGTACGATGCATGGTTTCTGAGGGTGGCAAGACATGCTGTCCCTGACTACTGAACAGACCCTGGTAATGGTGGTGCATTTTTGTGGTACTGACATTTCTCAATCAGTTCTGAGGAGTTGGAGTAAATTCTTTTGGATTCTTAAGACTACAAGCAGTTCTTGCAACTGCACCTTGGAAAAGTGTGTTCCTGGCTTAGTGGTCAACGATTAAGAGGCCTGCCCCTGAGTCCTGTGCTCAGCCATCTCACAAATCCACTGATTAGTGCTATAAGCCTTGTGCCAAAGGTATATTCCTGTTTCCTGTGGCCGAGAGAGGATCTGCTTCCATAGTTCATAAATGTCAAGGGGAGGAAACACGGCATTTCTTATCTAGTATTTTTCCTCCTCTTCCCAGTATGGTTGTTAAATAAAGTCTCTTTCGGGTAGGACTTCAGTTTTGTGGGTTTACTTAAAAGTGACAGCTACATAGTGTTTGATGTTGGTAGCTGTACACCTAAAGTATATTTCCTTCCATAATGCTGATGGAAAAATACTGTGAGTGTTCTAGAGGGAAAATCAGTGTGTGTTTATTCCATCTTGATAATGTTGAGGCTACATAACTGGGAAATAATTTTAAGAAAGTATTGAGCTGTTTCTGTGCAACTGCAGTCATTTAACCTACACATCAATTTTGCTGACACTGGATTTTTGTGAGCTGATGCAAGACATTGTAGAGTGGGAACAGATTCCCATATATTACTTTCCCATCTACTGAAATTCAGATTTTCTCTAGAATTAAATGATAACATTTTCTTCGTGAGAGTAGGTATCATTAATGGAAAGCTAAGTTAGAGGGAACCATAACAAAAGCCTCATAGGTGCATTCTTAGGGGAAGAACTACCGTCATGTATCTTGCACCTCTTGTTTCTTCATCTGTTAATGTTGCATAGCCATGGTAAAATAATTGAAAGCAAATTGCCAGTTATGAAATCACCTCTTAAAGCAACTAAAGAAGAGTTTGGCAGTGGCACAAAGTTACTTAGTAGTTCTGATTATTTAAGAACAAATAGACAGGGGTATTCAATTTATTCTTAAAAATGTTCTCTCCTAGATTATTTCTTCTCCGGGACAGCCAAAGCAATCCAAAGGCATTTGTACTTACGTTATGCCATCATCAAAAAATAAAGCATTTTCAAATCTTGCCGGTAAGTAGATTATTTTTTATACTGATAACAAAACCTGAAATTTTAAACCATGAAGCTTTTGCCAACATCTGAGGAGACCTCTTATTAATTACTGATGTAACTAACAAAGCTGTTTCCATTAGCAAGTATATAAGCAGATAATCTTTAGAATTGTCAAATGTCTGATTAAAATTATTGATTACCATTGCTGGAAAACTAGTGTAAGTCACTACATTACACAAGTCTGTGTTCTCTGTGACTGGCAGTAACAACAGCAGCTGTTGTCTCCCTCGTCACTTAAACAAGCATAGAATAACTTTGGGAAACTTTTAAAAAGTTTTATTCTGGAGGTTATCCAATAATGTGGAGCTTCAAATAATGTTACACTGAGATGCTGGAAAACATTTTGATTTTTTTTATCTTGATCAAAAAAAGCATGAAAAATTTAAGATTATGTAGACCTTTTAATTGTTCCAAACCCTCTTCCCTTGCTTAGCCTGCCAATTTTACAAACAGCTAACAAATCCTTTTGGGGTAAATTCATTGTTTTATCTAACGAATGCCAGTGCTGTCTGTACAACTTTCAATTACTCTGCCCACAAACTTTAACTTTCATAAGCAAAATGTTACAAGTTGGGCTAAGGTATGTTTTTTCTAGCTCTGTACATCATTTCACAAAGAACTGCAGGCACTGGGTTGTTTGGGCAACCGTGTGCCAACCAAATGCTCATCAATTTTTTATGTCACACACTCGTGGTACTCTCTAAGTTTTTCCATGCTTGCATCTCTTCATGCGCAGCCTAACTTGAAAAGGATGGTTTTTTTTCCTAGTGTGAAGATGATGGACAGATATTTTTCAGTCTGGATGATGGGAACACCAAATTCAGTGATCTAATCCAGCTTGTTGAATTCTATCAACTAAACAAAGGAGTCTTGCCCTGCAAACTCAAACACCACTGCATCCGAGTGGCCTTATGACCTCAAATCTGACTCTCACTGAAGACTGGATTTGATAGAAGAGTAATTGTAAGAGAACGTTGACACTGGGGAATTGGCAGATTTGTAAGTTGGTTAAAAAAGATAAATATTATGCACCTTGGGACTCTGAAAGGGATGGATTCGACAGGTGCCAACAGACCAAGATTGCTGGTTTGTCTAACACCTAAGAGTGATTGCTGCTGAGTGTCCCAGCATCCCAAAAATGGGGGGAGGGTCTGTAAAACAATGAGTAAATTTAAAACAAAACTGGAAACTATCTTGGCTGGGCCACTTAACAGGAACAAGTGTGAAGAGAAATCTTTGAAAAGAACTCTTGCCCTGGAATAATCTTGACAATTAAGACTAGTGTGTTTACTTTTTGTATTGATCACTTTTTTTGCACTCCTACTTTGTTTCGGATATTGTATGCAGCCTATATTAGGAGCTGATGTGGCTTTTAAAATTCATGCAGGAGTTGGGTATTAATCTGCACCCTAAAATGTATGGAATGCTTCAGCCTAAAAGGATCTAGAAGAAAATCAAGAAGTGTGTGTGTGTGTGTGCGCGTGTCTCAGTACTTCTCTGGAGACCTGAGGTTCAATGATCTGCAGATGTCTTTGAAGAAGCAATGAGGATACAATTCTAAAAGAACATACCACCAATATATGTACTCTTAAACTGTTGACTTGTAGCATTATGGCTGTAGTATGTTGATGGCATATTAGTGGCATCCAGTCATGCAGAGACTGTATTAGATTCTATGCACAAATTTTTATTATTGGAGTGGTGGTTTGTTTTTTACAGCCTTTTGACTGTTTTCCTGAGGAAACTTACTGTTACTAAATAGAGTAGGACTGAATGACTACACTTGTATTTGAAACCACCATTTTTTGTGAGAAGATTCTTCTGCAGGTAGTCTTAGTATGACAATATAAAAAAAAATTGAAAAAACAGTGTTTTTAGCTTTATAGCTCCTTGAATTTTCAGACTGTTTCAAAGAGCTCTTTCGATATAGTAAAGCTACAGTGACACAAAGCTCTCCTGGGGATAGGGCATAAGAAGAACTGTACCCCTTCTGCTTTTTGTAGGGCCATGAAAGTTTACATGGTGAGAAGGAACATGCTGGGAATAGAAACAGATTTGATTGTGAAGTAGCTGCTGGCAATATCATCCATTGAGGTAACTGGTGATCCCTGTGTCATGTGTGCTACCGCATGCCAGTACCTGTGGCAGACAAGCGTGTATCTTGCTCTGGTGCTGGTTTGTCGTCAGAACTGCATTATTGTTAATGTTTAAATGAATTATTTAATGTTTACACAATAACTGTTTCTGATGATAAAGCAGTAGTAAAGTCAGACAAGCCCCACCTTGATCCTCCAATTGCAACCAACCATTCCTTCAGCAACTATTTGAACTGAAGTAACTTCCCAGTGCTTGGTGCCATTAGCCGCAGTGAGAAGTATTCCACCCTGGGAACTTGCAGAGTGTAGTGCAGAACAGAGCATTCGTAACATGGTAAATTATTTACACAGGCTAGTTAATCCTTAATATTTGCCACTGGGTTTGAAATCCTAGCCATCTGAAAGGATAAAGAAGGAAAACCAATCCTACACTTTTAGGTCTTCATGTAGTGTTAAGAATAGCTTAAGACAAACCATAACCTGCCTGAGTCGTCCATATCAGCTTAAACTATGTCAATGGTATAGAAACACTGTATTTTAGTTTACAGAACACATTTAGTATTTTTTTCCATTTAATGTCTAGATACTAAAAATGAAGAATTGATTTTGGTTTTAGTAGAAGCCTTTGTTTTGTTTTGTTTTGTTTTGCCTTTTTTAATTGTACATAGTGAAATGAGTGTTCCTACTTTCTAGACAATGTATTTTAAAACCTTGAAATTAAGCTAACTTAAGTCTGACTTCACTTTGCATGCTTCTATTTGGCCCCTATTAGGAGAAAAAAAATACTTGTATTGACTACATTACCAGTTTAATAAGACCATTTATGCTGTAGTTTTAAGTTTTTCTGTTTACATAGCTTAGTGACAACCATGCATTTTTCCCAGTAGGCGGATAGTATTTGCAGTGTTTCATATTTATAAAAAAAAACCTTGCATCTTATTTAAATTGAGAATAAACGTTTGACTATGAACCATGATTTTTGTATGTAGATGGTTGACTTAGTATTTTGTACTCTTCCCAGCTAAAGTGAGCTGTTTTGAGAAAGTGACCACCTTCAAAGTGGCAACAATCTTACTTAAGCAGATCACTGCTTTGTCTTCTTTCTGCTGGAAAACAGTCAATACCACCTTAGTTTTCCAACAGATTCAGCTGGCTGCCAGCTCAGAATACCAAGGACTGAAGGACATTTGACTCTTATTTTTGTATTTAAATGACATGAATGTAAAGGGGATGCTCAGGGTTGTTTTGGAGCCTGTTGAATTTTTATCTTTTTGCCTGTGATTTTATTTTCTAAATAAATACTTCATGTAGCAATCTTGAATATGTGGAGAAGGAAAATGCCAAACCATTTTGGTAATGAGGTTACTAGTTAAGTTATGTTACGATAGGTGTTAAAGTACAAAAAACTTTTTATTTGTTAATTAATCTTGAAGAAACACGTGCCTCAGTTTAGATGTTTTGTCTTATCTTTTCTGCACTAAATACCTGACAGTTTGACCAATCAATGCACCTTTCCAGTGGCAAGACTTGCTTATCGTAAATTATATTGTCACAATGCAAGATTTAGTGACTGTAAAATGGAATAAAGTTTAAAGTTTCAGGGAATGCAAAAGGTATTAACTTAAGAGACAAAACCTTTATTCAATATGCTTTGCTTCATACTGTAAATAGCTTTTTGGCTTGTGAACCTAATTGTAATCTTTCAGGTATTTTTGTACAAATAAGGGACTGATATTCTGTTTCTTGTAATTAGAAATAAACGTTAATACAATGCTATTCATTTTACATTGGAATGAATGTCATCTTTTGGATATATCAGTACACTGTGTATCTCTTGCCTTAATTCACATTAATTGGGTGGATCACGTTAAACAGCTTTTAAGAAGCATGAAGAAAAACACAATCCCCAAGATACCTTTATTCTGGCTGTTCTGTCTTAAGATTCCTATTAGGATAGACTGCATTTTATTTAGAAAATAACTTGTTTGCCCCTTTTGTTTGAGGAAAATTACCAGGGATATTCTGCTATGGAATTTACAGTATTCATTTGGCAAAGCTACTAGAATCATATCAGACCAACATACCATGACCATCTTTCAGGTCATAAAGTTATAACTCCTTGAAAATGCACACTCTGCATAAAACTCTTCATTGGCCTGATAGCTGTTGGATCAGAAAACCTTTCAATAGTACTTCCAGAAAGCAATTATTTACCTCTGGAACCCTTGTATTTAAGTGGTCTATCAGCATTTGGGTAGAAAAGCACCATCTGCACAAAATACATCTTTACTTCAAAAATCCAGGGGGGTGGAGGGGTGGGGTGCAGGGATTGGTGGTTCTTCTGGCTGATAGAAAAATAGAAGGTTAGGAATACTTTATTTTAATTTTTTTGGACACAATCTTTTCCTGTTTCTGCCTTGCTTATCCACAGAAGCCATCAAATGCATTCCACTTCAAAACTGTTACACTCTGGCTTCTGCATGCTATGTCTCCATGTGACGTGTCCATAATGCACCACAGCATGAGTTAATTAATATGTTAGCATGATCAATTCATTCATCAGCACATAGAGGCAGAGTACTTCCTTTGGATTTTGATTTTCCTCAAGTTTTTTTTTATCTGGACATGCATATTAAAGTGCTTAGAATTCACTATTCTGCAGGCAGTAACTTTTTTCACTAAGCTAACAAATGGGACCGCTTGCCTACCAAGGTATCCATTTCCTGCTTGGCTAGAGGAGGCCATGCTAACATTGAAACTGACTCCCTCCATTAAAATTCAAGGACAATAATTGTACACAAACATGTTAAAAAAAAAAAACCAAAACCCAAACAATACAAATCAACACCAAACCCCCATCTTACTTTATTGTATATATTGCATTTGGAACAGACAAGATGGCATTAAAAAAAGTAACACGATAAGAAGATCTCAGTAAGCCTCCCCAGTGGCAGGGTAGTGTTGTCTGCATGTTTGTCCAAACTGCCCACCTCTGTGGCAGATGCAAAATACCTGTGAAATCTGGCATTAGCAGTGGGTACTTGGGCCATCAGAACATCACCAGTACAAAATTAGTCTGGGCCAGAAGTCAGTCTGTGGTACAGATTTTAATTACTTGCCTGATAGGTTTGTGCTTCTTTTACATTAGTTGCAGAACAACAGACATGATCAGACATCTGATCCCACATAAAGCATTGTGGCATGAAGTTCACCTGGCAAAACAGCTTAAATGCATTTGGACCTATAAGTAAATTCCTATCAGACTCATGTTTTACGGCATGTGGCTGCAGGACTTTCATCCTCATACAAAGAACACTTGAACTAGGATTACTTCAACACTAAATTGTTGCTTCAGCCTGTCCGTGCAAAACCGTACAATTTACATGAGAAAAACATCACCAGATGAGCCATTTCCCTACAAGTTGAACTTTAGATGACTTTTGGTCTTTGTTATTGCTAATTTAGTAATGCTTTAATCAGGTTTGTCAATGTCCAGTTTGTAGATTGCTTTGTGTCTTGGACATTGTTTGTCTGACATCTTGGAAACTTCGGTAACAATGTCAGCAGATGGACAAAAGAGCTTCCTCTGAAATATCCATGTTGCCTTGATTTGGGTTGCTTCTGCATCCTAAATCTTACGTCTTCCTCCCTTAACTTGAAGCACAATTTAATTAGTATTTGAGAACCCAACATAATCACAACTATGTCCAAGAGCTGTATGATTTTCATTCGATGTTGCGATTACTCATATGAAAATGAATTAGTTTGTGTAACATTCACATTGCAAACCCTTAGCCCAAAGAGGATCCTGCTCTAATTGCTTGTCATTTTGCACAGATACCAGCAGATGTTTTAGCAAGAAACATAGGTTCACACAAGACACTTAAGTTGTGATTAACAGGATCTTACAACACTTGTTAGTTGTCCAGGTTTGCATGCTTTGCTATAATCAGTATTTTCCTTCCCTTGGCTGCTAGACTCTAGTGCCACAATTGGGGAATAGGAATGTGAAATTAGAAACAGCTGCTGGCCCTGAGCCAAAATACAGCCTGGGTTTATGGGCCCTGAAGCTCAGCTCAGCTGTGCTCAGAGGTACAACTCCTTAGAGCTCAGAAGAGAGACAGGGAGGGAGAAAAAATTACTCTTGGGCAGTATTGTCCAAGGGATGGTTTGGGTGTGACTAGGAACACAAGTGAAGAGAGTGCTGTGGTGACTTGAGTGCTGCTCACCACTCCCTAAGAGTCAGTTTCCCGTCCTCTTCCCTCAGACTTTTCAAGACACTTCTACATAAAGACTTCCATTTTATGTGACTTTTGAAACACATTCTCCAGAGGTGTGAGGACTGGCATCTTGTGTTATCAAGGAGAGAAACAGCAGTGGAATTGGTGTTCTCTACAACCTTTTAATCTCGAAAACAGCCTGTCCAACTGCCATTAGAAGAAAAGGAAGGTGAAAGCATAGTAGTGTGGTTCTCCCAAGAACAATGATGGTTAAAGAAACTGGCTAAGCATAGCCCTGAAAGTGTACAATATCATTGCTCCACAAAGAATCCTAGATACACTCTATTTTTAAAAAATTTAATTATTTAGACCTTTTCATTATTTGATTTCCTCCCCAATACTTTTTTTTGCTGCTGAATTTGTGCATGGCAATAATGTGCTCTGTGTGACTCTTACCAACTCGTAGTTTTCAGGTTGCTCTCAGAATCAAAACCAAACACAGAAACAAGGCAAGCTGCGAGGATTATTCCTGAAAAATAACTCCACAATACATCTAGTCATGGAAGAATGTAAATTGATAATTATAGAATTGGTGAATAGAGGACTTATTTTGAGTTTTTTTTTCACTAGACAGTAAGGTTTGTGAAAACAGCTGGGTAAACAAGGGTGAAAGTCATTGAAGGCTCACAAAGTTTGCCTCAAAATACTTTCAATCAATTTCCAGAACATGCATTTGACCTGCTTTAGAAAACATCTTCAGAGAAGAGCATGTACCTAGGAAGGAATTGCTTCCTCTCTCCTTAAAAAGTGTAAGAGAGCAGAAATTCCTATGACAGCAGAAAAGGAGTTAGGATGCAATAGAAATGGAAGAGCAAACATGATGGTCAATCAAATATGTAACAGTTCAGTGAGGCAGAATAATAGATTTATAGATAAACACAGGCAGCTAAGCAGAATACAAAACTTAATTATGAGATTTTTCAATACATAAGTCACCTGAAGTATGCAGAGGACCAGTTCAGCAAAACCAGAAATATTTTTTCATAAACTGCTCATATAATCTCTTGCACTTTCTACCACAAAATGTAGCACATGGCAAAAGTTCACATGGGTTCACAAAGGCATTCCATCACATCATGAAAGAGAAAACTCAGCTGAGGGATGGTAACTACAAAAGTACCATCTTATTCCCTGAAACTCCATTGATCACGTCACCAACCAGGAGCAGTCTTCAGGGAAAAAATCATTACTTGACAGCACATATACAAGTACATCTTCCCTACATATCCACTACTAAGACAAGAGCTAGAGTTACTTTTTATCTGATCCGGTAATGTGGATCATGATGAGCCATGAGGGCTGGCTCATACAGAAGCAACTGCAAGTAGCACTTAACAGGTGAGAACCAAGAAAACCTGCTCTACTATCAACTGGAGACTCCCTTTGACTGAATTAAGGCTGCTCTTAGTGAAACAGCCATGTAAGTATTGAATTTTCATCCTACCACCCTACCTCGAGAAGTGATGCCTGCAAGGTCTGCAACAGCTGTCCTTTCCTCGTGTGCCTTCCCCCCTTCCAGCCTGCCACTGGGAGGGTTTGCTGCGAGTGTGGGGGCTGCCACAGCAGAACTGAGTCCATCAGGGCTCTCAAGTTGTTCAAGAATAGTGTCTGGCTTCATTCAGCCTCAAAACTGGGTCCTCAGTGACAGGGACTGAGCTGAGCTTTTGGGCTGTCCTCCAAAATGAGATCTAAACAGGGAATTGGTGCTACTCCCTCTCAAGTCAGAAATGGGTATTCTAAAAGTTGCGTATAAATGGGTATCTCTTGGCATTTTTGTTCAGCGGTGCACGGGGACGTGTTGTGAAGGGTTCTCCTGGGTAAAATGCAGCTTCTCCTTATACCATTGACATCTGAGGTACAGAAAGGGGCAGGCACCTGCTAAAGGCAGGTGATTTTTCTCACTGAAAGTTGTAACACAGCTGGAGGGAGAGCGCTGCGCTGGAAGGGCAGGCCAGGTGTGGGGGGCACAAGGGGAACTGTCGAGGCTCTCCCCAGCCACCCACCACTGCTCAGGCAGGGAGAGAATGGGAAGAGCAAATCACAGAATTTTTAGGGATGGAAGGGCTCTCTGGAGATCATCCAATCCCACTCCCCTGCCATGGCACAGTCACTTAGGTTACACAGGAATGTGCCCAGCTGGGTTTTGAATGTCCCCAGACAGGGAAGGCTCCATGACCTCTGTTTCCACTCTCAATGTAAAGAAGTTCTTCTTCATGTTGAGGTGGAACTTGTGTTTCAGTTTATGGCCATTGCTCCTCATCCCGTCTCTGGGCACCACTGAAAAGTCTGGCACCATCCTCTTGACACCTGCCTTTGAGGCATTTATATGCACTGACGAGATGAGATGCTGGTGCCCAGCCTGGTTCCATCCCGCCCGGAGGATCCTGCTGCCGAAGATGTCCCAGCAGCAGCCGTCAGAGCGCGGCCGGGCTCTGTGCCGCCCCAGTGAGGGGCTCACCCGGGCGGGCCCCAGGCAGCCGCTGCCCTGAGGGGCCGGGAGGGACCGGGGACCGCCTCTGACACAAACAGGAGCTGGTGACAACGGGATCTCCACTTCTACTGATTTCCAGTCTCCGATTCTGACAAGTCTAAATCCTGGAGTGAGTGGCATCGGCGCGGGCCAGCTGACACACAGGCCGGGCTGTGCCCGGTCCCACAGCTGGGGCAGGCCGGGTTGGCGAGGCCGGAGGACCGCGGGCACGGCCGGCTCCCGTGCCCTGCCCCGGGCCGGCAGAGGGCGCGGTGCACGGGCCTGCCCTATATATGCGGGTGCGGGGTCTTCCCTTGGCTGGGCTTCCTTTGATTTATGGCAGCACCCTGGGCCTGGTCTCCTGTGCAACTGCTGTAAAGCAGCTCTAAGCGCAGGCAAGGTTCCCCCCGGAGGGGCGACTGGTGCAAGTGGCAGCGCTGACACGGCCGGAGCGGCGCCCGCCCGTCCCCGCCAAGGGGAGCATGCCCCGGGCTGTGGACAGGAGGGTTTCTCCCCGCCCCGGCAGTGCCTCCGAGGCACCGGCAGGCGGGAGCCGCTGGGCAGCCGCTGCTCCGGCAGCTCTGGGGTTTCCCAACTTGTCCCACTCGCTTCCTCGTGTGACCCGCCAGACATCGCCGTGGCGTGGATATCCTCGTCAGCTTAACCCCGGCAGAGGCAGGGTCTGCTGGGGCTGCTGCCTCCCTCAATCCCACGTCTCGTTGGATTTTTCACTGTAGGCTCTGTGAATAAGTGAGAAATCCCACGTCCCTCCCGTCCCAATGGCTGCGAATTGCGGCTGAATGAGCCCACAGGTTTTCTGGTTTCCCAGTGTTGAGAAAGAGCGGCCGATAAAGCTGACAGAGAGCCACGCCTGGTTAATGGTTAACGAAGGAGTGCAGGGCGAGCACAGTACCAATGAAGACCCGATAGTTGCTGGGAAAGCCTTAGCAATTTCTTGAGATTAAAATTCCTCAGCCACTTCTGGCGACCTCTTCTTCACAGGGTGACTGTGAACTACAGGGAGCTGTAGGGAACTAAAGAAAATACCTGTTTCTAAGATACCTGGAAAAGGAGTCAAGTCCCCAAAAAGATAAGGATAAATTCGGTAAGGTCTGAAAGTGAAATTACCTCTGCACTTTCACCAAATGATCTGATCCAACAAATCCACGTAATTTGTTAGGTATTGAGTTAGTCAGTGTTTAGAAGTAAAGCATAATATGCTAAATGTAAGTATTTTAACGAACGTGTGCTTAAACCAGCTTTGGTGAAGTAGTCAAGAGTTCATGAAATATTTTGAAATGAAAACTTTGCAATTCACAACATTTTAAAGAGAACTTCTTAACTGCTTCTAAAAATTGACTTGAGGGCATTGCTGCTAAAGGGAAGCAGGCTGGAGGGATGTCAGTACTTCTAAATGATGGTGTACTGTGCGGTCTTGGAGCTGGATCCCAGCTGACAAGGTAATGTTATTAATCTTTTCAAATTTGGTGAGGAAAAAAAAGTTCCTATTTGTTCGAAAATTTTGTGCTCCTAGTCTTTGAGCTTGGTTTCATTGTAAAAGTGTTACGTGAAGTGTATCCTCTTGCAGAGATCCTGTTTATGGCACAGCGGCTAAAGTGATCCTCGTATGTTGACACTGCAATTTTATGTGGGGCTAAATGGGAAGCAGCAAAAATTATTGCAGTGCTGCTGGGATTCAAAGAGCAAAAAGATACTGAAATTGGAAAAGGAAAGGTGAAATAAAATGACAATCACCATTTACCTTACGGAAATTTACTGCTTATGTCAATGGTAAATAAAAGGAGAAAAAAAGATACTCTAATGAAAGTTCAGTGAAAAACGGGTTTGCAGTATAACTATGATACATGCTGAAAGATTTCTTGGGAGAGTGACACCTCAAGGAAGAGCATCCTGGAATTCTGATGTTCAAAGTATGCATCCCCCACCAGCAACACAAAGTGAGGAAACTGGAATTTCTTGCTAAAATTGCTAAAGGTTATTTAAAGTTGTAAGACGGTTTCTTTGAATGTTGAGTTGATAGACATCCACAGGAAGTTTCTGTGTTGCTTTTGTGTATGTTTCTTACTCTGTTCCTTCTCTTATGCTGTGTCCAGTTCTGGGCCCCTCAATTTATCAAGGACGTTGAGATGCATCAAATGCATCAGAGGAGGGCAACAAGGCTGGTGAAGGGCTTGAAGAGCACAAGCCCTTTGAGGGATGGCTGAGGGAGCTGGGGCTGTTTAGTCTGGAAAAAAGGAGGCTCATGGGAGAGCTTGTCACTCTACAGCTACCTGGAAGGTGGTTGTAGTTAAGCGGGGCTCAGTCTCTTCTCCCAGGCAGCCACTGACAGAATGAGAGGACACTGTCCTAAGCTGCGCCAGGTGAAGTTTAGTTTAGACATCCGGAAAAAATTCTTCACTGAAAGAGTGATTGGGCACTGGAATCGTCTGCCGGGGAAGGTGGTGAAGTCACTGTACCAGGGCATGTTTACAAAAAGACTGGATGTGGCACTCAGTGCCATGGTTTAGTTGATGAGGAGGTGTTAGGTCTTGGGTTGGACTTGATGACCTCAAAGGTTTTTTCCTACTTCACTCTGTGATCCTGTGAAGAGCTGCTCACCTCATTCTTCTGAGGCACAAAAATTGGTATATATTTTTAATCGCAGATAATATGTTGTGTAATCAGAAAAATAGATGGCCAACACTATTTTGTCATTGGTGAGTGAGAAAAAAAAATAAAATTAGTCCAAGCTATGCAACAAACTCCATTTACTTCCAGCGTATCCTAATCACAATCCTGTTATTCATGTCAGCAAAGTCTGTTGCTTCTACATGTCCACAATGCTCCTGTGTTCCTCTGATGAGTGTCTCCCTGCTTAGCCAGTGTTTGTGCTGATTACATTTTTTTCTCCTAGCAATGGTATCTTTCCTGTAGAAAATATTTGGATTGAAACAGCTATTTTGTTGTACATTTTTCACCTTCTTTCTTGATCCTATGTGGATTGTATCTCTATCTATTTAAAACCAAATGAATAAACAGGAGAAGAAATATTATGATAAATAGTCATTACTTGGAAAGTAAATTGAGATTTTGGTGTTAGGCTTTGTCAGAGAGCTTGCAAGAGCACTGTATGTTTAGAAGGTTGCTCTTACAGTTTACAATTAAATAATACTAAATCATTCCCCCTTCTCTCCCCCCTACTCCCTGCTTGTTTTTGAAAAGAACATTTGGTTTGAAAATTCAGGGGAAATTTACTTAGCTTTGTGAAGGTGTAAACAGAGATTAGTTTTGTCTTTTCTGGTTGTATGTTTTCAGAGGAATTGGATGGTTTACATGGAGTCAAATGTAGTTTAATGTTATTATTCTTGTATTATGTCAGACCTACTACTTTATTCCTGAATTTATTTTTTACAGCTTCAAAGGCAGACAGAGAGATTCTGTCCCTAAGAAGCTGATGACTGATGTGAGGATTAATGGCAGCACATGATTTTTTTTTCGTTGATTCTCCCTCAGTAAAGTGCCATGCTGTGAGTCTAAGTGTAGGAACACAGGATGACTTGAAGGTGAAGATGTGGCTCTGGTACTGTGTCACCCATCAAACAGCCTCTAGAGAGGATGTATCTCCCCATCTTTGCTAGACTGGATATGAAGCAGAGAGGTTAGGAAGATTTTGAAATGTTTTGAGCAAAGATAAGGTGGAAAGGTTTCAGTCACTGACAGGAGTATAATGAGAGAGGACATGGGACTCTTCTGATGTTAACACCGGAGGCAATTGAAGCCATAGTAGCAGCAACTGTGCATTCCAGTAGAAGCTGGAATATGTATAACCCTAAGTCAGGGTTATTATTAGCATTTCAGAGTTTCAAGCCAGTCATGCCAAACTTGGGTTTGTGACATTCCTTATGCTTCAGAATTTTTTTTTTTTTTTTTTTTTTATATATACCAAGTACCATCTACTGTCTGATTGCTAGGGCAACGTCAAGCTCTGGTGTCAGCAATACTGTCATATAATTTGGAGTTCACTTTTAAAAAAGGAAGGGAATAATCTCTTCCTGCTCGGTAGACAGGATATAAGTAACAGACTAAAATTGGTGGAAAAAGATGTCCTAGAAAAAAAATGCACTGGACTGTATTGTTTGGGAAGGCTATAAATTCAGCATCAGACTAATGCTGCTAACTTGTGTATAACACCTCCCTATGTTTTGGCCTCATTTGCACTCAGTTATGCTGTTGACAAACTGTTTGATTTAAATCAATAAACCTCACAATTTTTAGATTTTCTTTTCTCTGACAGTGCAGGTACAGTTAATGTGGCATAACAAGAGGGAAGCATCATTACTGTGACTACTTAGTCATGCAAAAAAGCGAGATGGGAAATTACAGATATACTGCATATGGTGCTTTTCGCTTTTAAAAACCATCTGAGTTCAGGAAAGTAGAAAGGATACAGCTAATCGTGGAACCAGCTCCATGAATTTCAAGGAAATATACATTTCCAGACACATGGGACAAGCTGAAGACTGCTGAAATGCCAGCATGCTGGGAGAATGGCTGGCAGACATCTTTTCATCTTGGACAATACCCTAAAGGAAATGGCTTTTCACTGTGGCAGATATTGTCCCTTTCTGTGCTGCTCCTTTAAAGGGAGGGAGAGAGAATGAATGCAAAGGATTTCAGAGGAGGTGTCATTTCTTTAACGGCGTCCTGTGGGTGCATTATCTTGCAGAGACCTTTTCCTTTGTCTCTCACTCTGATTAGCACATGTCTTTGTGCAGTTTTAAAATGGTTGGACAGTTTTCCCTGAAGAAATACATGTGCCTTCCAGCAGTTTTAAATTGCTCTTGATATGTTTGATATCCTTATACATCTGCAAACCCATCAGACTCTTGCTGAGTTCTTGACTGTATTTCTTCCTGTGGTAATTATATTTTCTGCAGTTCTAACCACACATGATGTGAAAAAGTGTTTCCTTCTGTCTGTTTTTAATGTGGTGTCTTTAATTTCCCAGAGTAGTCCCTCTTGGGCTTTTTGAATTTGAAAAACAGAAAGTTCTTTGTCTTCTCCCTATACTCTTTTGTTCACTTATCCTTTCCTTGGTTTCCCTCGTGTTGTTCTGTTTTCAAAGCTAACCAGGCCCACTCATTTGAATCTCCCCTAGAGGATAGCATAAATGCCTTTGAAGAGAAATTTTCTCTTATACTTCAGGAGGACTCTGAAGTCTTTTGAAAGTAAAAATCTGAGAGAATATTGAATATTCCAGAAATGTTCCAACAATTGATCAAAAATAACTAGAATATTTTTCCTATAATTCTCCAACAGAATTCTTCTGTTCTTAGTGGATCCAAACTTTGCTATTCTTGATCATGCTACATATTTAGCAGAGTTTTCATCCAACAGTGCCACCAAGATTGGTTAGACTAAGTCTGACACTTAAGACTTCTTAACCCTCTCTGTATCCTGTGTTACTTCAGATTATTTGTACTGAGCTTCTCGCAACTCTGGGGGACAGATGTGACATTCCTAGCTCTCTTCCCCAGTTCCTATGGCTGCATCTTTAATAGGAAAAAAGAAGAGGGGGGAGGGGGATGATGGGATGGTGGAATGATGCACTTTCACTGCAAGTTTTGTATCTCACAAATATAAAAGCCCCCAGGTATTGTGGCTTTCATGTGTTTTAGGCAGCTGAAATAGAGGACTCTGAGACCTCCTTGACAGGAACTATGGTTAAGATGGGACGTAGAAAGAATGGACCAGGAGGAATACTTGCTGTAGTGATGGGTAGTGACAGGTCTGAGATGAGAGATCATGAGTAAGTCTGTGCTCTAATAAAAGATAAACTAACATCTAAGAGAATTTGTGGGAGAGAATGAGGAATATTGTGTGTATCTCTCTTATGAGGACAGGCTGAGGGAGCTGGGCCTGTTCAGTCTTGAGAAGAGACAAGTGAGAGGGGACCTCATAATGTGGATAAATATCTGAAAAGAGGGTGCCAAGAGAGTGGATCGTGGATCCAGGTTCTTCTCAGTGGTGCTGAGCAATAGGACAAGAGGCAGCAGGCAGAAACTGATGCACAGGAAGTTCCACCTGAATGTGAGAAAGAACTTCTTTCCTGTGCAGGTGACCAGGCACTGGAACAGGTTGCCCAGAGAGGTTGTGGAGTCTCCCTCACTGGAGATATTCACAAACCATCTGGACACAATCCTGTGCCATGTGCTCTGGGATGACCCTGCTTGAACAGGGAAGTTGGACCAGATGATCCCTTGTGATCCCTTCAACCTGACCCATTCTGTGATTCTGTGGTCTGTTGCCCATGGTTATTGACATGTGCTGAAGATGTTCTACAAGATGATAATATTTGCTTTCCAAGTATAAAAGGCCAGCTAATTTTATAGATTTTCCATTGCAAGTGGAAACACCCAGGGAACAAAAGAATTGATTTTTGGAAGAAATAAATTATGGCTAGAGAATATCTTTTTGAAACATCTCTCATGAAAAACAGAAACTAGAAAGGTGTTACAGATATCTTCATATTAAACAATAAAAGTTTAATAATTAAAAGCAACTAATGGATGATCTTAATCTATGAGGAAAATCCCTTCATATCAGTAAGTTTCCAAAATAATGTGTGAATAAAATTTAATATCACAATGTAAAATCAGAGGAAATACTTGATTGTGAGAGCTTGAAAACCTCTGCATGACTGCTAAACACTGTTGTTATTAAGGACCAATGATAAACTGGGGTATGAAGACAAACTTCATAACAAATTTAGATACAGAACTGTAATTTCCCATATAGAGAAGTCCTGAGACCAAAAACATTTTTTGGTATTCGTTCACCTTAATCAACCAATTCAACTGATTAATTCAAAGAAACTTATTAAGTGATAGAAAGCATTTGTGAAGTTTTGTAAACAATAACAGCATAAGCCTAGCTTTGAGGAATGTGCACACTCAAACAGAAAGCATTTTGTGCCAGTACAGGTGTCCCCAGGCAGTCACCAGCCAGCAGCAGGGCTCTGGCCCGAGCCTGCAGGAAAAACCAGCAGCCTCTGACCGGATGCACACATTACACTTGCTGCCATGGTTTTCCTTTTTTTAATGTTTTTTTAGCATTTTAATCCTTTTTATTATGCCATAATCTTCTGTTTATTCAGTATTTTTTTCCCTCCAAGGAAATTTATATTTAATGTTGGCATCTGTCCCAAGAATCCTTCTTTTTATCATCATACTAGAACATATTTAATTATTTAGCCATACGTTCCTTGTTTGTTGAGGCTAATGACATACAGCCTTTACTCAGGTGGGTATGTAAGTACATTCTTATATGTGTTAAGCTTTTCAGACTCTCAGAAGTCCTTTATTTGCTGGTTGCTAACATGACAGGTGCCTCACGCTCTCTCTTGTGTTTTCTGTTGCCTTGCACATGCCAGGATTTTCTTCTTGGCAATGCTCACAGGGGCAACGACTTGTCTCCTCATGCGCCTGCCCTGGCAGCTTTTAAATGGGCCCATGTTGTGCTATTCTCCTTGGGTACCTGGAGACCAGCTACAAAGGTGTTGGTTCCTGAGCAAGTATTGCAGGACCACATCCTTAGGCCTGCCACACCTGCTGGGATAAGGGCCTGTTGTTGTGCTAGGCTGCTGGAAATGATGTTTGTTAGAATGAAAAGTTTAATGAAAAAGTATGAAAAAGTAAAACCCAGAGCCTTGCAAATGTGTTTTGCGCTAATGAAAGATAAAGCACAAAAAATAGAATGCATTATTGTGATCGTGTGTAAGTGTGAGGAGTCTCTGTAGCTGCATCAGCAGCTCAGCTAGTTATAAGGCTGATCTCAAGAATATCTGCCCACGGCACACAACTGTTGTGTGAATTCATGCCCTGGGTTGTTGTTACGCCTACCTCTGCCTCCTCCTTTTCAAGGTTATTGATACATATTTCGATTGTACATCCTAATGAGTATGTTCCTGCCTTTGGGTGACTTCCATTCTAGCTCTATCCAAAAATCTGAGATGCAAACATATTTTTTGTCTGTTTAATTTTCCTTTTTTAAAAAAAAAGAGATTCTTTTACCATTGCAGTAATTTGTTACCATGTTGACTGCTGTTCTGTTCAGCCCAGTAATTACTTAATTGTGTACTAGTCCTTAAATGACTTTAAGATTGAGTGCTGAACTAGTAATTTGCTACTACTGTGGCTTTCTTATGTTTCCTTTCAAGGTTAAAAAGAAAATAAGACAAAAAAAGTCAGTCTTCTTTGCCACAGCTTTTGCTTTATTCTGAATGTTCCTTTGGATGATGCTTTCCCAATTTTTCATAAACAGATTTCCTATGGTTTTGAATATATATTTCTTAAAAATACATTGTGCCCTTTTGGAGCAAAAATTTTTGTTGTAATACCTCTTTATGAATAGTCATTTTAAAGGCACATAAACTTGGGCAAAAATTCCTAGCTCGCAGAATGAGTAAGATATTAAATGTGGTATAGAGAAGCCAGTGTTATTAATCTTATAAAATAAAAAATGCTATTACAGATCAGTAAGTACTGTGTGTTAGTGCCTTCTTTCTCACCTTTTCTTATTATCCTGCTCCTGATAATGGCTGTTAAAAAACCACTTTTTGTTTACCATTTTATTATTTAGAAAATCATCTGTAGTTTGAATGTTTCATTGGTTTTGAAACTTCAAATGATCTTGATGTTCTGCAGGTTCTTTGGTGGACATATAGGCTTGTTTGTGCTGTTTTATTAGGAAAAGCATATTGACACATCTTTAATTTATCTTGCTTGTTTTGAGGATCAAGTTCCATCACAAGAATGAGGCTGTGGAGGCTATTTGCAGCAAATGGCTGCAAATTTTGAGTATTTGTTTTTAGTGTATGTATATGTATGTTTAGTATGTGTGTTTATATTTTAGTATGTTTTGGTACATAAATTGCAAAAAGAAGTTGTGTGAAGGAAGGTGTTTGCTATTCTGAAGCTTTGAATGTTATTATTCATGTTGTTACAATATAATTACAGTACGAAGATTATCACATCCAGTGCAGCTGACCTTGCTGCCAGGTTCTGATTTGTCATCTTTTTGTGGTTTCTACTGCTCAGCACAACTCCATGTTAGAAGGAAATCCAGTACTTGTTTTCAGGGGAGGATTAGATTTTTTTTTTGAAAAAATACAGTTCCTACAGACAACTGGTAGTTACTTTAGCAACAGAAGCCTCTGATAAGTAGTTGGAGATGTTTTGAAATTGCTAAGACGGTGAATCAAAATTTATTGTATCCAAAGCAGGCTAAAGCATTCTTCTGCTCAAGTAAAGTATCTGTTAAAGGAAATTGGAAGGAAAACAGAGCAAACATAGACATAGAAGCACCATTCATTTATTGGAAAAACAGAAGGAAGGTTATCTTTTCAACCAAACAGGAAATGTTATGAACCTGAATGGCTTATTCAATAGATGTTTAACAGTACAAACATAAAGAGAAATATTAAATAGGTAGTGCTAGATGATGGAGTGTGACTGAGCTGTGTGTGAGTACAGGAAGTTGCATCTCCTGCTGTAATTTGTACATCATTCCCTTCTTCACTGCACAGTGCCTCTACGCTCCCATTTCGATCCCAGGCACAATATTCGGCCTATTTTTCACGGAAGAAAAAAATTGATTTTAGATGCCTGATGAGGATATGAACAGCTTCACTGTAAGAAAACCCACAGCTCCACCTATCTCTATTTCAAATTCAACAGGCAGAATCATAGCAAATGTTTTGAGTCTTAACTCAGGTTCTGGATCCCTTATTCCCCAATCTTCTTCCACATGCTAGTTGAGGATGCTTCTGGTCACCTTGTCATCACAGTTTTACAGCTTGTCTCCCTGGATAGCAGCAGTAGCAGCCAGCAGAGCTGAAAGCTGCAGTTCTCTTCTCTGAAGAGAACTGTATTGTCTTGAGCATCCAGAAACACTGACAGTCTTTTTGTGACAGCTTGCTATTCTAGGATTGGTAGAAACCAACTCTTCTTTGTAAGTATCCATTGAATGTAGCGTAACACTATTTTTCATGGGGTTTTTTTTAGTGAATGGGAAGTATATAATAATAATATACTACATATAATTCATCCTTTGTTTAACATCACTTTGAGTTATTTCCTTTATCTTAGCAGTGCTGCAGGATTCAAATGTAGTTGGTATGCATTGTACTCACAGCTGAAGAATCTTGAGTAAGGCTTTTTTTTTGTTTATCTAGTAAATTAATTTCCATAATTATTATTCTTGAAGACTACAGTCACATAAAATGTAGACTACTGATCTGGGTTGTATGAGTTTATTATTGTGTAAGAAAAAGTAAATAAATAATATTTTTTATGAAAGATTAGTGTGATTTTACATGCTGAGCATACATAGTAAGAAAGAAAATTAGCAACCAATGTAAAATATTAACTGCTTTTAAATCATTCACAAGTCAGAGAATGTAGATACTTAGCAGTGTTCTTCCTTTTAGTTTCAATGGGCAACAATAGTAGGTTTAGACTGGTGTGTTGTTGAAAGGGAGAAACTGAAAATATCCCCTAGAATTCAGCAGAAGCTATGGGCAGATAAGTTATCTTGCTTCCTCATATTTTGCAGTGTATGTAACATAAAATGTGGTAGTGATTCTCCTTCCCTAAGCATACTTTCACACCATTCTCTGTTCTCTGAACACTGAAAAACAGTGAAAAATGACCTTTCTTAACCACTTCCTGCTGACTAAAGTTAGCCTGGTGGTAGAGGTGTAAGGGATGTCTCTTAAGACTACACAGATCAAGATCACTCCTAAATAAGAGTGCTTTTTTAAGAGTTGGCAGGTAGGAAGAAAACAGAAATCTCAAAATTTCCAAAATTTTCCTTGACTATCATTCAAAGAACTATGCAGAATATCAGACTGCTGTAAAAGGAAATTGTTTCTAGACTGGCACCCTTTGACCTCAGCACAGAGAGGTTCAGAATTTGTGCCTCTGACCAGAGACAAACACTGGCAGACTTGTGACAGAGGGTGCTGCCACTTTAAACCTGGCCTAGATTTAGGCTGTTTGGATTCCAAATCCAGCTGGAGCCAAATGTGGTAGCACAGAAAAATAAGCTGGAAGAGAACAACACTTTCTAGCAAAATATTTTATGGAAAATTCCTCTCAGAACTTACCCAGAATTTCACAGCATATGGCAAAGACTCGCATCTGTACTTGAAAGCAAAAGCTTGAACTAAGGCCTCTGAGCACCAATGTAATTAATACATTGGACTGTCCTTCTTATTTCACTGCCTGTCTCTGCCAGTGAATCCTGGCTGAATGAGAGCCTGTCTCTCCTAATGATAATGTGGAAGCTGTGATTATCTTAGGTGTGGAAGTGAACAAGATCATAAGGAGAACAGATGGCAAGCAGTTCTGAGTGGGGAGATGGCTGGCTGCACTGTGGTGAAGCTACCTGCAGCAGCTTAAGCTGTTATCTTTCCTGGCTCACTGTTTTCCCTCCTAGCTGGAGATGATTGCCTTTCTTCTGGAGTTGGCAGGATGGTGCGTGTGAACACTTGGTGGCTCTGTCACCTAATGTCACAGGTACAAGCAGATTCTTTTAGGGATCCTTGATAGAAGAGAATTTGCTACAGGTACAGTTAGACCTTTATTACTACAATTAAACAATTTTCAGCATAGTTTATTGTTATATACAATTTTTAGGATTTAATGTAGTTTGTTGCACAGTTTTTATGAATTAGACTTCCAGTTAAGCAAAATTTCTTGTATTGAGTGTAGGTTTCTTACTATCTAGAGTCTTTAATTACCTACACTTTTAGTCACTTGGACCCTCTGCAGATCATGTCAAATTCTTAGTAATCAGTGCATGATACAATACTCGTAATTTGGACTCAGACTTTACCCAGGAGAACGTGATTCACTCACTCTTCAGAGGAAGACAGCAATGGCTGTGTCCCAGATCACTGGGGGATCACGGATTTTGCTGTCCAGCATCAGGACTTGCAGCTGTTTGATTTTATAGGCAGTATGTCATGTACTGTTACATTTCTGTGTTCCATAACAGGTGTCACCACATCCTGGCAGCAGTCCTGCATGGGCAAATAGTTTTTTCCCAACGCTGACAGGGGATCTGGCTGTTCTGTAACAGGGGTCATCACATCTTGGTGACAGCTACAGTGTTGAAAAGAGGAGAAGAGAATAATATGTGACCAGCACACTTATATGTTATGACTATTTGTCTTAGGAAATGGCATTGGTTATGCTAACCATATTACCAGGAGTCAGGAGCAGGGTCACATGGCTACAATGGAAAACCTCATCTTAGTGTAAATGCATATTCTGGCTCTCAAGCAGGTGGGCTATGTACGTATATCACTCCCAGCTCTCAGGCAAAAACAATCACCCAGAGCAGAAGGGAGCAAACATTACCTTTCTCATTGCTTCACCTGTGAACGTGTGTCCATGACCAGGGAGACTCATGCATGTGGAAGCTCAGTTCTCCAGAGCTCTCATATTGGGATATGTGTGTAGTGGGTTGACCCTGACTGGATGCCAGCACCCACCAAAGCCTCTCTGTCACTCCCCTCCACAAATGAAGAGGGGAGAGAAAATATAGCCAAGGATTCCTGGGTTGAGATAAGGACTGGGAGAGATCATTTATCAACTATCATCATGGGCAAAACAGGCTCAAATTTGGGATATTAATTGAATTCATTACTAACAAACTCAGAGCAGGATAACGAGAAGTAAAATAGGTCTTTAAAACACCTTCACTGAACTCCTCCCTCTTCCCCAAGCTCTATGTCCTCCTTCCCCAGCGGTGATGGGAAACGGAATTGGTCCTGTGGTCAGTTTGTCACAGGTTTTTTCTCCCACTGCTCAGGAAGAGAAGTCCTTCCCTTGCTCCAGCCTGGGGTCCCTCCCACAGGACACAGTCCTCCATGAATTTCTCCAGTGTGCTCCATTAAGCATAAAGTCTCCTGAAGCTTTGCATTGGTCTTTCCTGGAGAGGTGCCTGTGTTAGCACAGACTAAAGGGAAGCTGGAGACACCTTTGCAGAAAAGCTGACCGGGAAGGGCGAGAAACACTGGTGCTCCCTTGCCATAGTACTTGCTGTAATCTCAGACAGCTAGGCACCAGCAATCTCTTTGCGGAGAGGCTCTAGTGATCTTCTCATCCTTTCAAGAATGACTCAAGTCTTATAGTGGTGGGAAATGCTCTTCCAAGTTCATTGAAAATAGGGCAATGGTGGTGCATGGCACTCTTGACAAGACATTAATCACAGTCAGTGGCAAAATATCTTTTCAACCAAGCATTATGTGTTCTTTGATATCTTTGTAAACAGTGATCCAAACAAATCACTCACTCAAGAACAAGCACTGCATTGTGTTCCCTCTGTGTCTCAAGTCATTTTTGTTCCTCATGCCTCATCTGGGTCTGTCTTTTAATCCACACAGGGGGTTATTTCATTCATAAACTAACTGCTCCAACCTGCTTTTCTAACACAAGGTCTTCACAGCACATTTAAGGCCTCATAGCAGTTCATCTATGAGCCACAGCTTCTGTGAAGCTCACAGAAGTCAATGCTTGAGTACACTTTCTCTGTGAGCAATACATGGCTGGACGAGTGCCCTGGCAGTGCCTGCAGCCCTAGGTAAGCACACAGCTCACAGCAGAAGCTATTCCTATCTCTGTATTGGAAGAGTCTGCCTACTGTGATTGCAGCCTGCTCTCACTGTCTCTGTGACTCTTCACAGCCTGTCAGTTTTTCTGTTGACACTTTTTCAGTTCATCACAACCTCTCTTTTCTGTAGGCTTGCTTCCATAAGAGTAATATGCTCAGGCTGCCTCAAACCAGCAAATGGTACATTAACTCCTCTAAAACTGTGTGTGTGAGTCTGTGTCCATGTTCACTTCGTTAGCAGTTCCTTTTTCTCTTTCTTTGGTTTACCTTCACATGTTCACACAGCCAGCAATAGGAACTGAACAGGGAAAACAAGTCACACATAAAATATTTATGAAAAAAAGAGGATAGTTACTTTCCCAGTTTGCCAGCTCTGTCTCAGATTCATCTCCTGGCTAATCTGTTGCAAAGTCTACTTATGTTCTGCAGGAGACTTAGGTTTTATCCTCATATGTGCAAGTAATCCATCTATTTGTGTCTGAAGGCTTTATTTAATTCTTACTTTCTTCCAAAGGAAATACAACCTTTGTTTTAAATAGGAAATTGTTGCACATTTTAGCTAAAATATTCTCTTCTTTCTTATCTCACCTTTATGCTTATGCAGATTTGAACCTTTTTTATGGAACATACAAGGACTTTTCATTCCATTCCCCTTTTTTTTTTTTTTTTTGTTTTTTTTTATTACCTTCTTGTAGATAATTTTCTGTTACTAGTATTTTTACATTAATGGAAGAATATATTGGGGGGAAGAAGAAAGACAAAGAGGGGGTTCTACTACTGTTCTCTTTTTGAAGGAGTAACAGCAAGGAAAACTGTAAAAAATGCTTGCAGCCTCCAAATGATATCCTCAAACTACAGACATAGAGTAAACCAAATAAAACAAACCAGTGTTTTTTCTTATGCATAGGCAACAGTGACTTTTCCTTTGACATCAAATGTGGAAAACAGGCACAAATACTGTGCTAGATCCCTAATTAATTGTTTCAAATTGTTTTCTCAATATCTAAGATACTGAATATATCTGAGTCAATTCAAAGCCCTTCACATTATAGCTCAGAACAGGTTTGGTCAAATAATGTTAGGTTCAGTGAACTACAGCCCAAACACATCATCAAATTTAGTACTTAGAGCTACACATGAGGTTAGCATGAGAAGAGTGTCAGGCCATTCAGGTGAGGGAAAAACAAAGTTGAGAGTAGAGCCATCTAATCATAACTGGACTAAAAGCCTGGGGAAACTGCCTTTTCATTTCGAACCTGCATTGTACAATGGTGGAAGAGGTGAAAGCTGTTAGAAAATGGTTACAAACTTTTAATCCCATCTGCTCTGATCCATGTCTTTGCACATGGACTGGCAGTGGGACTGCAGAGACTGATAACACATTGTCTGCTCATTTTCTGGTGCTGTGCTGGAGCCTCCTGTTCAAACACAGCCTCTCTCCCACCTCGTTTGCAAACCAAAGCATTCAGGAATGGTAATAAACTGGTGCCATTACCGCATGGGCACAGCATCATTTATATATCATCATCAGGGTGACTTCCATGCGCATAAGCATATCGAAGCTTGTCTCTCGTTAGCTGTGAAAAATAGCTCTGCTGAGTGCTTACCAACAAGCCCCAGCCTTTAAACATTTTGGGATCATCTGTTATTTCTCTCACACTGGTATCCTCAATTTTGGAACAGTTTGGCACTAAAGGTGGGATCTTTATTCATTGTGTTTCATCAGTAAAAGAAGCTGTTCTCTTTGACAATGAGAGCAGTTTGAAGGGTCTAGAACAAATTCACAGGGCCATGTCAGATCTGACTTAGCCAGCACCTGTGATAGAAAACTTAGTCATCTTCCTTTTGTCCACCACAGAAAGATTCTGTTAAACAAAGATTTGTATATTGCCAACAGTTGATGGTGAGAATTAGGGAACTAGTAGAAGCCAGAAGAATTTCTAGAATTGTAGGAGAACACAGAACATGTTGTTAGAAGGGCATTTCATTCACCTTTTCCAGCTTGCCTGTTGTACTTTCAGACTTTATTACCTTTTTATTCCTGAGAAATTACAAAAGAAACATTTTAATGGAAGATGTGACTATTGCCTCTTCACAGCAAGTTTGACAGGTATAGCAGAGAAATAAAAACATGTCAATTGACTTTGAGGTTGTCTTTCCACACTGATTAAAACAACATTTTAACATTCTAATCTTAACTTTAGTTTCCATTTTTATTTTCCTTTGAAAGTTATTTACCTTTTGCAAGGCATTTGGATGAAACATTGAAGTAAGATTTCAGTTCTTTTTAAGTTTACTAGAGACAACTTGAATTTTTGCATCTCTTATACTCTCACAATACATTTTGAATTTTCAGTCAAATTCAAGGTGAAAGGAAACAATAGGAAAAGTCTCCAAAATGCATGTTTTCCTATGGGGTCCCAATATGTGCAGGTTGTGACCCTTGCACTCAGGAGTTGATTTAAAGTGGATAACATCTCAGAACCTGTTGCAACTGACAGGGATTTCTTGGTGCTTTTCAAGATTGCAGAGTAATCATTACATCAGCCAGCCCAGGCACTGAAAATGCAAGTCAGATTATAGAATAACATCTGGCACAAGCAGCTCACCAATGTCACAGAATGACACCAGCAAGCTCACCTGGGGAGTTTAGGTCCTGTTTTTATTTTGAATAGACTCTTCCAGAATTGTAGCAGAGTTTTCATTGGTCTTAGAAGAGCAAACACAGCCAGGACAGTTTTAAAAAACTGGGACTTTTTCCTCCTTCACAAAAGTTTGGCTGTAATACTGCAGTGGACAGGAGACTGGTCTGAGAGCAATGACTGTCCCAAATCTGCCACACTACCTGGCTATAAGCTGTTTAGGACTATGAAATGCTGATAGTATTTTTTTTTTTTTTAGATTAACTTGAACAAAATAAAAATGATGGGAAGTCACCAGGATTCATCTAGGAAAGAGAGCTCCCCATTAAACATCTAGAATAGGAAAAAAATCTTGAACACTTAGTATTGCTTTTAAGTGTACATATGATTAAAGAGAGAAACTGGGAAAAGTTGGATAAATCTTATCTGGGAATGTTAATTCCACAACTATATTCCTGCTCAGAGCTTGCAGTCACTGGAGTGGTACTTCAGCCATATCCGTGTGTCTTTCCTGGCAATCATCTTTCACAGAAGTGGATCAAAGCACTTGCTTTTACTGCAGCAGCCTCAGCAGAAATGTCCCGGGGTGCGCAGCACAGAGGGGGAGCATGTGATCAGGCACTCACTGCTAATGAACTTGTGAATGGAGCCCCTGGAAGAAAGCACAGAGCCCTGCACGGCTAACCTAGGCAATGGCCGTTCCTCGGCCAGATCCAGCTGCCTTTCGGGGAGCTTCCTTGGCGAAGTGTGTTTTGGAGGAGCTGTGGGAGGAGGGGAGATGCTGCTGCTGCTGCACGTTCAGTGCAAAGCGCGTGGCTGTGATAGGCTGAAGGGACATGGATACTCTGCCTATATATGCTGGCAACTGAATCCTCTCTGCTTTGTAGCTGTCACTGAGGAGCAAAGAAAGACAGTGAGAAGGGCACGGGAGAAGGAAAAACCTTATCAACTCGCTGTAAGTAACATTCTTTGTGCTTAAGGCTTTATGGTTTTTAAATTCAAGTGGGTACATTTGGATTAATGCAACAATTGGTTATGGAGAGTGGGAGCTCAGTTAATAAACAGACAACTTGTGTTATTTTCGGGACAATAATGATAATAAAAAGAAGCATTATTTTTAATCTTAGTTTGCACAATGTAGTGTGCACCTCTCGTTTTCTGTTTGCTTGTTTTTACATCTGATGTATGTCAGCTGTAACTGTTTATATACATTTATGCAGAATCCCATGTATACAAAAGTTTATATTGTGTCTTTCCAAGTACAGCGGTGCTTGTAATAACCAAGCAGAACTTGAGAAATTCTCTCCCAAATATTCTGAATAATAAAATTCCAAGATAAATTAAATGCATGACTTTTTAGGGCAAAGTTTTCCTCAGAAATAACCCTTTCCCATCAACAGGGAAAATTATGAACTTGCAGACTCTTGTGCCAGTGACAGTGACAGTAAATGAATACAGCCAGCAACTTCTGGGAAATGTAATTCTTTAAATAAAATGCAGGGACTGTAACTTGACTTTCGCAAAGGTAGAAGTACAGAGTAGATTCGGGTCGTTTTTACTCATGCTGAAATAAAATTCATCCTATGGTCCTTTTTCTGGCGATATCCTATTGCCAGCAGGGGAAGTTCAGCTTAACAGTGGCAACAGCTGGGAAAACCTTCAGTTGGTTTCAGTAGCAGGAAGTTCTCATGGCTTCAGCGGTGTCACAGAAGCACCATGAGCCCTTAAATTATATTTTGTTTGGCAACAATTAGCTGGCAGAACAGAAAATGCACTTGACTCATGTATTGGAAAGATACACAGTTACCACTTTTTTTTAGCAAATACAGCTATCCGTTTTAGGTGCTAGTAATGTGTCTATGTATTCTTCCTGTCTGTGTTTAATAACAGGAGCTGCTAAAAGATTTTATTTTGTTATCCATTGTTTATTTTACTTTGATGAACTGGAGAAGAAGCAGACATAAAATTATAATGCATCAAATATACCATCTCTCCTCATTTGTTCTACTTTTCCTCTTTTCCCTCTTTTTTCTCCTTTTTCATATTTTTTCTCCTTTTCTTTCTCATAATTAATTTCCTGGTAGCATTTAGATATATTTTACAATTATATTTAGTAAATATGAAAAAAACCCACCCAGATTCTAAAATTATAGACAATTTTAACATAAATAATGAATAAGCTGAATGTTATCAACATAATATTATACTTAAAAATATCTTTAATAATTACTTGTGTATAAACTACTCGTATAGTTCAGTTTCAGATAAAGTGGAAAACTGTTTGGAAATGAATATATGCAATCTAAAGACTAGCAACAATTATCAGCAACTTCCCTAAAATACAGTGTGGCTCCATTCTAATTTCAGTGCACTGAAGTAGAAGGAGTCATTTAAAAAAAGCAACAAAGGATATGTCAACTTTAAATTGTGTAGTGTACTTGTCCTCTGACGAATTACAGCAAAGTCAAAGACCAAGGAGTTAATATATGAATAAATAAAAAAGATACACTGATATAATTTAAGGTTTAACATGATTTTTCATGGTTTTACCTGCAGAGTAGAACAGAACTCAATCTTCTCCAGTAAAGTAGGATTTGATCTGAAGTATGCAGTGGTGACTGCATACTTAGTCACTGATTCTTGCTGGGAACAAAAGTGGTCTGGCAGAATATATGCTTGGTAAAGATGTATTTTATCAATCAGAGTGAGGCTGTCAATGAATTTGCATAAAGAATGCTCACAGTGTGGTAGAGGTTGATAATTAGACAGGGCATCTCCTGAAAAGCTGTGCTCTCCTGACCTGGGGTTCAGCTGGCAGATACTGAATATGTGGAAATTCATCCTGGGAGGTGTGGGATCTCTGAAAGTATGGAGCCTTTCTCACTCTTTAGGGGCCTTCAAGAAGATAGACCACTATTAAATACTTTAGAGAGAGGCTTAGTTTCTCCGAAATTTCCATTTAGTTTTGGAAACTTGGCTTGCATTATTTTGCAGTTTAAGTTCCTTTGAGTTAAGTGGATATTTTGAGTGCATGCAGATTGTAACACTCATCCCTGCAGAAAATATGTATTCTCTTAAACAGTGTTTTCATTTTAAACCCCAAGGCTTGAGTTGTCTGAAGTATTTTACTTCTTAGAAAATCTCTATATTTTTAAAGTATACTGGCATAAAGGGAAGGTCTCTCCCTATGCATTGTGTTGTTACATTGTACATGAATTTTATGTGCATGCAAGCGGTAGAGATATTCTGTACAGGTAGAGAGATGAAGTAATTTTCATTTTGATAGTACTCACTGGTGAGCATTACAATTGTCTGCTGGAGATAGCTTCCATAGCAAGCAGTACTTATAAGCAGATGAAGTGAGATCCATAGCGAACAGTTCGGGAAGAGAATAAAACTAGGGATGAAAGTGTAAGTGGGTCTTGTCACTCACAGAAAAACAGATATAAAATAGGAGGTGAAAAGAATGACCACTGTGTTCCTACAAGGAGTATGCCTTCACAGTTCTCCTGTGAGATACATATATTACTGTAGGTATGGAATTTTCAGGGAAGGACTTTTAGGAAGTTCTATGCATTAATAGAAAAGTGAGATTTTTAATTTCTTAGTATTATCTTTGGGGGAAAGAAGAATTAAATACTTTGCTTCAGATTGAAGCCGATTCACATATTTCACTGGATCAAACTGAACTGTAAGAATATTAGAGGCTAAGTAAATACTAGTTCATATCAATTTATAACACTGCAACCACTATAGCACATTTGGGATGGAAGGCTCAACCTTCCATTCTTAATGCTTAAGCTTCCTGGTTCACTTACCTCTTCCATGCAAACAGTGGGTTTCTCCTGTAATTTAATTTTTTACCTGAATTTTGCTGTTATAACAGTGATTTATGACAGAAGCAGTGCAGTCGAAACAATGCTAGGCTGAGCCAGTGGATCTCCCATTCTAGGGAAGAAGTAAAGTTAGCCAATAACAAACAAGATCTCAGTGATTATACAAAATGTGTATTTTGTCAAATTGAATTCCATAGCAGCAGGCTGAAACCACGGAATGTGTATCTGGTATTTAGATATAAAATTTATTTGCTTATCCTGATATCCAAAAAGAACTTTGTCCAAACTTCAAATAATAAAGATGACAATAAATTATATCAGCATACTGTGTAGCACCAAGATTATGTAAATGTTGCTTGTAATACAAATTTCAGGTAAAAAAAAAATAATAGGTGGTGGAAAAATGGTCACAAGCTATAAAACATACCGTCTATGTTCTGGTAATATGATAAAGTAAATTCATTTTTTTCTGCACACAATGTGATTTAATTTATGCCATTTGATTTGTATTTTAGGAAAAGACCAAGCGATACACAGAAGTTTTTATGTTAAGTGGTGCCCTAGATTTGATTACTATGAAGTAAAGAGTAGTTTAGTGATGCTCTTACACTGTGATACTCTTACTGTCTTGATGCTGTACTTAGGGTTCACTGGAACCACAGATGTGGAACAAGAGACTCAGCTGAACTGATCCATGTGTAAAGGTCTGTAGGAATAACTAACACAGTGGTGAGCAACAGTAGTGCTGGAAACACCAATCTTCATGTTCTGAGTCAGTTCAGTCTCTGGCATCTCCCACTAATTTGTCAGTTGTGTGTTAAATTCTTTTTTTCACAGCTTTCTTCTCTGAAACCAGAGGAAAAAATAACAGATTACCTCATGCAAGTTCTTTAGAGCATGCTATAGCAATGAACCCATGAATGAAGTAGCATAAAATAAATAATAGTATAATAAGTTAAGGGTTGAGTTAGAGATGCATTGAAAAAGCAGTGCAACAATACAATATTTAGATTTCTTCTGGCAAAAGTATCTAAACCAAAGAACAGAGCCTTGAGGTGTAATTAGATTGCTGCCACAGAGATGCATATTGATTGCTGCAGTTCATGCTGATTTCTTTAGAAAGTTTATTAAAATATTGAACAGTGAAAAATGGTGTGTTAAGTGAAAATGCACATAAGATTTAGGGGGTATGGATGAAATCGAATCATCCTGATTTTAGAGGAGTAGAAACAAAACTGCTCGCTTAAACACAGCTTTTCAAAAGAGAGGTGACACACAAAGCTGCCTACTGGACGCTGTAAGGACTGTAATGACCACTGGTAATGTATTTCCAGCTACTTCGTAGCAAGATATAAGAAAGGTTTTAATGCCTCTTTGTGAAAGACATAGACACAGCCAAATAAACATTTACATGATGATTAAAGAGAATACTAAAACTCTCGTAAAATAGCAACAGGAACAGCCGTCTTCTGGGGAGTCTAGAAGTCCCTGCTGTGCAGATCCTTGCTCTCCCAAGTGTTTCATGACCTACAGCAGCACCTTGCCTTCTTAAGTGGCAGCATCAGCTGCTCCACACAAATCCCAGATCCTCTATTTGTAGAAGCAGAGATGTCTCTAAGACAGTGCTTTTTAATGATATCTTTCTTTTGTGATGTTACAGTACTAATTTAAATGTTGTAAAGCCCAGGAGGTTATCTTTTCTCAAAATGGTGTCCTCAGTTATAAATCCTTACCACAAATACTTGATATCTGAAAAATTGTCTCCTAATTATCTAATATTCACTTTGTGCTTAATATAAGTATTTCCTTAAAAAGTGAAGATCTAAAGGTGTGTAAGTGAAGCACAGTAGTTCATGACACCAGCAGTGAGCATACTTTTTTCACTTGCCAATCTTAATAGATTCTGAGGAGCAGTATCTCTCAATCTGAGTGTATAAAGACTCTGGGACACTTTTTAGGTACTCAGTGAATACAAAGTTTCAACCATATATTCACTAAGTACTCAAAATGCACAGGTACATAGGGTAAAAAAGTTGGGTGGGCCATGGCAGCAGCAGCAGATACCCTAATATCATGAATTTGTGTTTGCCGAGCACTTTGCAGGGGAGCTCCAGCTCATCTCAGCTGAGCCATAGATCACCTTGGGTGTGCTCACACAATCTGCCTTGTCTCAAAGAACACCTAGAGCTGCAGCCCAACATCTTGGAAACATGGACAGCCCGAGACAGAGATTCCTCAAATTCTCCTGCAATATACAGTACAGATCAACTTGAAGTGAATTCTGTTTGAAACTTCTCAAAGAAACAAAGTTTTATAGATGACACAGCATGTGCATATACAGTGAAAAAGTAAAGAAGCTAGACCTTGAGGCAAGACAGGAGTCAACAAGCTGATAAAATGATAGGGCAGCACAGTGGATCACTGTGATAACTCTTATTGTTATAGTTTGTTATTACAGATTATAATAGAGACATACAGTAGGCTTTTGTCTTAGACCTCTTTATAAGGCAGGAGGGCGTTGATTGTGTGCTACTTAACAGTGCCACATCCTTGTGTCAACCAGCAGCTGTAGGGATTAAATCTATCAATTTTGAATCTTTATCAATGGGCTTCTACTGTTCTTCTGTGCTACACTTACTGTGTTTCTGTATTAAACTAATCTAGATCATGGCCATATGAGACTTCCTACAAATCATCTGAATAACAGGTTTAAAACCAGTAAAATTTTCTTTCAAAAATGGCTGTTTTTTCCCTCTTCTTTAAAGTGTTTTTCTGAGAATAAGACCTAAACCCATGGATGCTGCAGAATTCCGCAAGAGAGGGAAGGAGATGGTGGACTATGTTGCGGATTACCTGGAGAAGATAGAAAAACGACAGGTCTTCCCAGATGTGGAACCAGGATACCTAAGGCCCCTCATGGCAGACTGTGCACCCCAGGATCCTGAGAGCTTTGAGGATGTCTTTAAAGACATTGAGAAGATCATTATGCCAGGGGTAAGAAAAATGAAACTGTAGTGCATTGTTCAATACTGCATTTAGGTTTTCAGAGACCTTAAAGAAAGCGTGGGTTGAAGGCTGTGCAGCTAGACTTTACCAACATAAGTACACGCACTGATTAACTTTTAGAAGGCAGGAGTCAGCTTTACATGTTAAATATGATCTAACTAATGTTTTCTGTTCTTTCTAGAAATAATCAAATCATTCTTTTCCTTCATGGATGGCTTACTTTTGGAAATAATTCCCTTTCCTCCTTTGAACTGGTTACGGCAAAACTTCGTGACTTTCAATTTCATGTGATATTTTTACTACTTTCATAGCACAGTAAATATTTTACAAAATAGTATTTTTATTAGTCTGCCATGCCCAAAGTGCTCCTTCAAGCTGATCTTTAAATGTTAAAATTCTCTTTGGAGACTTCTTTTTATTACAGAGTTGACTAGAAGGATTCTCCTCAATACTTGTTCTGTTGACTTACTCTCCTAAATGTCAACTAATTCTCGTAGCTTTTAGGGCAGGCGGCCACTGCCTAAATATTAGTCCTTGAATAGATCAGTGTTGGGCAGACAATGCAGAACAAAGCATCTGGCATTTGTCCAGGCCTGAATCTTTCTTGTTTTTCCACTCATGGTACACCTTTTTTATTTTAAGTATATGCTTGTCTTCTAAAGCCTCTCAGTAGCTTGAAGAGGACTGAATTATTAGTACATGTTAATGAGGAATCTCTCCTGTGGATCTCTGCAACAAACACTTCGAGTTTCTTCTCTAGATGCAGATAGGTGATATAACTGTGATGGGAGTGGACATCACAATCTGGAAATGGCTTTAGTCAGGGTACTATAGTACCAATTCCTTTTCACTGACAAATGTAAATTTTTGATATTTAATTTGACTTTATCTTGTTTTCCTTGGAGCCAGCCCTGGTGTCCTTTAACAGGCAAAAAAGCTCCACTAAAGTCAATTGAAATCTCTGCAGTCTTTTCAAAGGTTCGTGGATGAAGTCTTAAATCCAAGAGAATTAGATCAATGCAGATTAGATAAGAGAATTATGTCCAACACATGCAAATACTTTAATTGCTGCTCATAGATGTAATTGCCTTTTCTTTTTTGTTGGAGGAAAATAGTAATGTCTATGAAATAGAAGAGCAAACACTTTGAACACTTGCGAACTTTCAATAAAATAGTAATGGATTAAAAAATAAGAGATGAATCATTTGAGAACAGAAAGTGAGACACTGAATTCCAATTATGTCATCAACATGTCATGTTCCCTCTTAACTAAATTGACTTTTTCTTGATATTTACGTGCCCTGCAAACAAATTTACTTTTACAATGTGATACATTCTGAAAAAAATATTCTATCCTAAAGTTTTCCACCGGTGTGAAACATTAGTGCCACAAAGAACACTATATACATCTCGGTTCTTGAAGTAACTCTGATTCTACCCCTGTTGTTTATACTAAATTCTGAAGATTCACATGAGCACAGAATCACAAGGTCATAGTATAGTAGAGATTGGATGGTATCTCTGGAGATCATTTAGCCCATCCCCACTGCTCAATACTGAGTCAGCTAGAGCAGGTTGTTCAGGACTATGTCCAGCTGGTCATGAATATCTTCAAGGATGAACTTTTCTGTCCTGTTCCAAGGTTGGATCACCCTCACAGTAAAAAAGCTTTTCCTTATGTGTAAGTGGAATTTTCTATATTTCGATTTGTGCGCATTTCTTGTTGTCTTATCACTGGGTACTTCTGAGAAGAATCTGGCTTCATCTTCTATACACCCTCCCATGAGGTGTTTATACACATTAACAAGGTACTCTCCCTGAGCTTCCTGTAGGCTGAACAACTCCAGCTCTTTCAGCTTCTTGTCATATGACAGATGCAGCAATTAATCATCTTCATGGTCTTTCACGAGAATCACTCCAGTATAGCCATGTTTTTGTTCCTTGTACTGGAGAACCCAGATGTGGCATTCCAGGTGTCACCTTACCAGTGCTGCGTAGAAGGAAGGGATCACCTCTTTTGACCTCCTGGCAACAGTTTTGTTACCATGGCCCAGGATGGTCGTGGGTCACAGTGTTTGCTGCCAGGGTACATTGCTGTTCAGCTTGGCCACCAGGATCCCAAGGTCCATTTCTTCAGAGCAACACTGCTGAGGGTGCACTACATCATCGAGGTATTTAATGAAGATCTTAAGCAGTATTGGCCTTTCCCCTTCATTCTCCATCTGACCTTACCTTAAACACTTCCAGTGATGGAGCACCCACAACCTCCCTGGGCAATTGTTCCAGTGCCTCACCACCCTCACAGTAAAGAATTTTTTTTCAAATGTATAATCTAAAGCTACTCTCAGTTTAAAACCATTCCTTTGTGTCCTATCACTACATGCCAATGAAAAGAGTCTCTCACTATCTTTCTTGTAGGCTCCCTTTAGGTACTGGAAGGCCACAGTTAGATCACTCTAAAGCCTTCTCTTTTCCAGGCTGAGCAATCCCATTTCTGTCAGGTTTTCTTCACAGCAGAGGTGCTCCATTCCTCTGATCAATCTTGATGTCCCTCCTCTGGCCTCATTCCGACACGTTCATGTTCCTCCCTGTGCTGAGTACCCCAGGGCTGGATGCAGCACTGCAGGTGGGGTCTTACCAGAGTGGAGCAGAGAGGCAGAATCCCCTTCCTCATCCTGCTGGCCACAGTGGTTTGGATGCAGCCCAGGACACTGCCTTCTCCAATTCTTTCCTGTTGGTAAATGTGCAGTCCCACACCATGTCCCACACTTTCATCAGTTCTGCCGCAGGTTCCCATGTTATGCAATTATCAATGCACTCCAGAACCCTCCTGGACTGATTGTGTCCTGCTGTGTTGTCTGTCCAGCAGATGTGAGGATTATGACCTGTGAACATGAGGTTTCTTCCAGCTGTCTGAATGCTGCACTCATGTTCTTCTGATCAGGTTGTCTGTAGCAGACATGCACCCCCAAATGTTGCCCATCTTGAGATCTTCACCAGTCCTGACTCAAAAGTTCTTGACTGGCTCATTGTCCGTTCCTAGGCAGAGGTCAGTGCATTCCTGCTGTTCTCTTGCATAAAGAGCCATTCCTCTGCCTCTCAGACCTTCCTGAAGAGCCTGTCCTCATCTGCTGCAGCACTCCAGTCATGTGAGCAATCCCACAGCATATCTGTGATCCCAGTGAAATCACAGCTGTGTACCTGCACACAGCCTTCTGTTTCCTCCTGTTTGGTCCCCACGTGGTGCTTCAGAGAGGCACCCGTTTGTCTTGATTTCCCAGAAAAATGTGAGAGCTCCTCTGGCCTGCCCCTGCCCTAATAATTGTCCTCTCAGCACTTCCTTATTTATATGGATGCACTGGGGATAGGTCTGCTTTAGCATTAGCTTCTTTTTGACTCCTCTCATGTCCACATGACCCTTCACCCTTTGCTTGCCAGCTTGGTCCATCTTCCTCCCTTGATTGTGGGTTTTCCTCTCCTTCCCTTATCATTCCTAGTTTAAAGCTCTCCTTACCAGGTTATCCAGCCAGTCTGCAAAGATGTTTTTGCCCCAGTTGTTCAGGTTAAATTTTCCCTTAATCTTCTTCCCATGGTATTCCTGACAGTAACATTTATAAGTACATCTAGTGTTTTTCAGCTATAGCATTTTCTCACTGTTTCATATGGGAACTTCTTAAATCCATTTTATAAATGAAGAACTTTGGAAAGGGCTTCTTCAGAAAGAATAAATATGCCATATCATAAACCCTTGTTTTAGCTGTAAGATATTTGTGGCCCATAAGTGATTCTTGTTTGATTCTTGCTGATGCCTTTACTGTCTTAGTTGTGTTCAGATATTTGCTACTTATTGCATGACTAAAAATGTGAAAATGGTGTTCCTTCAGAAGAGCGGGGATCAATTAATTGTGTGAAGCAATAATAATGCAGTATCTATTGCTGTCTTTACCCTGTAGGACAGGGTTCAAGCATTCATGAGTGGTGAAACTTCTTTATGGGAACTTACTGTAAAATGTAAGGTAGACCCTCAGAGGGTAGTCCACCAAATGATAATGACAATAATGGTGGTCGGTTTCTGATACTAACACAGAGGGAATAACTGCAGAACTCTGATCTCCACAGCAGGTAGACAGCATGGAAAGGATCTGCATTTAAAAATATCAATCTGAGTCGCCTTTCTCTCTTAGATATGCTTTGTTCTCCTCCTTTTTTTAGAGCCAAAAATGATCAAGTGTAGTTGTAACTTCAAATAGCAGTACTTAAGATGCTACTTTTTCTCACATTGGGTCTTACATTTCGCACATTAATCTATAAACTTCCAGCTGAAGTACCTATCCTTAGTGCGTGGTAAAGGAAGACTATTGCTTAGACTAAGCAAGCCAGAGAAAGACATCCTTAGAAGAAATCTTGGAAATCAAATGTCTCTGAGAAGCACTAGAGTGGTAATTAGAGTGAACCCAAGACACTTGTGTATCATTATTTATCAACAGAGGGTTAAAAAAACAGGCATCAATTATGTCAGGCTCTTTGCAATATCTGAGTAAGTGTGTCTGTTCCAGCATGGTGAAAAAAAAGAATTTTACAGCTGCTTCAAGGGACGGGGGAAGGGGAGGCAGGAGGAAGAAGTGCAGCTGCACTTGCCCCAGGGCTTTTAGCTTTTTCCCTTTGTGTGAGTGGTGCAACTGGAATCTGCTGTGTTTCATCAGACAAATGGCTCCCAGCAAGCAGTCAGTTTAACTTGATTAACCCAAGATGAATGTCACAAGTCTTACAGATCACAGAGGATTAGAGCTGGGGAGATGAACAGTGGCAGCTCTGGCTCATTATGGACATCAGTGAAAGTCTGTGTGTGGATCCTATTGGAGACCACTGCTTCTTGAATATTTTACTGTTTTCTTGTGAAGAACCACATCCCATCCATTTTTTTTTTTTTTAATTTGTGAAAGGAGGCATTTGCCACAAGTGCTCTAAAGCTTTGTTACAGCAAAGAAAGATGTCCTGACCAAATATGAGATACAGCTGAAAATGTTCACAGTGGCTTGTCTTTGGATAACTGATTTGACAGGTTTGAACCTAGTGACCAGTAAAAATGAAATCTTGAACATACCAGGTACAGGGCTAGTTTAGACAGTGGAAAATTGTAATGGATAGGAGATGTTTTCATGTGAAAGAGATGGGGTATCTGAAATTGGTACACTGCAGCAAGGAAAGTGATACCTGATTCACTCTGTCAAGAGTTGAGTTTCCCCTTAGCATGGACCACATCTGTTAAAGAAGAGCTGGTTGTTGGCATGAGGAAGGTTAGAAGAGGAAAGAAAGAGATGATTTTCAGCATGCAGAACAGTGTGGCAATCCATGAGTTAGCCTCAGAACCAGAAACCTTACCACAGACTGGGAGAGAGCAGTGTAAAAGGTAAAATTCTTCAGAGGTGGGAATGCAGAACAGAACATCACAGAAACATTGAACTTGGGCAAGAGAGAATGTATATTCTTACTATCCTCCAGTTGTAACAGAAGAATTCCAGTATTAAAAAAAAAAAATAGGAAACAAAATAGTGTAAGAAAAGGCTAGCCTTGAATCACTCAGCAGCCTTTGCATTTCCAGCCGCAAAAAAAATCTTACACAGATTCTGCTGAATTCTTGCTTACAGCTCTAGAAGCACTTTTTTCAAAAACTTGCTGTTTACCTTGAACATGAAGGCTGTTTCTGTCCAACATTATCACATATCCCATTTTTTCCACTAAACATTGCAGTGTGGCTGTGCATTTCCTGCTTTTGAATTTTATTAGACTGGAGTTGTGGAACACTATCTAAAGTATCTCACAGATCTTTAAAATTGCTTGAGTGTTACACAAGATAATTTTAAATATTGCTTTGGCAAGACAATTGACTACCATTTATGCAGTCACTGTGTTGTTCTCTGATATTAGTCCATACAAAGTGGAATTGTTTATAAATCACAACTTGTTAAAGGGAGATGAGAGTTTAATTTTGTGCCGAAGCTATTGTATACCGGGATGGGTTGTTTTCGTGAGTGATGGCATTTTGTGGCAAGGAGCTGTTTGGGCAGATTCAGTGCCTGACTATTAACAAGTAACCCGAGGGTGTGGGCAAGAAAGTTCTGTGGACCTCTGCTGCACTGAAGACACTCTTCCTATGTCAGTCGCATGACAGAGATGGAAAAACAAAATACCAGAAAGTCCCTGATGGTAGAGGCTTAAGAACAGTTCTTGTCTTCTAGGAAGATAAATGGAGACCTCTGATTTTGAAGCTGTTGGGGGGGCTTGGGGTGACTGATGCCAGAATGATTTTATGCTTTTTTTTTTATACCCCTCTTACATACTCTTTTATAGTTTTATGTATTCTTAGTACTTTTAGCCTACATACTTGTAACTTTCCAAATCTAATAACTTAGCTGAGATCCACTGTACCATTAAACCAAGAGACCAAACAGTCTGGAAGCCCCAGACACCAAAGTCCTCTCCAAAACATATTTTTGTAAACTAAGATAAACCCATCCAAAGGAAAAGTTCCTCTGAAAAAAGAGTTCACTCGAGCCTCTCATTAGAAAATCTGTAATAAATATGTTAATTTTGCAAAGCCTATGAGTGTGTGTATTACAGTATAATGTAGTGCATGCATTTTCAAAGCATTCCACCTGGACAAAGTGCTGTACCCAAAAATCCTGAAATTAATTCCGAAATAAAAACCCCTTTTCCCCATAAACTGTGTTTCAGTTTTAATATTAAGACCAGGGAGAGGCAATATGACAACTTACTTGTTTTGAATTTGAGTAAAAGAGAGATAAAAAATTGTGAAAAAAACAAGGTTTTTCTAAAAAATGGGATCCTGTGTTACAGCCAGGTAGTCAAGAACTGTTGACTTGTCACAACCTCTAACCTTTTTTGATTTTGTGACCATTTGTTTCTGCTTCCTGAATTAGTTAAAATAACTATTTTCCCCTTAATACAGGTGACTCACTGGCACAGTCCATACTTTTTTGCCTACTTCCCTGCGGCCTCTTCCTTCCCAGCGCTTCTTGCAGATATGTTGTGTGGTGGAATAGGATGTGTGGGCTTCTCTTGGGTGAGTTTACTCTGGTGTGTGGTAATAGCACTTCACCTTGCCAAGATTTTAAGCATATCATTAACATTCTACAATGAAATCATTGATAAATAGCAGTGAAGTCACAGGACTATTTTTGTAGGTAAATTTCCTTGTTTAGTTAAGAGTTCGTACATAGACTACCTGAATGATCCCAGAGATAAAAGGCTATTTCCTCTTTTGTTCTTGAAAAATCACCAACATTTAGAATTAGTGGTAGCAGTGAAAACATACTGGTAATTCAGTAAGAATTATGACTATTGTTTAGCACCCAGTGTTGTTATTTCTCTTTTCATTTGGATGAATGGAAAATTGTCTTAAAACCCTCACATTCATATGAGTTATAATCTTCTCAAAAGAGGCTGGTATTTGATGTTGAAAAAAAATATGCAAGATGCAGATCCTAGGTTTGACATTTGATCATCATTGTTCTATGTAAGGCCTATTTTGACACTTTTTTAGTAAATGTTAGAAACTACATGCACAAAGTGGTCTTTAGGTCCCTAACTTGGCTGGTGATTCTAGTCATCTAGTCTCTTCCTTTATAGTCAAAAGAAAGAGAGAGAGAAAGAATTATTCTTGGTCTGGTAGATCTGATTTCTCTTCATGATCTAGTGAGATTATTCCCTCTGCCCTGTTTTTCAACACAGGCTTCAAGTCCAGCTTGCACTGAACTGGAGACTATCATGCTGGATTGGCTAGGGAAGATGGTTAATTTGCCTGAAGAGTTTTTAGCTGGGAAGGATGGCCAAGGTGGAGGAGTCATTCAGGTAAGAGGGGACATGAAAAAAAGAATATGGATTGAGTTTGCGAATTCATGATTTTGTTAAGTCTTTATACTAGGACACTAATGAAGGAAATACTTTTTTTTCTGCAGCCTGGGTTCCTTTCAAATTTTCAAAAAGTCTGATGCTCTGTGAGAATGTCTATAGGTGGACAGAACCATTCATGAAAGGAGTGCTTTTGTTTTAAGAGCAGCTCATTTCTAAAACACTTCTCAGTGAAGAATTGCTAGTGGTTCAATTTAAAATTTAGGCTTAAAATTCAAATCAGAATCATGTAGTATGGAGACTTTAATTTGTTATTCAGTGAATTGAGCTCATACTTACCAACAGTATGTATCAGTGTTTCATAGCTGAGGTTAGAAGTCTGCCTTTTACATGTGCAATTGTTTATTTCAGTCCATTTCCACAGGACGCTGGAGATAAAGTTCGATAAATAGAAATAGCAGAATGTAGTAGAAAGTCTATCAATTTTTGCCAAAGAGGTTGAAATTTTTTTACGTTTTTCTTATATAACAAAAGGATATATCGGAATATTATAGGAAAATGACGAGCTGCTTAAAATTTGAACCTAAGCAGTTCTATCAATAGATGATACAATTTTGAGACTACACTGCATATTCAAACTAGAAAAAGACCTCAAACTTTGATATTGACTGCTTAATGAAACTTACAATATCTGAACAGATGACCTGAACAATAATGAATATATCATCAATGGGCAATCTTGCATGCATAATAAAGCTATATCCTTTGTCACCCATGGCTCCACTAGCACATGGTCATTCTGCAAATGCAACTCTGGCCACAGCTGTTAATCTATCTAAAACAGATCTCTACTATGAAGAAGACTGAAATTTAAATAATTGTGCCATGCTTCTTTGATAATCTCTGGAGTCTGGTCATTGGAGGCCAGGGCACAATCCATGTTATCCTAAGACAGGCTTCTAATACACATCTGAATTAGATGCTAGAACTGGGGACTTCTTTCCTTGATCTCAGCTGCAAATGCCTACAGTATATTCCAATGAATTCTTCCCAATATCTTCCCAAGAAAGAAAGAATTTGACCCAAATGCTGTCAATGTCCTAGATGGTGCTGTACATACACCAGTGTATTTCCAGTGTAGTTCTGTACTCATCTGCTTGCTCTGTTAGTATCTTTATCATTACGATTGCTAGGGAGGGCTTTATGTTCAAGAAATCAAGCTTCCCTCATGCATCTTAGCAGCATCTATTTTGTACCAGTGAAAGCAAGCAATTATGCCTGATTGTTATCAGCAGGAAATATTGCCCCTCCAGGCTGACAGTGCTGGATTGCCCATAATTTTCATCAGAAACCAGTCAGTTTCAGAATCGAAAGTGGGCTCTGTGTTCCTGCTTACAATGCAGTCATTTGGGCTGCAGATCCTCTTGTCTTGCTCTTGAAACAATAATGATCCAAGCAAGAGAGCGTGAGGCAAAGACAACCTGAGCACGTGAAAGTGCCAGTCATTCTGTTCGTAAATGCCAAGTAATTATTGTGCTGTTGGGGAAAACTGAGCCTGTGAAAATTGCCTCTTAATTACATTTAAAGTCTATGTCAATATGAAGCACTTTGTTGTTGTGTGCAAGATGACACTTCAAAATGGCAAAAGATGAAAGAAAATTTCTGTTCAGAGCTCTGGTGGACATGAACATCAGCTCTTGCTGATATTTCTTCTGCCTCTTGAGCCTGCTTGCCATGGCAACCTTTGTTTGCCTGTGGTAAAAGCAAAGGTATCATCATCCTTCACTTAATGCAGAATACAGCATTCAAGAGGAGAAAAAAACAGCTTTCAAAAATAAGTAAGAAAGCAACTTTCTTCCTGAAGTTTGTATCCTGCTGTTCATTCTAGATAAATTGCTGGAAATTGTACCTGCTTTGAATTTTAAAGAGTTTTCTTGCTCTGCAAAGAAAAAGTATTTTAGGGGTGAGACAAAAATATCTTTGGCCTGGCAAAGAACACTGCTGATTTATCTTACTTGTCAGTTAGCCAAGTAGTTCAAGAACCAAGGCGGTTTTTTTCCCCTCAAAAATTTTTAGCACAAGACTTTGGTGCCAAGTGTATAGAAGAGTGTTGCAAACCAGGATCTGTAAGCAGTGTAAAAAGCTTCAGTGTAAAAAAGGTGACTCAATATAAAAAAAGTGATTTATGGAAACTGAGGCAAGGGGAAAATGCCTATGTCTGTCATGAGACATCCAGAAACATTTCCAGGCTGCTGGATTCAGGTGCCTTTAGGCTATGTCCCAGCTGTATATCAGGAGGCAAAATTCAGCTGAGCAACAGGCCCTTTTCTTTTCATTCTTGTTTCTGTAAAAGGAAGTTTGTACAAGAACTGTTGTATACATTCACTATGCACCAGCACAGATGAAGACCCAGGATATCTTGTGGCACTTCTCACAAAGCTGAGGCTATTCTTCAGCTGAAGTCATTTGCCCACCCAGCCAGGCTGTCACCAGAATAGTGGGGCCTAAACTGCCAGATCTCAAATTAATGCCTTAACCTTTGAAATTTCTTGCAACCATTTTCTTTTTTATATTAATGCCCAATTTTGTAACATGCCTATTCCATACATGTCCTGGAAATACACTAACAGTGTAAACAGTTATTTTATTTCAGCTATTTAGACTTTTTAGACAGAAAAAGTGGGATGATTTCTCCATGTTCTGATATTCTGATGAGAGCTCTGTCCAGCTACAGACCTTATACAGAATAACATTAAATTAGGAGATTGCCAAATTGTGTTTTCTGTAATTTATAGACTGAATTTCCTTCACCCCTTGCCTCCATATCGAAGTTCTACCTTACTTGACCAAAAGGAGTACTTGTATCCTTATTCCTTACTGTATCTCTAATATTTCCCTCAGTTGCCATAATACTGTATGCAGCAGCAGTGGCTATAAAAACTGCAGGAAAAATGCAAAAAAATGCATGAAAACTGTCTCCAGCTTGTCTTTATGCCCTGGGGTCTACATTCCTCAAAACTCACACCACAGAAAGGCAGACAAAACATATTCATCATTGGCAATACATTCAGTGAATGTTCAGGGACTGTCCTTTTCCCTGTTTACTCCATTGATGAGGCTGTTGAATTTCAGCTGGATTGCATTCATTCACTGTTGAGATGTTGACGTGTAGAAGGCAGCTTGGTCTCATATGAATACCTCAACTAACTTCAGTATAGGAGAAAGTCTGAATTCACTGGGATCATTCTCTCATATGAAATCTGTCAGATCAGGCCCACCTTCAGGGAAATAAAAATATTTCCCAAGTATTGAAAAATTTGTTGTAATTAGTAAGTGTAGGCAGGTCTGCAGCAGGGGGAGGAGAGAATTTTGGTATAGGATGAGAAACATCACTCCAAAATAAGTTTGTTCACACTGGGGATATATCTGAGACATAGATATTAAAATAAGTGACTATTCATCGCACTGTTATGATGCACATGATGTTTGAGCAACTTTGAAAGTACCTAAAAACTTCATCGTGCATAGAGATACTTTGAAGTGCAGTTAGCTATGTTGAATCATAGCAGGTTTGGTTTTTCAGTGTTTTTTTCTCTTTTAGCCACAATAATTTACTTGCCCAAGGTAATTCTAATATGAAAAAAGGCATATAATTAGGCATGTTGCTTGATGGCAGTAAAAGTTGGCATTCAGGTTCTGATGGAACTTAAATGTGCAGAAATCCAGAGTAATGGAAATCAACAGTTACTCTGACATTGTTGTGAGTTAACAGCAGATTGGTGCCTGGTTTGAGAGCATTTTCACATACATTTAAGTCTGTGAGTCCAGCTTTCCAGCACTGATTGCAAGGCTGTTGCCTAAACTGAACAAGCATAGAGATTAAAGAGAACAGGCAGAGGCATCGGGAAGGAGGTGACCAAGATCAAACCGAGATTCCGCCCTTGCTGTCAGACATTTTTTTAAAAACCATGAGATTGCACAGTTTCTCATCTGCAGTTTCTATTAAGAGCTTCACAGATTCATGCAGAATGAATGTTGCTTTTCTTCTTCTGCAGAGTTTTCATTTTGATTCTTCCCTCAATTTGTCCCACAGGGGAGTGCGAGCGAGGCCACCCTGATTGCGCTGCTTGCTGCAAGAACAAAGACTATCAGACGGGTGCAGTCAGAGCAGCCTGAGCTAACAGAAGCAGAGATCATGAGCAGGCTGGTGGCTTATGCTTCCGATCAGGTGGGTACCTCTCATTAACGTGGAAGCACAGTGTCTATACTTAACAATTTCAGCCATCTGAATAGGCAGGTGAATTTAGTATAAACTCTTAGGATTGGTGAGTGTTTGATTTTGGTTGTTTAACTCTTACTGTACATCATAAGTGTGTTCCACAGGGGTCCATATTGGGATCAGTGTTGTTTAATGTCTTCATTAATGGCATAGACAAAGGGATTGAGTGTACCCTCAGCAAATTTGGAGATGACACCAAGTTGAGTGGTGCAGTTGACACACCTGAGGATAAGATGCCATCCAGAGGGACCTGGACAAACTCGAAAATTGAGCCCACGGGAATCTTATGAGGTTTAATAAGACCAAATTCAAGGTGCTGCAGCTGGACTTGGCCACTCCCGGTATCAACACAGGCTGGGGGTATAACAGATGGAGAGCAGCCCTGGCCAGAAGGGCTTGGGGTTGCTGGTGGATGAGAGGCTGGACATGAGCTGGCAAAGTGTGTTTGCAGTCCAGAAAGCCAAACGTGTCCTGGGCTGCATCCAAAGCAGCGTGGGCAGCAGGGTGAGGGAAGGGATTCTGCCCCTCAGCTCTGCTCTGGTGAGAGCCCACCTGCAGTGCTGCATCCAGCCCTGGGGTCCTCAGCACAGGGAGGACATGACCTGTTGGAGTGAGTCCAGAGGAGGGACATCAAGATGATCAGGGGAATGGAGCAACTCTCCTATGAGGAAAGTCTGAGAGAGTTAGGATTGTCCAGCCTGGAGAAGAGAATGCTTTGGGGTGACATAATTGCAACCTAAAGCAGCCTACAAGAAAGACATAGAGGGACTTTTTACAAGAGCCTGTAACTCCAGGACAAGGGGGAATGATTTAAAACTGCTAGTAGGGTGATTATATTAAAGAAATTCTTTACTATGAGGGTGGTGAGGTACTGGAACAGGTTGCCTACAGAAGTTCTTGGGTATCCCACCCCTGGAGGTGTTTAAGGCCAGGATGGATAGAGCTCTGTGCACCCTGGTCTAGTGAGGTGTCCCTGCCCATGACAGTGGGATTTGCACTAGGTATTCTTTAAGATCCCTTCCAATCCAGGCCATTCTATGATTCTGTGATAAGTAAACTGGAATATCATGTGTGCTATTATAATATAAAGGATAAATATCCAGATGTCAGGATAAATATCTTTATAAAGAGCTTGTTTGAAGTAAATAAAGATAATTAAATAAGGTATTAATTTCAGTTATGTTTAGTAAGTCTAAGCCATCTTTTGTTACATCCAATCTTTGATGTCCATCTGTGCACACAGTATTTTCCTCCTACCAGCACATGTGCAAACAAACACACATACATCCTCCCCCTGTATGCATGCATGGGTACAGATGCATGTACACAGAAAAACCTAATGTGTGAATATAAATCAAATTGGTCACAGTATTTGAAAAAGATAAAACATAATTTTTTCTTAAAAAAAAGAAAACTTTTAAGATAACCATCTGTCAATCCAACTAAAAAAAATCTTATAAGGAAACAGAAAATGTAATCCTTGATTTCTGACTCTGAGTGCTATTTAGCAGAATGAGTTACACTAAATTCTCAGCAGGCCATGACTGTGAGAGGCTTTTAATGTTAATGAAAACAAATTCTGCTCATGTGAGTTCTGCTGCTGCTACATTTCTGACACAGTAATCCTAATGAAGGGCCATCCAGTGTTGTTTCTCATAATATCTGTGACATTCTCTTACCTACATGTCAGTGAGACAGAAATAACCCCTCTCTTAGTACTTAATATTTATTTTAAAGTGATTTCTGATATGCAGAGTAAAATGGCCAGGTTTCAGCCTTTGATTTACCACTAAGTGTATCTTAGAAAGCACTGTAGAAGAAGTTAACACTACACTTGCTCTTTGCTGGTGGGAAGAGGGACTATACTTCCATGGTGAGAAGATTCAGGAGAGGAAAATACGAGAAAAGATGACAGCTTTCAAGGGGCACAAAGGATATATATCCTTTTTTTTTTTTTGCTTGGGACCCTAAGGTCAGTATTGTGCAGACCACCAGTCCTAGAGCTCTGACCGACCCAGTGATGCACAAAACCTTTTACTTGTTTTGATTTCTTTGTCCCATATAAGAGGCTGACCTGAAATGAGGACTGACAGGCCTTCCTGCCTACTGAAGGTCAGAGGATCTTATGTTTACAGGAGGATTTGCCTTAAGATACTGCTGACCTTTCCAAGCAGACTGTTGCCGAGCTCACCGTTCCTTCTGCGTTAAGAACAGACCTGTGTGACTCATAGGCAATAATCCATGAAAGAAAGTTAAATGTAAGCCATTCTGTGGGAGGAAAAACCATTCACTGATACAGCCCAGCAATGCAGGAATGTATTTGGAAAAGAATCTTGCTACAATTTTTGAGTCTTGATGAAGCAATTTAGGGGTTCTGACTGGCTAACCACCTCAGTGTATTATTATAGTTTACTTATTTGCAGCTGTAGTATAAATAAATTCTAAAATACGTTTTTCCATTGTACACTTGAATGAAGTATGGTATTGCTATGCCACACACCTTGTTTTCCACTTAAAAAGTTATATTTCAAGTTTAAGCTTCCAAATTTTCTCAAGTTGGTGCCTAATAAGTTACCTAAGCACTTTAACAAGAGGCACTGCTGTGATGCAAGTTAGTGGTTCATCTGTCTTTAAAACATGTCATTTCAGGGATATGTGAAGTTGAAAGGCAAAAGCTTGATCAAGTCTAGTTGAAAAAAATTCTGGATTGTTATTTTTGTGATTATATGCTAAATGAAAATAGAATTAATAAGCAGTCTTATAGGCACTGCCAAGAATCAACAAGGAGATTGTGAATGAGAATATGATATGAAAAGCTGAGGAATTTTCCTTTCAAATTAATGATGATTAATGAAACTGTAGAAGGTAGAAGTTAAAATAACTTTTAACTTTGTTTGTTTGTTTTAATCATGCTTTAAAGAAGAGTATTTTGTGGCTAAATGTATCTTTCATTGTCAATGGAGTTTTTATTCCTGTTATTATTCTATTGTACTTGACGAATTGATAAGACTTTCTTAGTGATATCTTATTTTTATTTACTGAGATGTGCTTTATTTTCTAAAACAATATTATTTCAGGGGAATTCAAATGAAGTGGGTTGTAAATAAAATACCATATTGGGAATGACTCTTACTTGCCTAAAAAAGTGAATGAATGACTGAACCACAGTTTAGTCAGTATGTAATCTGAAAAAAATGGTCATGTAAGAAAATATCTGTCTGTACCATACTGTGACATGTTTAATTTTAGAGTTCGGCAAAGCTGTACACCATAAAAATATGCTAGCGAGCACCTGAATCATTACCAGACAAGATGATTGTCTGCACGTCTTTTGATTGATTTAGAGCCAAACCCTTAAGCTCTACATCAATCCTACCACATAAATTAAAGCTCTTACTAAGGTTAATGGAACTCTTGTCTGAATGGTGTCATGGCAGTGGTCTCAAGGATATGTCAGGGTTGCTATTAGTTTATTTTGTGTGTGTATTTATGTATATACATGTACATGTCCATCTACCTATATGAAAGGTGGAGAAGTATGTATCTTTTACATATCATCAACAGTCCCAGGATCTCAAGTATGGCTGTACTTGAAAGGACCTAATTTTTTTCTTTTTAAATTCAGATGAACTTCTTACATTCCAGTAAAAGGTATTGGTCTTAAAACTTGCCCATTTCCTTGTAGGCTCATTCATCTGTGGAAAGGGCTGCACTAATTGGTGCTGTGAAGATTAAAAATGTTCCTTCAGATGACACATTTAGTGTTCGTGGTTCAGCCCTGAAGAAAGTTCTGGATGAAGACAAAGCTGCTGGTCTTATACCATTCTTTGTGAGTACTGTATTTCAATTAATCAGTGGATTTAAAGCTTCTGATAAGAGGCTTTTGGCATGAATAGATGATCTCATCCTTAACAGAGGCACTCATAGGCAGGTGAGCTAGAATACTAGGAGAGGTTCCATGAGTGTTCTTCACATGTCTTTCTGTGCAGGAGGAGAAATTGGAGCAGCTGTTTGCACTTCTCAGCAAAATGATGTTTGGGGTCAATTTTGTGGTTGCATGTAGTCTTGCAGTGTTAGAATCTCCTAACCCCTGAAATCTGAACTCTTTATTTTTCAGGTTCCAACTTAGAAATGAAACAAGTTTAAAGGCAATAAATTAAATGATGCTATCTCAAGCTTAAGTGTCTTCAAGAAACAATAGTTTCCCCTTGATACTACTTTAGCAAAGAAATGAACCTCTATACTATGCCCCAAAGATCATTGAGATCAGACATTGTCAGGTACTTGTGAGTATGTAACTAATCTCTAAAAAGTGACCTATAGGGAATACAGCTGTGGAAACTTTAGGTGTCACCATTTTTTGTTATCTGTCCACTTTCTTTTCTGGAGATTCCTGCTTCCACAGCAGGACAGCAAAGGCAAATATAGTTATGTCTCAGTAGCTTAAGCTCATAATCCCCCAATTTTTGACATAGACCAGTGTTAGATTAGATAAAATTCTGAAGTTTGGTTCTACCATGATAAGTACCTGATCAAAAAGAACATTGCTTATTCATCAGATCTACTCCTCCTGCCAGTTCAGAACACCATGTTATTACTTCAAGTTAAAACAAGATTTTGCCATTTGGTTTTTTCCCATAAAGTAGATAACTTCTCTTGTGGTTTTATACATCATCAAAAAAATTCTTTGCTCATTTCCAAGCCTTATGCTCTACTAAACTTGATAGAGACCATGGGCTGTATAGATCTGTTAAGGAATATAATATACCACAAAGAATATGTTTTTACTGACCTCCACTGAAGAAAAACTAAAGGGGAAAAAACCACACACAAATAATTTAGGAACTGAGAACTTCAGAAATGGGATTTTTTAAGAGATTGAAAAATAAGTCACTTTTTTTTCCCAGAAAAGTCATGTCTGACAATGGTTGTTTCTTTTCTTTCGTGTCCTAACATTTTGAAAAGGGATAATGTGACTTAAATTTCTATCAACTGTTTTCAGAAGAATTAGAAGATTAAGCTTGCTTATAGTCATGGATAAGTGCCAAATGGGACAAAGAAGCTTAAATTTCACCAAGTTCTTTTGAAAATACAATCCTTTTACTCTTCTTGTTATTAACCTTTAAAGAATGTTTTTATGTAGTAAGAGGATGACTAGTGAGAAGAGGTTTTCATATGTGCAGAGTGCTGCTAATTTCTAGGCTGCCTAGAGCTAACGAGTCCTTAGAATGACCAAGCACATCCTGTCAATTGCTTTACAATATAACCAGATTCTGACTGAGAAATAAGGCATCTTTAAGGATTCCAGAAAGAACTTTTTCCTGTGGGATGCACCTATTGAGGTGAAGAACATGCCACAAAGCATGTTTTATTTCTCTGTGTTATGATCCCAGCTCATAATGCCTTACACAGGATCCTGTTTGTATATGCTGATGTTAATTTTAACTAATTACAAGTACAGCACGATATCACATCTTCATGCAGTAACTATAAAGTTAATGTGTTTTTCCCCAGCTTTTGTCCATTAGCAAAAAAAAAAAAACAAACTTGCCCCTCATAAATATTCATGCTTTATTAATTTTTCTATGCATAGCAAGAGGAAATAAAAAGTTCTAATTTATGAATTCAGTGACACCTTTACAAAGGGTGATTTAACTGCTGGTTTTCCTCCTCTGTTTGTTTAGCTGTGCGAAACAGACTTTCAAAGACAGTAGAGACTCTGCCTGAGTTAATATAGCCTGTATTGAGTTTTCCATTTATTTGTGTACATAAAGCATGTCGGCTTAGGTTAAACTAGATCTCATTATTGGTATGGTTTGGCATCTTAACTCAAAAGGTGTGTTAATTTCTGTCATGCTGAGCAACAGTCCCTGCACTGTTTTAGTGCTTCCTTTTCTGGCTTGCAGATTTCAAAAGCCTTTCCATTTCTTTTGTTTTTGAGTAATTTGGTGCTGTTGTATTTTCTTTTGGTGACAAAGATATGCACATTGCCAAGGAAACACCTTACAGCCACTTGATTCCTTGTCTCCCTGCATTCACTGATCCTTCGCTAAGGGGAGTGATTCAACATCAAAGCAACAAGTTTGATGGAAGAAATTCTGCCTGAAGAGACTTGTGACAGCAGAGACATCATTCCTAATGAAGATGTCTTGTTTGCATCCAAGCTGTTACAGTCTCCCTTAGCAACAAGAAAAAGTTTTGCAAGGGATTAAAAAGAAAATACAAGTAAACTCCAATGCCTTATAGGCATGTTTCTCCTCTTATATTTAATTAATAAATGAAGAATCATTATACTGAACTTGATAGCAATGCTTTCCCTGTAGAGGTGAGTGGAGAATCAGGGTCAGATTTGCTTGATGTGAAACAGGTTCTGTCATTGCAGCAATCTGTTAATTAAAGGTTTGCTTTTCACATACATAGGATTTGGCAGTCAGCCTTTTTTGGGGAGAGGCATTGTCTTTAAAAGGAATCTCTGCATTCCTACCCACCTAGGAATAGGTGGGTAGCACTACTAATGTGTATATCATTTTGTTTAGTAAAAGCTGTTGCCACTAGGGTACCCAGATCTCTACTTTTGTTTTCTTTCTTTTATTTCTAAGTTCATACTTGTGTTAATTTGTCCCTTTCAAAATACTTCTGCAGAAACGGAAACAGAGATATTTTCATATGCTAGAGCAAGCAGACTGTGCAAACAAAGCACTTAACCATGTCAGGTGTTGAGGCGCTAAAGTTGCCACAGTTTACTGAGGAGCCATTTCCCAGCACGGATGATGTGCAGCCTGACAAGCTGGCCCCAAGTTCAGGAGGAGCTTTAAAGCATGTCCTGAAGTCATGTCCATTTCATTGATTGTAAACACACACTGGTGGTTAAGCCCACATGTAAATGCCTCTCTTAGTTGCACCCTATGCTCCCAGCTTGAGACAGGCCTCTGTGCTGGTTGAAGGTTGGCTGGGATGCTCAAAAGTGAAGACCACTAAGTTAAGCACTTCCAAATTCAGATAGAGTGCCCACTGCATTCAAGCTTAGTTCACCTAAATTTGTCTAAGTGGCCTGCAAGCTTTGTGCTATCTTTCATAAGTCAGCACTGATAGATTGCACCTGGCATATAAAAGGTACATATACAATATACTTCAACGACCTCAACTACATAAAGCTGCTACAACACAATTGCTTGCTGCCCAGCATGAAATCTCTCTGATTCTAGATGAAATGGCTCTTCTGAACGATGATCCACAGGATATTAAGAAGCAGGCTGTTTGTTTCCAGACTCACTCAGGAAACAATAAATCAGAATCAGACTGACAGAGGAGCCATTTTTTCAGTAGAAGTTAACACTTAGATCCTGACCACAGATTTCCATTTGGAAGAAGCATTCTTGAGACGTGTACAGATGTCTAGGGTGATGTTTCTTAACCCTTGATTTGTGAATGATTGCTGTTCTGTAAAATACTGAATGGTGTTTTAGAGAACTGTTGCAGTTTTCGTCAGGCCAAAGACATTCTCATGAGTGCAAGCTGGCAAGAACTGAATAGAAGACAATAAAAACAATAAGCGACCATTGAAAGTTCTGCCTCATTTTAGTTATTTGCAAATGAAAAGCTTTGTGGTGGAACCATGCAAAATGTGTTCACATCTTTTTCAAAAGCTGTAGGAGATCTTCCAGTTGAAAAGATTAAGAGTAATTGCTCTCAGGAATCATAAAGATTCATGCATGTTTTATGCATAGCTCTCCATTTCAGGAAAGTAATACCTGAGTTGACGGAGGCAAGCATTTTAGCTGCTTTGTATTCACAACCAAGAGTTGAGTCAAATTTGAAGTGCACAACCTGAAAAGGAAAAGGCCTGCAGGCTATACTGAGCCATCAGTCCCATTTCTGTGACGCAGCCTGTCCCCTGCCCTTTGCGCAAATGTGATTTTTCTGGTGTTACACAGGCTACAAATTGAGTTAGATTGATTCTGTAGTACTGAGGCGGGGTAATGAGAGTCCTGAGAAGAGCAGACACTGTCACTCTAAGTGGTTTCTGAGAATTAAAGCAAGTTGCTTTGAGGCTTAGACACCTGCAGAGAGAAAAACAAAATTATTTTAGAAATTGAGGTATACTTTACAGAATATGCCACTATTTAAACAACAAAGCATATGTTTTAACTCATATAATCTCTCACTGAAAAAAACCATACTCCTCATCCTGATTAGCAGGAGAATGCCTTAACAACAGTACAACACTATCAACAATAATGTGTAAATTTTGTTGTGAAATTTCCATTATTTCAATTGGTGGACTAACCAAGGCAATTTCACTCGAATGTTGTAGGAAAATTCACACCATATTATCATAAAATATATGTGTAAAAGAAGAGTTAAGTCTATAGTGCACTCATTTTACTTATTTCCCAATCCAAAGGGTTATATCTTTATGCATATAGAAAAACTGTAATTTACATCATGGTACCCTCAATTTGTTGTGATCCAATGTGTAGGTCTGTAGTTCAGCCAAAGATGAAATGCAAGTTTCTCCTGCAAACCTGAGGAATTCGAGGTAGACAACAATGTGATAAATATATTTTTACTCCATATGGATGTGCCTTCCTAGGAAAAATAGGGACCAAATTTATTCCTATTAAAAAAAATATCCTGCAATCTTTTCAAAGCAGCAGAGGGTGATTAGTCTACCAGAGAAGTTGTAAACGTACCTCAAGGCACTTCAATTTTCCTGTTTTTTTCATGTGTTTCAGAAATATAGGAGGGCCCAGTATAGATAAAGATTAGATTATCTTGAGGGAAAAGTATGTTAGCTCACAGTTTTACTAACTATATACGTATAATGTGCTTCTCATTTTCAGAACTGTATTTGTTTCAAACTCCAGTTCTTAGTAGCTTAATATAGAAAAAATACTGAATTGTCCCTTTATTGTTTTAATAATGACTTTTTTTAAGTTTTGCTGTGACAAAATGTTTGTTTCTTGAAAAGTCTAGTGGATGGACAAGTATCATTTAAGATTTCCTTTGTCTTCTTATTGGTCCCATCATGAATTTGCTAAGGGACATGAGCACACCTACACAGAAAGATGTGGCTAGTTCCAGGTATATAGGGTAAAACTGTAGGAGAAAAATATGTTGCATTGACAGTGTACTTGGCAGAAAAGGTAACCAGAAATACTAAAACTAAAAAAGCAAAATTCTTTTGGCAAGATTCTTTGGCAATTCTTTTGGGTTTGGCATTTTTATAATCATCTCCTAGCTGTACTATAGTTTATGCATGACCTTGGATGAATTATCTAATTCTTTTGTACTTCAATACTCTTGACTAAAACACAGCATACTTTATTTGTCTATTTAAACTGTAAAGTGTCTTTTATTATGTAAAAATCTAGTACAAGACAAAAACGAGACTCAGCCTTTATTAGTGTTTTAAAAAATAAGACAGGGTGTAAAGTGTAGCAATGAAAAAGAAAATAATGTCAGTTTATATGCCATTGGTAGTTGGGGTTTTTTGGTAAATACCTACATATTCCAAGTAAATTACAATATCTCATTTTCACCTAGTTACATTCTCTTTCTAGTGTGAAACTTCAGCATTTACGTTGTCTCTGCTTTTGGCCCACTGGTCACACAGAAGGATACATTAAATGAGACATTAATGGAATGAAGGAAGAACTGCTCCAGTGTTTTAGGATGAATCCGGGAGAAGTTTCTCTGGGAAAAAGTCTTGCAAGCCAAATAGTGAACATATGCTACTAGTGAACAGGTTCCAGGCTGCAGATCTCCTGAGTATAAATTTGTTACAAATCTCTGTTGCAGAGCTGTCGCTCTGATCAAGACAGCAACATTTGTCTATCTATTCTGTCAACAATAATTCCAGCACCTTTGAGTTTCTCAAGTTCAGAACTTGCTTATATACCCTGAACTGCAAATAATTTTGATGGGATTTGCATATGTTAGGGTAGTATTGAGCCACACAATAAGCATAAAGAAAATATATAAAATATAGCATTAACACAATACTGTGACTATATTACAGTACTTATCACTCAATTTCATATTAACATTTGACTTTATGCATCTGCTTCAATGGACTGTTAGGGGAGCTTTGAAAAAAACCTACCCACCGTCAAAAAGTTCCACTTAGGGTAGGTAAAGACTAACATAATTTTTTTTTCCCCTATAACATTTATTCTTTTTGTTTATTGCTGCCTTTGCAGATAGTTTTTCTCATTTGATAATTTTCTATGCTGTAACACTTTTTTTTTTTTGGCTCTGCAGTTCTGTGCAACACTTGGAACCACCCCTTGCTGCTCCTTTGACAAATTGTTAGAACTGGGTCCTATTTGTAAGTCTTTGCTGCTTCTTTCTAAAATTGCAGATACCAGTTTAAGCCATGCTGAGCCATTTGCAGGACATTATGCAGTGTCAGTGTCCAAATCCAATAAAGCTACTTATAGACGAGACCTTCAGTTATAGTTTTATTTCTCATATTAGATCAAGCAGCAAATGTGCATTCTCAGACTGTTAAAAGAGTTGGAGGGCATTGCCTCAAGGGTTTATTTTCTGGGGAGGCATATTTTGGAACACTGTCAGTTAAGCATTACTGTAAGTGCCTCAGTTTGTAACATTTTTCTTCGAGCGTTTCTACCTGCAAATGCATGTAGAGCAATGCTGAATACCAGGGAAAAGTTGAACTCTTAACTCTGCTCTGCACCAAGTGTTTTGTTTCTGCGTTGTTCTAACAACTATAAAAAGTTGGGAAATATGCACCAAAAATCCCCATGTATTCTTAATCCTTACTCTCCCCTCCCCAATTTCCTTCCTCTTTCAAGAAAGTAGGACAAATTCCAGGGTGTTTAATACAGTGATCAAGTAATGGACTCTTCATAAGTATTTCTGTGTTGTGGTTTGTTGTGTCAAGCTTTGATCTGCAGAAGGGCTTGGTCAAAAGCACACATTTTCTGGCTGATGTAAATGCTACCAAAATGCACCATATCTTTTCAAGTGTACATTTAGAATAGGAAATCCGTAGCTGTAAGCAACTTGGAAGCAGCTTCGTAGAAACACAGCTTGATTTGATGTCCTGTTAATTTATTCAAATGAGATTTAAAACTTTGGAGCTTGTGTGGTGGTCACTTGCTCTGTGAGGTTTTCTGCCTTTCAGCACAAGCCCCAGAGACTCAGTTTCTCCCAATCCTTCTTTTTAAACAGTTTCCTAGTTGTCTGTTTAGCAGCTACAAATTATATTGCTGTTTGGGTTATTCCCATAGACCTAACCTAATAAAATAGTGACACTTATAAGTTTAGGCATAGTAAGTAATCATGTGTTTCACCTCAATCATTCCTTGCTTGTGCAGCAGAGCACAGCAGAAGGATGGCAGTGAAATCAGAAGCCTCATGGTAGCTTTTCTGCTTTATTTTCTCCTTAGCATACAAGAGCAGCAGTCCTGTGATATAAAGGCAGTGTTCAAACCAAGTATGTTTAAAAATAGATAATCAGTTAAACTTTCAACATGTGTTCAAATAAACCTAAATTGTAGATGCTGTAAATAATATGTTATTAGCTTTTCCCAGACATGCATGCAAAAAGAAAATTCTGTTCACAAGAATGCAGATTTCAGCATGAACTTGGTGCCCAACTGCAGATCTCAATGGATATACCTCTGTATGTGGAAATAACCACCAGAATTATTTGGTGACCAGCGTAAAGATGTTATGTGGGCTTCAGTCATCAACTGATGGACCAAAATTGCTGCTGAGTGCATTAAAACAGTGATCACTAGTAGAGTGTGATTACTAAATTACGGAGTATATGTGAGCTGCTCATATGCCAAAATATTTCTGCAGAAACCATTCAGTGATTAATCAAAAGTAGCACTTTCTTAGCATTTCAGTGCTTGTTTTTGCATGTGTCTCTGTCCTTGAAATAAATAGGTTGCTGCACATGGTTCAAAAGCATGTGCATGCACATTTATCAATATATAAAAAATATTGTTTAGAAATGTGTTTGTGATTCATGAGTTAGAAGTGGGGAGCACAGCTTATTTACTAGCTCCTCCTGCTAAAGTAGTTTTATTACCACAGATATGATAGCTAAATCTCTAGATAATTTTTTTAAAGTGTATTTTGTAATGGTTCTTACATCAAAACCACAAAATAATTTATGTTGCTTTACTTTAATAAGAGAAACCTAGAGATGATGATCCTTTTGGGTCCTTTCCAACACAGGATATTCTATGAGTCTATGGTTCTGTAACTTTGTTCCATTAGAAGTCGGAAGGGAAAATAATACGTTATATATACATTTTTATATATTAATGAGAACCCAGATGGTGGAAACATTTAATCTCTTAATTTAATTTTAAATTGGGAAAATAATAACATCAAAGAGAAATCTCGCAGGCACTTGGTTTCATGCAAATTAATTGGGCTTTTTAATCTGCTGTTTAATTTATTTCCTTCAATTATTTTTTTAGGTAATAAGGAAAATATCTGGATGCATATTGATGCAGCCTATGCGGGGAGTGCTTTCATCTGCCCTGAATTCAGGCATCTTTTAAATGGAGTTGAGGTGAATGAATGTTTTTTCTCTAGCAGCCTGCTGAAACCTTGCTCTTTCATAGAATTTGTGGGTTTTTTATGCACCCAAGATTAATGACTCTTCCAGAATCTCTGAGTAAGCTGCACCTCAGTTTGCACTACAAATCCCTGTACATTCTATTACATTACTTAAATGTTTAAATTTTTACTGGTTTATACTGGGAGTATGAAAGTACCCCTTTATAAGTTTGTCATTCAGAATAACAAGTAGTGAATCAACAAATAGGTAAGTGGAAGTTTTTCCCAAATATCGCTAAAGACATATTTGTGACATCCTAATTCTACATTACACAGAGAAAGACAAAAAAAAAATTGACAAATTAATGAGCTCATTATGTCTGGTTTTTTTCTTACATCCTGAAAGTCATATAGTATAGAGCCAGTAGCTGTATCTCAAACAGACAGGGTTTAATAACCAAGAGACCTAAATGAAATATTCCCCCAACAGCACTGCTGTTCCTTTTCCCCTGCCTTGCTGAGCTACTTGGCATTCAGTTGCTTAGATAAGAATACTTCAATTTCCTGCTGCTCCCCTCAGACAGTCAGATAAGTCCTTGTCTTCCACGCCAGTGGAGAAAATATTACTGTTTGGTAAAGCCAGAAGTTTAAACACAGCACTGATAGGCAGTGACTAATGAAGAAAAGGAGGGAAAACCCCCTCACAAATAAAGCATTTCTTTCTGTCTCTTTTTTATCAGCAAATGAAGCTTGTTGTAATTTCCTGTGGGGGAATATTTTTTAAATTATTGTTATTGGTTCCTGAAGGAAATGAAACAGCATCCCTTGTCTGGGCCAGCATTTGTCATAGGAGTAAATATTTGACAACCATGAATAGGTTTCCTATCTTGCATAGCACAGGGTGATAGCTAGATAGCTGTATAGATAGATAGATAGATAAAGAGACAGACAGATAATCTTCTCTTATTAGAGCAATTGTTAATTGTTTACAGGTGACAGGGAAGGTTATGAGAAGCAAATGAGAACAGAAAAGTGCTATATGGAATAGTAAGACCTTGGTGCTGCCAGGGCCCCATCCCCAGCTTTTTAAGGCTGGTGGCTTCTGCCTTTGTTAAAACAGAAAACATGGATGAAGGCTTGCCCACGTGTCCATCTTACCCACCTGGGTTTCTTCTGATGCACCACCTAAACATATGTCAAGTAAACCAGGCCAGGCACATAATGTATAAACGTGTATTGCGAGTGCTTACTTGATGGTCGTTTTTCTTTTGATTTAGATGAAACAATAATTTCTACTGAAAGAAAATACCCTGTCAGAAAACAAAAAAAGAAAAAAAAAAAGAAAGAAAAAAAAATTCCTAGTCAGTTGTAGTTTTTTGAGGGAATATGATGTGCAGATTCTGATTTACATATGTAATTTATTGCTATATATGAATTTTGCATGTATTAGTTTAATATTCTTGGAAGTAGAAAGCTTAGGGTATTGTTACTGAAAAATGTGATATGAACCCTGTGAACGTTTCCGAATATGCTGATTTATTTATTTATTTTAGTTCACAGTAAGAAATATACTTTTCCATAAGTATCTAGAAAGTATACTTGTAAACAAATGCTCAAAATGTTGATAATACCACTAGCATAACTGCATACCCAACGTAAACTCCACTCCCAAAAGAAATGAAGATTTAACTACAATGGTTACTAAATAAGGTGACATCAATATGAACATGATAAAGATCCAATTCAGGAGCTGATTCATAGTTACACAGACAGTTTGACAAAGTTATATCATTAGCACGTAGATCCTTTTCTCTTTCATAATTCTGTTTTTATTTTTCCACTCTCAGTTTGCGGACTCATTTAACTTTAATCCTCACAAATGGCTCCTAGTGAATTTTGACTGCTCTGCTATGTGGTAAGTATTACAGTAAAAGAAAATGTTGCAAGAGACAAAACTGAGTTTATGTTAGTCTTCCTTTCTAGCAGTAGACATTTATTTACATTTCTCTATTGAAATGAGGAGAACTGGATAACTTTAACTCTTATAAATTATTTACAGAATTCAAACTTTAATTTAATCCAAGGTTCAAAAACTTGAAATTTAGAAATAAGCCTGAGCTCTGTCTTATGTTCCAGAAAGAGAGAGAAGTCCCAAAAAGTCTGCAGATTTATACTTGATCCATTTTGTGACTGTTTAAAACATAAATAAAACCACTTATTTTAAAGATATCAGTGCAATGAACAGCATGCTAAACAGGGCTTTTTTTTCTTCCCTTGCTTTTCCATAAGATTTCTTTTGGTTTGAGCTTTGATTCTTTTAAAAGCCTTTCTACACATGTTTAAGATTTGGCTGATGAAAAGCCACTGATTTCAAAAAGGACTATTTATGTAATTTTGTACTGACTTTCAATTTTCCCAGATGACAGCAGAGACAGCATTTTGATATTAAAACATGCCAAAATAGAAACCCATAGACATACTTTCACACAAAGCAAAGTATCATGGCAGTAAAATAGCATGGGTTTGTTAAAAACATTCCATAGTAGATGATCCTATTTTGTCCCAAACTAAATGCTTACCAGCATCACAACTAATGATACTTATTAGCTAAACAGATATTCAACAAATTCAGACTATTTATCAAAGTAGATAAAAACAATAATTTCGGTTATAATAGAACAAAATTTGCGAAAGCAAAAAAAAGAAGACTCCAAAACATCATCCAGAAATAGGTCACTTTATTCAAAAGAAGAATAAATGTAAGACAATGATCCCTCAGTTGCTTTTGGTTAACCTTTATTCTTTTAATTTTTCCTGGCAAAGTAGACTTTTCAGGTTATGTATTATGGTTTTTACTTTAATATTTCAGCTGGTGCAGTCATTTCAAATCTTCCAAGACATTTTATTATTTTTCTTTCCCTTAGGGTAGATGGCTTACATTTTGACCCTAATTCATCAGTAGTGGGAGCACCCCACAGTGTCTCTGTGTATAAGGAAGTAGGAAGACGATGAAACAAACTCCTTTGCTAGTTCCTCCCATCTGTTTCTCACTACTCAAAGACACTGTTAGACAGAGCCACTTGCAAATAAGACAATACACGATCATTCTCTTTGATTTTTGTAGAACAATTAGGAACCACAGTCTAGTCCCTAACAGTTTAATTTCTCATTAATTCTGCCTTCCCTGAAAACTCTGTGGGACTATGTTAAAGGCATTTTACCTGGCTTTCCAGTAAAACAAGGTATATACAGTCACACTGTGAGTTCCCATCTCAGGTGATTTTAGGTTATTCCTAGTAGAGCTTATACTTTTGACTTAGGAAAGTATTTTTCTGCATTTCTTTTTCTTGTTGGGTTTTTCGGGTGTTTTTTTAGATAAGCCATTGCATAAAATGCTTGTTTTCATAGGTCGGAAGATTCTAATACAAGGTCTCTGAAGAGACCTTGCAACATATCTCCTTACTCAAAGTAAAAGTTTCACAACTATAGCCACTCGGGCTTCCATTCAGCAAGGCATTTATGTATAGGGGTTGTTCACTTAATACAGAACAAATGTACACTTAAACTCTTTGACTTGAAGCCAAGTCCAGCTAATTCTAAGACCCATGTCCAAAATTTACCTGTCTTACCAAGTGTTACACTCCCTGAGAAGGTGAAGAGTGACAATAAAGGATGAAGGATGGTAAGAAATAGTAACTCTGAAGGATACGTAGTCCTCTTAGGATCCATGAAAAGTATTAAGCATGATACTATGGTAATATGGAAAGAGTTCAGCAAACACTGAACACCATTTCAGAATCAAAGTAATCTGAGTTCCATTGATGGGCAGACTTCAAAATAACTCAGACTCCACAGCACTTTCCTGAAAAAACGCTCGCATTTCTTTTCGCTGCAAGCTGATTAATATAATCTACCCATTAGATCTGTAATGTAATTATGTAACTACTCAGTGCAATATGTGGCACTGATGTCGTTTCAGATTTGGAGGCAATTTCATTATAAACCTTTTGTAAAATATTCTCGGACTTCCTGATGCACAGAAAAGAGCAGTCAATTTCCTAAAAAAAGGAATTTAATACAGCCAGTCCAAGAAGGGTGTATTTTCCATATTCAAATATTAGAGTCCTTTAGAGACTTCGTTTTGAAGCTACAGTCAGTTTTGCCTGACTTGTTTAATTGATACTCCGGAATATTATAAAATTTGTAGAAGTGTCTTCATTCAGTGAGAATGAAAATAATAATCATGCAAAATCTTGGTATTTTTGACTTTCATTACTCTATTTGGGGTTTAAGTGTTAACTTTTGATTGGGAAGAGTGTTTCAGTAACTGAAAGAAGGTGCTTACAGGAAATACTCATCTGTAGATCACAGAACACAGACTAGTTTGCATTGAAAGGGAACTTAAAGGCCATCTACTTCCAACCCCACTGCCATGGGCAGGGACACCTTTCACTAGCCCAAGTTGCTCAAAGCCCCATCCAGCCTGGCCTTGAAAACTGCTTGAAATTAAATTGTGTTTCACTTCCTGACTTCAATTGAACAAACTGGAACAATCTACTTGAACACAAACTGAAGTGAAATTTTCATGTTGGTTCATGATACGAGGTCACCTTTTTATCTATCATTGAAAATGCACAGAACAGAGTGAGGCAATTAAAAGTTTCAGATGTGCAATTCAAGTAAGTCACTTCTCACAGATTTTCATTACTTTATTCACCAGGACTTTTGTTGTGCATTTTGTATTATGAGTACTTAATATGTGAATCTGTTCTACTTAAGCTAGGTCTTGGTCTATTAGCATAACATCCAACCTTAAAAAAAATTTTAGTTTACCAATATAATGTGTGAAATACATATTCACAGGATCACAGATTTGTTAGGGTTGGAAGGGACATCTGGAGATCATCTAGCCCTGTGATTTGTGTCTTGAGAGGTAGTCAAGGAACATCTTTCAGACTGGTGGAGGGGTGCCTCAGAGCCCCTTAGCAAAGAGTTGCCCATTACAGTCACTCAGCATTTCTTTTTACAGTAACCACCATATGCCTCTGGTGCAGGTTCTCCTTGCTTGCCTCGCTCACAGGCATCTAAAACCTCTAAAGCATCATACCGGATTTTGGTCTGAATGTTGGAGGGTGGAGGTTGGAGCCCTGCTTTTGTCCAAGGTGTCTCAAGCTCAGTGTTATTCACTGTAGGTGTATCGTTCTGGAGCCACATATCTACCTCTGTTTCAGTCCCTTTACTACCACACAGCCTCTTATCTGTGTCTTGTAAAGCAGCCACCTGCCACAGCAGGTTATCCTGCACTTTGTGCAGGTTGCAGCCTTTCCTTCAGAAGTATCTGGGCATCCCTTGCAAGCTACCAGCTGTACTGATGGCTCCTTCCGTATCAGATCCGCCTGAGTGACAGCATCCAACTTTTCCTGGGCTGCCCCAATAGACACACAGAGATTGGCTCCGAGGTGGGTGCCCACCTTTATGGCAGAGACCTTGAGCGCTCAGCACTCCAGTGTGGAGTGAGCACTTAGGACTTGCCTGAAGTGTGGACCTACTTGCAGAACCCAGCAGCACCCTTCCTGCGTGCCCTGCCTACAGAAACTTCCATGTCATTTTTGTGTCTTCTAAGCTAAATGTTCCTTTGTTTAATACAGGAGCTTACAGGAGAAGAAATTAAGGCCTCACGAACAACTAAGGACATTGGTTATAACTTGGATTAGCTGCATACAGAATGAGCAACTGAAACACAAATATATCAAAGTAATCAAATATTTCAAATAAACTACTGTAGAACAACTTAGAATTCATTAAAAATATTTATCCTAATTAAACCTGTTTTCAGTTAATGTTTTCTTCCTTTTGTCCACAGGACATTTCTAGCCCATAATTAGGTTATTAATTGTTTTTTATTGAGAGTAATCTGAAAATCTGTTGCTATTTTTCACATGCATAAATTTACTCAGTTTCAGCTATGTACTTTCCATACCTGAAGGCAAATACTTGGCTGTTACCTTGGTACTTCCCTGACCATTAGGGAGAGAAAGGCTTTTTGTTTGTTTGAATAAGATGTTTTATGACCACAGTCTAGACATGAATGAGGGTAGGAGTACGTACTGGCCTGTGCATTTATACATACACACTAAAATACTGGAAATTAGATTTTTACTTAGAAATTTACAATTCTACATTAAACAATTAAAACACAGAAAAAAGGTTTGGACTTTTGTCATTTAGAGTATCCCTGTGTTGATACAATTTTTTCTTACTTTGTAATATATTTATAGGCATAATATAATGATGTAGCTGTCTTACCCTTTTTGATTTATGGTTTCTTCTTCTTCTGCCTCTATAAGCCCCAACATTTGTGGAGGTGAGTCAGTCTTACACAGCATGAAGCATGAACCAGAAAAATCTTGTTATTAATCACTGGCAAAATACAGCTTTTTCTCCCTAAAAGGTACACACCGGCTTTTGAACCTCAGTCCAGTCACACCACCCCTAGCTGGCAATAGGAAATTACACTTCTCAGTGTAACACTGTACTGTAGAGTGTCTGTCAGGAATTGTGTATTGGATCCAGCTAATGGCAGGGTGGTACAAGAGGGGAGCCTGAGTCAAGACTTGTCCTTCCAGCGGCTGCTGCTGCTTCCACAGCAGCATGGAGAGACAGTGGCCAGCACCTCCCGAGCCTCAGCGCGGCTCTGCGCGGTGTTTAGGAAGCAACAGCTCTTCCCACGCAGCTTTGTACTGCAGCAATTTCAAGACAACTTCTGTTGACTGCAAACATTAACATTGCTTCAGCTAGTCTCACATTCTGGTGTGAGTGTCTATCACCATAAAAAGATCCTCTATGTCTGTTTCTTATCTGTTTTTAAATATGCAGTCGTGCAGTCATGCTGCCCGTTCCTGCTGAGCCTTACACTTAACTACTTGTAAGTACAGTACTGATATGGCTGTGAAAAAGCGCTGAAAATGGCACAGGCTGTGCTCAGGAAATATGCCAGTTTAAACACATTCAATTTGACTTCACTTCTTGTGGAAATTTAATCTCTTAAGTCTTTATTCTTAAATTTCCCAATTTGATTTCTTTCTTTTTTTCTGTACAGGGTGAAAAAAAGATCAGATTTAATAGGTGCCTTTAAATTAGAACCTCTTTACCTGCAGCATCACCATCAGGAGTCTGGTAATTTTATAATTAAATGAGATTATTATTATTTTGTTTGCTCTCTGATATCTTATGGAAAAAAAGGACTTAAGATGAAAACAGCAATTCTTGAACTACCCAAGTTGTTTAGGAGGCTGTTTCCATTTTCTGAGCACTCCAGGGAGCTAAGCTCATTAACGTGCAAATACGTGTCTAGTGAGATTTTAGTTAGTTAAAAGAAGGAAAGTAATTTCATAAAGCATTATATTACTACTTTTGCATTGGGATTTCTGCAGTTTCAGAGTTACCACTGATTGATTGCAGGAGTGTTGAGAAAATTCTTATGATCTTTTGGCTGTCAGATAAACGTATTATTGGGTGTTGTGTGACAAGTCTCTTAAACTGTCTTCCCCAACACATCTTCCTCCAGTATGATTTCAGGATCTGATTTGGTTTTAGAGTTTCTAAGGTCTGTGACTTTTTTTCTTAATTATTCATGCAAGTTCTGATTCAAATTTTTTCAGAAACCCATGTGAGGAGCAAACACTCCCTGAAGCTACAAAGAAGGGGTGAACTGTGTTTGCTGTCTGTGCTCTTCTTTTGAGTGGTAGTTTTCTGGAAAATATGCTGAAGCCCTCATGCTCTTACACTGGCTGTAGAGAAAGGTGGTAAGAGTGGACTATCTTGTACAAAATGCTCATGAAAGCTCTTCACAAAATGCTCACAAAGAACTTAAAAATCTCAGGCTCTGTACAAAGCTCCTTAATGGATTAGTGCTGGTCCTTGCACATATCTAGCAACTGCAGAGTGGTATTTGCCCTCCTGAAGCCCTTTTTTACACATTTGGTTATTAACCGAGTAATTGTGAAGAAGGTCACAGCGGTGCAGTGTCAACATGTGGTGGAAATTCCACCATAACTTTCTGAAGAGGCTGAATCCTCTGTAGAAGGTCTTTCCATATACTAGCCTCATCATTTTCCTGGAATTGCTGGTGCTCATCTGTGTTCAGAAGTGTATCCTGTAATGACTATGAACTCATTGACATTTAAATTAATACCATCCAGAATTCCACTATTCACTAAAAAGCCCTAGGAAAAATGGATTCATGTGCCTTAATCCTGAACCGGCATAAACCTTACATTTTATTCCTTTCTTCCATTTCCAGGCAATGCAAACATAGAACAGTGCAGCAAATAGGAACATGCAGTAGTTCCGGAGCTGAGGTTCACCTTCTAAAGGCTCAAATTGTTGAGAAAAAAAAAAAATTTTTTTGCCTTTTTTGATGAAAAATACAAGTTCCAGCAAATACACTTAAGGCACTAGCTTTTACTTGACTTACATTAAAAAATATTTCTCTTCAGGAGAAAAAAATCCAGCCTTAACTAAAATGAAAATATGTTCTTGGGGCAACTGATAGTGCCGATACAAAAACTTTAGGTCTTACCTAGGTTAAATAACACTTGAAGAAAATCAAACCTTTCTTAAAAACAGGTGGTTTCAGTAAGGCTACCTAGTTGACATGACAACCTTATCACCCCCGTTGGATTAAGAGTTTTTTAGCCTTCATTTTGCCTTCAGAAGGGTGATAGCATATTATATGATCTAACAAAATGATTTCAAAGAGATCAGCTGATTACTAGCAGTCTAGGAATGCTATTTTTTTTCTATGCTCCATTCCCATTCGATATCAATTTTCCAAAGAGTTGGACAACACTTTTCAAATGCAAATGCCTCTGGTTAAACTTCCAGCCCACACTTACACTGTCAATAAACACAGTCAAATTTGCTACACAAAGGTGCTGCAGTACTCATTGATCCCTATGTGATTTATGGAATGTCAGCAGTCCTGGAAATACAACTTATATGGAGGATCTTGAATTCTCAGTATTCTTAGAATTCCTATCCTGGTTTACTAAGTAAATGAAGTAGTATTTCTGAATTCACTCATCTCTCATTCAAGAATTTAAATGAGCGGAAAAATATCTCTATCTGTGAGCAATTACTCTTAATAACCATATGGCAATTATATGTGTCCCCAAGGGGAGAGTCTTTACTTTGTCATTAATTATAATTTTATGTGATTTGCATCATCACACCAGGAAGATTATACTAGCTTGCCTGGCAACCCAGGATATAGGTCAAATCCTCATGGCAGTGTTAGAAGAATGCAGCTTTATACTCTATTGTGAACACCACATATGCTCCCACAATGCAATTCCTCCTGGTTAAATACAGATGTAAGACTAAGGCTTGTAATCAAGGAATCAAGGACTAATCATTGATTACATTCTGCTTCACAGCTTGTGAAAGGCGTTGTTGTGGATCATTAGACACAGCCCCTTACAGGAGCGTAGGATTATTTATCTGTCACCAGTTGCTTTACTCTCCTTGCTCTACCAGTCTTGCAGCTATCAAACAGAAATGGCTGCTACAATGCAGAAGAATATGAATGTTATCAATTTACCTTGTTACCAAGCAGAGACAACCACATTCATTTCCTGAAGTCCAGGAAAAGGTTAATGACTGTTGGTTGTTTTGTGGGTTTGGGTTTACCACCTGGAAACCAATATAGTAACAGGTTAAAGAACCCAATGGCCTTCTGTTACAGGGAAAGAAGGATCATGTTTTTTCCTGTACTTTGGCTATATAAATGAGAGAACATTGGCAAGAGAGCTTGTAACACAGGAAAAAGTCCTTTTTTTTTTTTTTCCCTAGAAAACATAAAGGCTGAAAATTATGTTAATGGCATAGAGTGGTCAAATTCAGAAGCTACAGTTAAACCTTCCAGTTGACAGTTCCAGGAGTACTTAGCATTTTCCCAAGGAATCCAAGTACATACTCTCCTATGAAGCTTATACTCCACTGCAGAGAAATAAAGCAGAATAAGGAAGCTACACAGATGCTTCCTAAAGAAGTGCTTTAAATAATACGTCAGTTTAATTTCTGTCACTGACTTACAGCAAGTAACTAACTATGTTCAAGTTTCCTTTACTGTGAAATCAGTTTAATTCCTTGCTTCAGAGAAAAGGTAGGTGAATCCTGACACTGTGTGCTTCTGTAAAGGATAATTAATAATGCCCTCTACTTGCCTGCCTGGACTGCTGTGTGGCTTAGTCCATCTGTGTTTGTAAGGGGCTTTCACTACATCAGAAGAAAAGCCATAAAAAATTGCAGAATGCTATTCTCCAAGCAGGAACAGGTCAAATTCTTAGTCAATTTTTCCATCCACGTATTAGACATGTTGAAGAATTAGCAAAAAATATATGTATGAGCATAAAAGGTATTTAGAAGTGGATTATTTTTAAAAGTGTTACCACTACAGTAGGGTAAAGGTGATGACATTTCATAGCAGAGCATGAGTTATGTAGTGAGTCTGGGGATCCTGCAAACTGTTTAAACCAAAATTAATAATAGTTGTTTTATCTACTGCTTGTTTTCCCTACAGGAAGAAAATAAACGTAGTATTTATTCTGTCATCTCCATAGTATCTGCAGTATAACAGAAAGGAAAATAGTGTTTCTTCTGTAAACTGTTTGTTAGTAGCATATTCTGACTAGCTAAGGAATGAAGGTTATTACAAGCCCCTTCATTTAACATGCTGCCAAGTACCCAATTAGATATTTAGTGGTCCTGTTGACACTGATGATGCTGAAATTTGTAGCAGAGTAAAGGATAGCTAAGATACAGCTTTTTCAATAACATTAGAATGATTTGAGTCTTTGGCTGTTGTGATGATGATGCAATGTGAACATTTTTTCTTTGATTTCCAGGTCTTGTAACAGATTATCGGGTAAGTACAGTACCAATGTAATAATTAATACTATTACTTGTATATACTGGTATTTTTAGGACTTTCATTTTTCATTACTATCATAAACCACCCAAATTTATGTTTCTTTCCAAGAAGGATGCAGCTTGCTAAATTTTTAACATTCCTCAAACAGAAATTTGTTTTTTTGTTTTTTGGAAAAAAAAAATGTTTGAAGGAAGAAATCGTCTTGCATGTGCAATATCTTTAGATTTAGGCAGTAGAAAGAAATTTCCTAAAGTTACGGGTTTGGGTTTTTTTCTTTAACATAGTGAATAACACAATTAAAAAAAAAATTAAAGCATTTCTATTTTAATCTTTTACCATGGAAACACTGTTGTTTTGAATTGGAAAACGTGCCCATCTTTGTAGATGCTAGCCCCACAACTTTAAGCAAGCCAATGTACATCAGTTTCTCAGATACTTGTTTTTCTCATGCCTTTGAGGAGAATTTAGGATGCATAAAACAAATTTGGTTTGCCTCATGACCCTTCTATTCTGACTCCAACCTCCTTTGCCAATTTTAATTTGAAAATTTTGTATATTAAACGTTATTAATAAATAGGGATTAATAAACCAGGAACGGATATTTCTGCTATTATTTGACCCACTTCTGGCAACTGCCCTTAGGATGTGGCAATGTGGTTCACTTCAGAACCATGGCAGAACCTACTTTCTGCTGTGTCACTGCAGTGGTGACTTCTGACACGGGCTCTTCTCTCTGGTTGCAGCACTGGCAAATCCCCCTGGGCAGGAGGTTCCGCTCCCTGAAGCTCTGGTTCGTGCTGAGGATGTACGGGGTCAAGGGGCTGCAGGAGCACATCCGCAAGGTGACTGGGAATTGCCTCCTTGGGTACCCCGTGGTGGGATGGCAAGGCAAGATAAGCTGGCCATCTACCTACTTGCCATGACTTCTGTACACATCAGAAAGCACAGGAAACAGTGTTAGGCAGCTCAGTTCAGCAGGGGTGCTGCTCGTTTGCCCCATGTAAGGTCGCATTTTCATATCATGGCAGGGTTAAAGTTGCCATCCATTTTGTGCTCATCTTTAGGAAAGAAAAGGAATTCTAGGAATCTGGAATTTCTACAGTATGGTACCATAGTTCCCTCTCAAATTAAGCCAGAGCACATCCATGGTTTTGTTGAGGAAACACATGGATATTCATTATTTCCTTTTTTTATTAATGTTCATGCATTGATAGCATGCTTAGATTATGATTAAGGGATACAGTGACTTATCTGGCATGTCTATTTTCTTTCCTGTTTAAAACACATTAAAAAAAAATGTGTACAATTTACAGTTTGTTAATATTTTTATAAATACTAAATGTATTTGATGTAAAAAAGGGGGGGTTTTAATCACTAAAAAACATGTGTGGCGCCAGTCTAAATTATATATATACTTCCTCTGTAGCAGTAAAGTCAAATTCAAGCATACCTTTAATTTTTATGAAGTTCAGGGTAACCTCTAGCGAGGGGAGATCCACGACTTGGCTCTAAATATTTACAAAAATATCCATTAGCTAAGAGCCTAGCCTAGCATACCAAATTCCCTGCAGACACACATTCCTTTCAATTGTGGTACTAAACAGAAGAATTCCTAAGAAAGGCTTTTTCCACTCTTGTAAAATCACTGTAGAAGGAAGTATCTTTTGATTTGGAAAGGTTATGGGATGGAGGGTACCCTCTTTGCTTCTTATTTTAATCAGACTATAACTTTCAACTCTACAAATATCAAAACTAGATTTTTATCTTTAATGAGGCTTTCAAAAATAAATTTTGGCAGCTGTGGTAATCCTGATGTTCCTGTATCAATCATCCTTGTATCAATCTGCTACATACTCTTCTGATGAAAAATTGTTACGAGATTTGTTGTCTCTTTATTAGTATTACCATTACCATTCCTGGTAGGATTCTCTCGCAGGTTAGATTTCTTGAGACTGCAATTATAGCAGTATTATGCTGGTTTTTAAATAGGGCTAAATCTCTCACTGGAAGAATAGAGGGTTGGAAGACTCATATCAATTGCAAGGCATTTTGTCAGGCTGGTTCCCACAGGTTGGTATTTACATTTCCCTGTGTCCCAGGAATTTCCCTATTTCCCTGACTGTCCAGCCAAAAGCTGCTTGTCTTCATAGAACCATAGCTGAGGACCAAGCTTTGGTATTTTCTATGACAATACAGTTCAGGAAGGCTAAGCAAATAATCTTTTCCTAAAGATATTGATTCCAAAGTAAAACCTTTACATGTTTCCTCATTTGTAAAGGTAATTCAGACAACTAAGATTTCCAATGGCTTGTTCAAATGAGTGTGTTTGGTTTATATTTCATTAAGGACTAAATTGTTCTTCAGTATAGGTATAAAAATAACTTATGAAAGGGAAGGAGGAATAATTAAGTGAAGAATTTGTCTCACTGTATACATCTTCAGACTGGAACCATTAAATTCATTTGTCTTCATACACCCTTGCCCACTCCCAGTAAATGCTGGTTCAGTGGGTTGTAAAGCATCTTAAAAAAAAAAAAATTAATTTCTATCTCCAGCAAGCTTCTGTTGAACTTAAATTTCAAGAAATAATTGCATTTCATTTGTTCCCTACTCTAGCAGTATTTAAGGTATCTCCTGTGAGTTTTCAGCTATGTTGGTAAAATTAGATCACTAGCTGCAAAATAAAAATAAAATATGTGTTTCATATCATGTACTTTTTCCTCTCTTCTCAGGAAATATCATGAGCTCCAGGTAGATTGTGACGACTTCTCTTTAGGTAGAGTAGTAATGACGTATCTAAACCAGCCTTTACATTTTTAAACCTATAGACAACTTTCCAAATAAAAAATAATTTGGAATTTAGCTTCACTTCTTAACTGAACTTTAACATTGCTCATCCCTGTGCCTGGCCTTGAGAAACTGCTTTCTTTTAAACATGCTGCAGCATCTTGCAAATAACTNTAAAAAGTATTTATATTCCCTTTGCTAGCCAAGGCAGTCCCAGGCAGTTCCTGGCTGGTAGTGTCTCTTGTGTACTTGGGACTTCTTGCTGGGTTTTAAGGGAAGCCTTGTAGGTAACAGAATTATTTCTGAAGCTGTATATGGTGATTTGGAGATGCATGTGAGTGGCTGATAGAGTGGACAGAGGTAGAATGAGAAGAGGCCTAGGAAAAGTGGCAGAGGCAGGTATTGCACGTTTCCAGTGGAGAGCAGAGGGGCTGGAGCTGGGGAAGCAGGAAGAAGTGCTCTCTCTCTCTCTCTCTCTCTCTTTCTTTCTCTTCCTCTCTCTCTCTCTTGTATTATTAAGGAGTTGCCCTGGGGAAAGGGTAAGAGAGTCGGGCAGAAGAGTAGAGGTTTGAAACAGTTCCTTGGGCTGGAATCTGGGGAAAGAGATGCCTTTGTTTGCTCCTGAGTCATGGAAAACTCTAGGAAGGTCTGTGCAGTATTTATAGATTTCTAGTTAGGCTTCTTTTGTTCAGCCTGGTGTTACTTGCACAGGGATTTGAGATTTTCAATAGTGATGAGCTTCTGACATGATATAGAGGGGAAAAAATGCTGTTTATCCTTAAGGAGCCACCCTATTTGTTGTGTGTTAGCAAGTTTCTGTGTGGAAGATCAAAGACATCTGTAACTATCTTGTCACAAACTTTTTTTTTCTTGAGGTAAACTGTCACTAAAATTATTTTCCCCCCTTCTTTTATTATTATACTTTAGGGAAAATGTGTTTGTTGTGTTTGCAGCCTTAAGATCTACATCAAAATGGCTGGATAACCACTGCAACCTGGCATTTACTTGAGGATGGCATTTAGGAACTAAAATATTCCCGAGAGATGAGAATGTGTGACTTGGATTTAGATACAGTCGTTTTTTTTGTTCTCCAAACATTCCAGTTATGCACTCTTTTCATACACAGCATATCATATTAACCTATTGCAAAGTATAGGTTTTAAAGCAGTGGTAAAGGGGAGGATAGTCATCTTTGAAGGATGTGGGGAGAGACAAATACAAATTTTGAAGGTAAGTCCCAAAGTCCCAGAGGAGATGTATGAAGAGGGCAAACCCAACAACAACAGTGTTCTGGACTGATGCCAACCACTCAGAGTCCATAAAAATGTGAAACCCAAATGGCCCATTTGACCATCTTGGCCTGCTTCACCATCTATTTGTTATTCCTTTGTTGGTTTAAGCCCTCTCAGAGAGCTCAGAAGTAGTTTGAGACACTTAGGAGTTAGTATGTTTTTGTATGCAATCCCTATGAACATTCTGACTCAGCTGAATCCTCCTTAGGACCAGAAGTAAGCAGTTCACTGAGGATAATGAATTCCATTAAAAATTAACAGTAGAGTCCAAGAAACTGGAACTGTAAAGAACAGCAATACTAGAGATAGCATTTAAACTGGAGAGTGGCACAGTCCAAGTGGCTGCTAAGAAGTGTAGTGGGATGCAGGCTAAGGCAGGCAAAGAGGTGAAATGTATAGGAGAAAAAGTATGAAGTGACCAAGACTATGCCAGTATGCTTATCTGCATATACACAATAGTGTACTCTGATGCTTCAGAGAAGGTCCTTGCAATCAAAAACTATTTTAGCTCTTGAAGGCTTTGCCCAAAAATTAAAATTCAGCTTAAATGTGTCAGTGCAGAAGCATTTTTATTTATATTTGTTTATGTTTATATTTATATTTTTACAGATATATCTACAAAAATACAGATTTTTCAAATGGAGACCACATCATAGTGCCTTGCAAGTTTACTGCTCATATTATTGATTATAAAGACATTTCCCTTTATCCAGAATAACCAATTTAATTAGATCCCTTGTTTCCTTTCTCACTGCAGAAAAGCAATACTTATTTACCTGAGCTAGTAGTGACACATAAATATTCCTTACAAGCTTCTTTTTCTCAATCAGCTAAACTTCACTGTAATGACTGGGGCTGTTATTCTGTTCCTATATGCCAAGATATTTCAGGACACTAACACAGTCCGTATGATTCCACTTTGAGAACCCACATGGTGAAGGGATTGCCCAAATGGTATTTGTAGAAACAGTATGTGTATGTCCACATACACAGTCATATAAATTCAATCATATGTTAAATCATATAACAGCTCTAGATAAAATAATTTTGAAAAGTTAAATAATATTTGAATGCCAACTTAATGCTTCTAGGGACACAGTTTGACACATATGTCAAAATCAAAAGCACTTAGAGATTCAAGATATCCATAGGTCAGGCTTGGTAGGTACACATTCAGCAGAACACTGAGAACAGCCTGTCAGTCTTTTACTTCTCCTTGTTTCCTATCCTCAGTTTCAGTGCCTGCAGTTTGCCAAACGGGACTTTATTTTCACAGTGTACCTGCCTATCTTGAAGAGTTCAGGCACTAAAGCCACACGTGTCCTCCTGTGAGTTATTGCCATGCTCATGCCCAGAGCGTGGGTACAGCTTTTGGACTTGAGAGAGGCACGCGTGGTACCTAAATGCCCTGCAGTTTTATAGAGCTTGAACTTCCAGGCTTAATAACATTTAACTTTCCTGTTGCAGCAATCTTTGTGAGAGCAATTCAGGGCAATAGCTTATGGTTCAAAGGTGCAGGGTTGTGGGTAACTGTACTTTGGCAAAGCTATACACGTGAAACTCCAGTTAAATCACCACTATCTCTCCTTCCAGTTCTGTGAAACCTAAAACGCTTGGTGCCCCCCAGTGTCCTTACCAATTATTGCTGTTTGTTAAGACTTGCTGTGAATATAAGTATTTGCATCCAGAAATGAATGCAAAACACTTCTAGAAATTTGGTTTCTGACTTAACTAAAATTTTTCTATTTTCCCTTGCTTTTATTTCTTTCAAATTCCTGAAAAATAATTTAGTTCAAAAGTAGACATAAGTACCTCCTATAAAATGCATGGCTTGGGTCTGGAGTTTTCTTGTACAAACTTTTCACAGTACGCCAAATCTTAAATATTTGTTTTATTCAGTTCTTACCCAGACAAATTTGGATGAAATTCAGCTGGTGATTAAATTCAGCTGGACAGTTGTGAAATTCTTATCTCATTGAACATGATTTGTTTTATGGCTTTGATTTCCAAGACACGGTACATGCAGTGCAGAATTTTGCAGAGCTGTGCAAAAACGTTTGGTTAAAGCTATAGAGCATGAGGACAGGAGGAGACCATAAAAGACCATTACAACCTCTGTGCCTATTTCACATATGTTTTTCATGCACTTATTATGCATACAAATATCTGTATGTGTGCAGACACTTCTGGTTGGATTTCACAGCTGCAAATTCGTACTCTTTGTATTAGCAGAACAGTCAAACGCCTTGGAAGGGATTGGGCATTTTACTGGTCTCATTCCTGACTCAAAGAGCTTTCAGGCTAATTTCAGAAGATGATAAATGGATGTAACAAATAAGAGCGGAAGTGGTAACAACAGGAAAACTGGCTGGTCGCGTAGGGTACCAGTAAGCCCAATATGAAGGTTTTGAAACAATGTTTTGATTCAATCTAAACTATGTTTTTCTATTTTAAGAAATAAAACAACATCAGAAAGCTATGATTAAGATTGTAATATTTTTTTTTCCCTTTTCTGTAATTTCTGTTTTGCCTTGTTTTTGTCCTTTCGGAAAAAGTTCCTGTGGGATGAAACATTCCACATTTAACCTTGACCCAAAGTGGTATGCTTCATTTTTGTTTAATAGCTGTCCTTGAATTTACAAAAAGTCCAAGTGCAAAAGCATGGGCTTAGTTGTTCATTTTTGTAAAATTATTTGCAATCCTAAATATGTAAAAGCTGAAGAACCTTTAAACATGATTTTTAGATATTTCAGATAATTTTTGGTACAGACTGGCTATTGCATGAAGACAATCCATAATTCAAATGCCTGTTTCCTGTTGCTGTCTTATCTTTTTTGTTTCGTTTGCTGATTGGTTGGTTTTTTTGTTTGTTTGTTTGTTTTATAATACTGAACACTAAGCTAATGATGAAGCCAGTAGGAGGGGGACTGAATAAAGTACTGCAGGCACCTGATGAGGATATGGGTTGGTTTTTTGAAAGTGCTTTTAAATTAATTTTCTATTTGGAAGAAAGCAAAGCAAAACATGGTGGGAGTATGCCAGTATCACTGACTGATATTAACGCTTTGCAGCTGATTTTTAGTATGCTGGTTGATATTTTTTCTATTTATTTGAATTTTGGGTTCATCTGCTTCAAAGTGATTGCTCTGGCTTGGTGCCCAGTGTCATTCATTTTTGCCTCAGTAACTTCTCAACAGATCTGCTGAGATTTGCTATCCATTTACTTGATTATACTGCCATCAACTTTCTTTTCAACTGAACCTGAGCACCCAGGTCTGACTGGGTGAGCAAGTTCTCCCTTTCTTCACATATTTCTCACATCAAGTGAACTATTCTAAAAAGTGTATCTTTCCAGCTTAATTTGCACTGAAATTGTGACAATTTTTCCCCTGTATATCTGTGCATTTCCCTTCTTCCCTCTACTGATTTCTGGATTCTTTAGCCATTCCTAGCCAAACTAACAGTGGTATAAAACCTAAAGGATTATTAAAATTTTTTACTCTTAATGTGGTATTGTATCAAATTGTGCTGAAGTGTCTCAAGAAGTAGACCAGTACTGCCTAAGATAGACTGAGATACTAATACAGCAATGGCTCCATATGGTCTCTGGAAGTCATAAACAGGATGGAAGTTAACACAGATGGCAATATGAGAATATTATCACACATCAGCAGAAGGAACAGAGCAAAGGAATGGCAAATACTTCAGCACACCTTTTCTCTTGGTGAATCAAATGTATGCAATATAGATACTCTCTTTCTCTCCTCAGCATGTCAGGCTGTCGCATCAATTTGAACACTTAGTCCTTCAGGATGAAAGGTTTGAGATCTGTGCTGAGGTTGTTTTGGGACTGGTCTGCTTCCGGCTGAAGGTAAGGCAGCTAAGATCTTCTATTTCTTCTCTCATGTTTTATAGCAACACCATAACCTGCAATTGAATGCAGTCTTTGTAGTTAATATACTTGATTATTTTTTAAGGAAAGTAAAGGGAGTTTGTTTAGAACAAAGCAGATGAAAGAAAAAAGCTTAAGACAATTTTGTTAAAACTGAATCAAAAGCTTAAGAGAAATTAAAGCATATTAAAGGTATGGAAATATATAGTCAAGGCAAACGAATCTTGTAACCAGTCATCAAAATGACTGTTAAATTCTATTCATGATGAACTTTGATAAAGATGATTGTTTTAGTATATTTCCCTAGACTTCTGTATATGATGAGTGTGTATTACCTGTTTCTTGTCAAGTTAATTTCTTATGTGTATTTATTTAATATTCAATTTTATTTAAAAATTACTGTCATAGATGAAAATTAGAGCACTAAACACTTTTTTATTGTTTTCTTTGAAGACTTCTTTTTTATCTATAAAGTTCTATGGATGAACTGGGAAAATTGAAGCAAGATAGGTTTAAACAGGTTAGATGGGAGAACAGCTTCACAACTGCCCTTGGTCCTAGTCTGCTTTCTATTGCTGAACATGATCCTTTTGCTCTGTTTGGCCTTTTATTTGCCAAAATCTTTCAAACTGCCAAGTTCATTGATGTAGAGACCTTGCCCAACAGAAACTAGAAAATTCATTCTGCACTTGGAACATAAAAGCTGCAGTAGTTGGGAGAGCTCATTTCTTTTAATGAGACGTTAAAAGGGGATCAGTGTCTTAGTTTAGGTAATGAACTCGTTTTTAGAGGAACTTTCAGCTAAAGCCTCTGTAAAGGATTGGATTGTGACACTGAATCTGACCACCAAGCAACAATAATAACAACAGCGGTAGTGTTTTCTAGTTAACATGATACCTAAATGAGCTTTTAGCTTTTCTGAAGGCTTCCAAGCACATCTTTTCTCCTTCTGGATAGTGTGGTATTACTATTTTTAACAAATTCTTTTCCCAGTTATTCAGTTGCCCCAGTTACCTGAGTTTGATGCAATTGGCTGAAGAAGCTAACAAGTGAATAATAAAGTAATGGTGAATTCATCTGGAATAAGAAAATGGTTTTGTATGAATTTATACTGTTTAAAATAAAATTGAAAAAGACCCTGTGTCTATGGGATCTGACAGATTACAGAATGTAGAGTTTTTTCAGTAAGTGGAAACATGAATATAATCTCTTTCCTAACAATAACGTTTAAAAGATATTGAGGGATAGATTCTGTGGCTTTTATTGCTCAATAACAAAATGCTGGTTGCAGTCTGCTCTCTCACATGGAACTAGCAAACACTAGTTTTGCAGATCCAGAGACAGCTGTTAGTCAGTGCTCTACATTTACTTTGAAGGAACAGTTCTGGTGAAATAGAGCATAGCAACACAGGAATTGTCACTTTTGATCAGACCAGTAGCTCATCTACATCTGTTCTCCTGTCCCTCAAGATTCAGAGGAAGAAATCACATCTAAATGGAAAGAGAATTTCACTATAGGAGGTAAATATTGGACCTTTGGCTAAGAAACCTTTAGACAAGTTGTAGAATAAAGGCCTGATTCCACTGAAAACCAATGTAGAAAGAGCAGTGTTATCATTTCTTGCCTACCTGATCCAAAAAAACCAGAAAGAAAACTAGTAAGCTTTTAAATGAAGAGTTTTTATAGGTATTCTAACAGTTTTATTTGCTTTTTATATCACTCCTTCAAAAATCTTTCTGTTATTTTTATAGTTCATATTAAAATACATCTTAGAAGCAGGATATTTGTAACTTTTATGTAGTTACAGTAGGACTAAGGGTCAGGAGACTTGAACACTATAATGTTGCACAGCTGTAAAAGTATGAATTTTTTTTTTCTTCCTTCCTTTGTTCTTTAGAAGCCCTTTTTTATTTTTTTGCTTAGCTGTAACTTTTAATTTTTTGCCTTTCACACTGTTGAGCAAATGGACTAATTACCTATGACTTTCATATTATAATTATTTCATCAAATATGTCATGCCAAAGGGTTAGTTTTAGGCCTGCTTGTCATGACTGCAGATGAATACAAGTCAAGCTAGTAATTTCTCCAAGGGGATGAGAATGCTGTCTTATTGAAGCTCACAGACTCAATCAAAGCTGGCTTCTCAAAGCTCTGGGAGAGGATTAGTCACTACCAACTTCAATTTGACGTGACACTCCAGTGTCACAGCAGCCCTAAGGTGGAGCTGTGAGAGCAGAACAGAAGAAAGATAAATGAATCTCTCTCCTTCCTCTCCTCACCCCTGCCAGCTAAACATCATATAACTGCTTGTATTGCCTGAAAGTCAGTGCTGTGCATTTGATATTAAAGGCAAGGATTGTCATTTTAATAATGCATTACCTTTGATAAGAAAACAGGACATCATTGTCACCACTGACTGACCTGTAATAGGTGGGGATTTGCAAAACACCAAAGTTGGTCCATTTTCTTGGGAGCAGTTCAGTTGCGTAAATGTCTCCTAGAGGAGTAAGGCTAAGCCATGAATTTTAGGACGTCACACAAAATTCGTAACAATTTGTGCCAGGACAGAACAAGGTTCTGACTTAGGTTCAACTCTAACTCTTAATATGATCTAGGAATGTGAGAATGATACATTTATCCTTGCTGCCAATGGGAAACTGTCTGCCTTATGCTTTGGTTTTATATGGAAAAGGCTGAGCAGGAAAGTCCCAACTGCCCAGATTTGAGAGAAGGTATTGTCTGATCAGGCAGCTTTCAAGAAGACCAATGCTGCCACAGTAACACAACTGCTGCAGAACAGTTGGCCATTGGATTTGGCCATTTGTGACTAGTTTTCCGCAGTCAGTGCTCCCTAAGGGGACACTGCAGTTTAAGTGCAGATGCTCCCAGAATCTCTTGCAATTGTCTGTTACCACCAGTGTAATAGAGAGAGGAACAGGTGCACAATAGCTAAGATACTTCCTCTCATGGATTCTGCGGTGGACAATTCTTATAGAACTTTTTCCACTGATCACATGAAACCTACTTATGCCAGGGATACATTACCTTAAAAGTTTCTTAATTAAGGGTAAGATTTCATATTCAAAAGACTCTCTCATAGCAGCCATGCTTAAGTGAAAACTGTAAGGTTTGTTTTGGGAAAGTTAGTATAGTTCACCGCAAAGCTTCCTCCCGTGTTTGTTTGATTAGATCCAAGAAGAGTTTAATAATATGGATAACAATGAATGCTTTTAATGTAGCTCACGACCTTAGGTCACAAAAGGGCAGCTATGACAAACGCCCCAGTGTGAATCCTGCTCCTAAACCCAAGGTAATCCATATATCTCTTTGTGGCTCAAAACCTCTCTCTTACATCATCATCTTTTTGTGATCCTTTGATGGCAAAGCACTGAGAAATGAGAAAATGGCTGCTTCTTAGTGGTGCTACTTGGGCTTGGCTGCTTGGTGGAATTTACATTTTCCAGACTTGTTTCTGAAATTCATTGTCATGTCCACTGAATTACAATGGTTTCAGGGCTCAAATGAACTAAACGAGGCACTTCTTCAAAGCATAAATGATGCCAAGAAGATCCATCTGGTCCCGTGCCACTTGCAAGAGAAATTTGTGCTACGTTTTGCTATTTGTTCCCGCACAGTGGAATCCACCCACGTCCAGTTTGCCTGGCAGCACATCTCACAGCTGGCAACTGATCTTCTGAAAACATGGGACCAAAACCACCATCAGCAGTAAAAGCAGTGAAGTATAAGTGGAGATGAGGTAATTAACTGGCTTTCTCTGTGTTGCCAAGTTTTATTTTAGGTGCAGGTGGGAAAGTCAAACTATGAAGGAAAGAAATACAAAACCTGTTGTTATATAGCCCAGCTGCAGTAGCAAAATCCTTGCCAGCAAATTGTATTGTAACCTTAGTCATTCCTTCTCTGTACTGTAGATTCATCTTACCTGTTTCCAAATGCACGTAGCCAAGGAGACTCGAGCTGTCATTTCTTAGCAGTTCATAGTCAAGAGCATTTGTTCAACCAAGCAATGGAAACGGAAGGGTTGGTGCTCCCTCTGTTGTCCCCATTCACCTCTAGCATACCCCCTCCTTTCTTCACAGGTGAAACTGAGAACTGTTTTAGCCAATTAATTTAACATTACTGTGAGTGCAGAAAGAATCCAAGTTGGGGAAGTTCAGTAACCTGTTCAGGTTCTAAATATGTTAGTATGTTACGTTAATATCTGAACAGGCATGCACAAATGTAGTTGGCCAGGATTTGGGGCACTATCATGTCACAACACATTTGCTGCAGTTTTGTAAATGAACAAAGGACAAAGGACTTCAAGACTTCCTTCACTGTATAGCCAGACCGAGGGGAAGGAGCACTAACAAATTACTATTCATCCTTCTGGCATTTACTTTCCCCTAAATGGTTTGCTTTTAAAACTGTCATTTTGTCAAATACTAGCAAATAGGTTATGCTGGCTGTTGTTTTCCAGATTGATCATTCATAATGAGGCCCCTGAAAAGCTCCTCCTGAAGAGTTTGTCAAAAGCCATGTGCTACCTGGTATTCTATATTTTAAATCAAGTTATTATCAGCAGTGATTACTTGAAAATAGTCTGTAAGATATGTTCTGTGAAACTGAGTTGTCATTCGTTTTTGTGGCTACCATTTTGATTACTGGTGTAGTAAGTCTTTGACAAAATGTGCCAAGAAATGTGTTAAAAAATGTTACTCTTAGTTTCTCAAATTAGCTAACAAACAAGTAAACAAGTGACAATAAAAATAGAAAGTAAGAGAACTAACCCCCAAATTCTGCTGTGGTGCCCCCATCAGTGGTTTTTGTCCATTAACAGTGATGAATGGAATATGAAAATATTGGAAAGCCTCTTTCAGAGAAAGTCAAATCATATGTATTTGACACAAACCATTGATATGTCATCTTGTCAAAGGTGGGCACAGTAAAGAGCTGAAATGAAAGTTAGAGGTGAAAAAACAATATCAAGTCAAGAAGTTCTTTTGCCATTTTAAAAACATAAATTCCAGACAGTTATTTCTGTGTAAATAAAAACAACATAAATAGCTGCTCCAAGAAAAATAAAATGTAGGATTAATTTCTATATTTGCATTTCAATCTTCCTTTTACTGCTCATATTATCTTCTAAAGCCTCTTGAGCAACGTGCACAATTATTCAGCTTTCTTCCTCCATCCCTTTGAAGTATACTTCCCATGATTGGGAAGTTGCAAGTAGACCAGGGAACATGGATCAGGACAGTTAATTTGGCACATGGTCTGCTCCTACCTCTGTTTTTCCAGAAGACCTTAACAAATTTGAATATGGACCAGATAGATTTTTCTGGTGATTTCTAATCTCTCACTTCTGGGGTGCACACTGGGAAGGATTACTATTTCCTTAAGGAATTGATTTCCCTGGTAACAGATGAAGAAAGGGATGACCAATGACTTTGGTAAAACCCAGTAATATTTGAGCAGGTGACTGACACAAGGCACTATTGTCAGCTACAGTGTCAGAAGTTTTGATGGCATCACTCTCTTTCGCAGAACCAATATGAAATCTAGCTTTTCTGTGGCACCACAATATAACAGATTGGTAGACTGAAGAGAGTGAAAAATGCTGGCAGTTGTTCCCTTTCTCTGTTATATATAATTTTTTTTTTTAACAACAATATTCAGATCTCATGACCTGGAAAATAATGTTCATCCATAACACATATCTTCCACACTGATACAATTTAACAACTTTTACATTATGAAAACTCTAGAATCTTGGAGCAAGAGAAGAATTACACCTTCTCTGTGAGACAGACCAGTATTTTGTATGTGAAATATATAACGAGGTCTGTCCAGGCAAAAAAAAAAGGAAGGGAGAGAGATCAGGTTTGGATCAAAGCTATCACAGGGTAAATCCAGGGTAATTCCACTGAAATGAAATGGAGTTGCTTTGGGCTTAGGTGACTATAATTGAAATTAAAAATCTGACTAATAAGTATTGGAAAAGAAAGGCATAAGTTAAGTAACCACTGAACTGAACATAAGAAGATTCTTTTGGAAATCTGCTCCATGGAAACCAGAGCAGAGACAAAGGAGGCAAATCTGTGTGAGCCTCAAACTGCTGTAAAACTGGGATGCAGGCAGGATGCACATCCAAACCCAGGAGAGGTGAAATATCCCCAACAGCCCAGGATTAGACATAAATCCCTTTAGATATTTATGGGGAAATATTGCCAAAACTGACATTCAGTTAAACATTTTTCAGTATCTGGATATCAGTTTTAGAAGTGGCTGTTGTCTAGATACCAAAACTCCTCTTGGCAAAGAATTTAAGATAAAGGCTAATTTAAAATATAGATGGAGTAAAAGTTAATTTTTGTTTTCTTTTTTAAAAAAGTGGCATAAGTAATAATAAACAGCAGTGATGAGACCCATGGAATTCCATTTTCCCATGGCTAGGCCCATACAGAAACCTGAAGTTCACAGTTCTGTTTTTCCTGAAATTCTCAGACGATTTGAATATGTAACTAGTGAAAGCCTTCATAGTATTCAGTCTCTCATACCCTCTTTTCTCCATGTGATAATTCCTTTTTAGACTATTAATGTTAGGTCATCTGAAAAGGAAACCTGGGCTATGTAATCAACTCAAGAACAAGCACTGGAAGGAACATTTTGAAAGAAGAACATAATTGCTGTTTCTGTTCTGTAGATTTGCAAGGTATCTGTGAGAAACACTGTATTTATAAATAGTTAATATGTTAACCTGGATTTATTGTGCCTTGTGTGCAAAAGCTAATACAGTCTGTGCTGATGAATACTGCTTGATATTAAAAATAATTACAAAATCCCAGAACTGTATTTTAGTAGAATATCCACATCTCAAGGAAGACTGCTGCTATCAGAGAAGGAGGGAAAAAAACTGACTTTTCAGTAACCTCAATTCATTTTTTTTAAACTAGCAGAGTACAGTACTTACATTCTTAATGACAGATTATATTTTATTACTGATGGTGAAATATTGAAAATATATGTATTTATGAAAGTATGGGTAATATATACTCTGAACTGCATTATAATTATTAAATTTCCAATTCATTCTTGCCTTTACATACAAGATTTTGCCCATGGCTGTTTTGTTGTTATTGAAGGTTACCATATGTGATGAGTAGCACTCACATTGAAGTTGCCTTACAACAGCAGTCTAAACCTTGAGATGTATAAACTTGAATTGCTCAAAGACAGCAGCAAATGAGAAATAAAACTGAGAATCCTGAAGACCAGGGTGATTGGTGGGGGCAGGTTAAATAACCATCAATGGATAATATCTATATAGCATATGTAAAGTTTGTATGTGCTAAATGGAAAAATAATCAGAAGTTTAATGTTCCAATTATAATTTGTGAGCTGTCAACTCCCTTTAAAATCTGTATCCAAACCTACTGAAGAGATATATAGGTTTAAATTGGCAATATTAATAAATGGAAACAAAACTAAGACTATTGTCTCTTTGTACTTAACTAAGCTTTTCCCATCTCATTCATGCCAGATGCACTGTAAGAGGTTCAGCTTCCCCACTCACAGCAAGCCAGTGCCGATTTTCACCACCAAGGACATTTTTTCAATGTGTCCTTCAAATTACTTTGCAAATGGGAGTTTGCAAATTTTCCTGCAGGAGGTTTCCTCCTCAGCAACAGGAGTCTGAAAAATACGTGGCCATACCCGGAGCCAGTGCAGGCCCTTCTGCACAGTCCTGCAGCTGGATCTGCCACTGGGGCATCTGTCCAGCTTCAGCTTTGGCTTGCAGCTCCAGTGCTATCAGGTAGGACAGGGAAGGGGCCCATGACATTCGCCTTGCCTGGCTGCAGCCTGTGTCCCCAAGGCTGCTTTGCTCTTTGCCCCTGTGTAACCCCAGGGAAATTGGGCAAGCATGCTTTGGCAAAAATTCGATGGCAGCAGTGTCACAAACGGTATCAATGTTAGCCCAGTTGGGTCTGAGATGATAGCTTTCATTCCAGCACAGACAGTTTAATATGCTGTCTGCACTAATGGTATAACAAGCCTCATGCGTAACAAAAACCTGCCAGTAACTGCAGGAAAGGTTCCTCACGGGAAATGTTCACCCACACAGAAGCTTCTGTGTTAATACCAGAGGTGTAACTGCAGCTTAGAGTGCTAATTTGCGTCTAGGCTGGTGTGCTAATTTGAACGTGGGTTGGTGTGATACAGCTGGGGACTCCACCATCACATTCAGTTCATGGAATACATCCACCATCTTTTGCCCTGTAAAACATTGATCTTGTCCTTGTCAGAGCAGTTCTCCCAAAAATGCCTGTCCAGCAGCTGTAGTTTAGAGGAGTGTTAGACAGCATCCCCTTCTGACACTGCCGTGGTGGCCCCGCAGCCAGTGCCACAGGGGTAGAGATGAATTAGGTGGCCCTTGTGTGCACAAGGGTCAGGTACCCATCACTGGCTGCGAAGTCACCACCACGGGAGCCTGGGCTTTGTGCTTGGGCCACCATTCATGGAACTTGCCTCCTGTGGAGCCCGCCCTGCACAGAGGGCTGTTGCCAAGGGCAGAGCCCAGGACACCGCTGGCCTGGCTGCCTGTGAGCTGAGCAAAGGGCATCCAGAGGGGCCTCTGACTGAGGTAGCTGGGGAATGTTGATGGGAGGTGGCTGCCCTGCCATTTTGGGCTGCCAAACTCCAGTTTGACACAAGAAGAGCCACAGCAATTCTGCTCCTTCAGTCACCGAACTAAACGTAAAGGCCTTGTCTGCCTCATAGAAACTGCAATATCTCCACGTTTCCACTTTCTACTGCTACTGAAAATGGGCTGGATAAGCAATGAACGTGACAGAACCTGTTACGTTCTCCAGCCTCGCCCTTCTCGGTTGCTCGGACCTTCAGCTGAGCAACCAGGCCTTTTTCAGGGAAGTTATTCCGAAGCGTGTGAGCAGGGCTGGCAAGGCACGGGAGACACCAGCACCACGACAGCGCCCTCGAGAGCCGGCGGGGTTTCGGCGGGGGGCACGGGAGGGGCCCGGGAAGGACGGAGGGAGATGGGGGCACACGCGGGAGGGATCCGAAGGGAACAGGCGGAAGGGATGCGGGAGGGATCCGAAGGGAGCGCGCGCAGAGGACGCGGGACGGACTCGCCGCTCGGAACAGGCCAGGCGCGCGCCATCCCACGCGCTGCGGCGGGCGCGCGGCCGGCCCCGCCTCCCACGGCACGGACCCCGCGCCAATTGGACGGCGCGCGCCTCAGGTGCAGCCAATAAGGAGCGCCCACCCTGCCGCGCGCCGTCCCTCCGGACGCTGCCCGTGACGTATGGCAGCGAACCGCTCCTCTCCCGCTCGGCCCGCCCTGCCAGCCTCTGATTGGCAGCGTCTGCTAGAGCCCTGTTACCCGATTGGCGGGCGGGGCGGGGCCCGGGGCGGAGTAGGCGCGCGCAGTTCGCAGAGGCGGCGGCGGCTGGTGGGGGTGGGGCGCGGGGAGCGGGAGGGGCACGGCCCGAACCGGACCGGGGGAGAGGGAAAGGGGGGAAGAAAGGAGGGGGGGAGCTGCGGGACCTCCTCGGGGATTTGGTCTCCGCTTCCTGATGCCGTGAGGGGGTGCCCGCCCGCCCGCCACGCCGGCCGGGGCTCCTAAGCTGAGGGGCCCCGGCTGCCGGCTGGGTAGGGGCGGCGAGGGCTCAGCCGTGCCCGGGCAGTTTCCCGGCTGGATTCCTGGCCTGAGGGCAGTGGATGGGCGGGTGTGCTCGCGTCCTTGCCTGTGGTTGCCTGTCCCGCAGGCAGGCGCGCCCCGGGCTGGGTGTACTCGTGTGTGGAGGCAGCGGCACCAGCAGCAGCTCCCGCGCCCTCCGCGCTGAGGCGGGCATGCACCTCTGTGCCACAGATCCATTGAAGTCCGTGCTTGGATACGCCCCAGCTTCAGGCACGCACACGGAGTACGATGTCCTTGTCTGGGAACAGTTCTGCCTGAACGTGTGTGCGTGTGGCTCTCTTGGAGAGAAGTTGTAAGGGTATGAGGACAATTAATGGGGACTAGAATAAGGGAAGAGAATATGGTACTTGACAATGCTTAAGATGTATGTAAATAGCTAAAGGGAGGGTGTCGAGAGGATGGAGCCAGGCTCTTCTTGGTGGTGCCGAGCAATAGGACAAGAGGCAGCAGGCAGAAAGTGATGCACAGGAAGTTCCGCCTGAATGTGAGGAAGAACTTCTTTCCTGTGCAGGTGACCAAGCACTGGAACAGGTTGCCCAGAGAGGTTGTGGAGTTTCCCTCACTGGAGATATTCCCAAACCATCTGGACACAATCCTGTGCCATGTGCTCTGGAATGACCCTGCTTGAGCAGGGAGGTTGAAACAGATGGTCCCTTGTGGTTTCTTCCAACCGTGCCCATTCTGTGATTCTGTGAATAATCAAACTGAACAAATTTCAAACTAGTTGACTCTTCACTTGTTATGACCTTCCCCCAGTGCTGTGAAGGTGGTCATTAAGTGCCTAAGGAAGTGGTGGTGAACTTGAAATTTTCTGTTCTGGATGATGGAAATATTTCATGGGAGCAAATACCTGCTATTAAACTTTTCCTTATGCTTTTATGTCACTTAAGATATTTTTGATTCAACAGTTACAAAAGAAGTTATGTGCACAGTGACAGCTGTTTAGTAGTTGTTTAGAGGAAAGAAGTAAAAGGCTGCAGCCTTTTTCTGTTCACCTGTCACTCAGCTATGGATTATGATGTGAGTTTGTATCAGATTCTCTAGGTGCGAGTTGGGCTTCTCACAGTGCAAAAGTTTGCAGTAACTTTAGAGAGAAAGCCTTATTTTTGTGGGTTTTGTTTGTTTGTTTTAATTGGATTTGCTTGTAGAGGTGCCAGATTTGCAGGTAAAATGTATTCTGACTTTTCTAAACAGCTCTACAATTTTGGGCCGTAGTAAAAAAAATATTCAAACCAAAATGATTTATGACCTTCTTATTTATCACGTGTGTAACCATATAATCATATGAGCAATAATCATATTGTGCTCTCTGTTGTCTGATGCTGATGCCAGACTTTTTACAAATAGAGAGGACACCCCCACATACCCTGGATTCCTTCAGTTCTGTCTCCCCAGCCCGATACAGACATTGCACTGTGCCTTCGTCTGCACTCCTACACAGTCCATAGCTGATCTAGAAGGTTGCAACTTGATTCATACTGTCTTGGAAAGGATGCAGAATATGTGGACATGATACTTTGCAGAGAAAGAAGATACATCGGGAGCAGGAGCAAATAATTTCAAGTCAAACAAAATACTCCTGAGCCAGATGTTATCTTTCCTATTTCTTAAAAAAGCCCCAACACTAAAGGAGTTTAAATTCTGCTTTCTGAAATTGAGAAACAAGCATTGCTTTAAACAGGCAAGAGCTTTGTTTCTCTGAAGCGTAAAATGAGGACATTTTAGTGCCTTCTAAATAGAACAAATATTTTTGAAGATTTGCTAGTAATCTGTTGCTATTGTATTAATCTGAAATCTTGTTACATTCAGGATTATTCATTCAATTTTTATCTCCCCTCAGAGACTCTGCATACAATTTTACTTACTGGTGTAATTGTTTCAATTTTATTACCATCACTGTAATGAATGAAATCATTCTGACAGTGGTGTGTCCTCTGTCCTCCGCTGCACTGTGCCGTATTCTGTCAAATAAGAGTGAAAGCATTGGTGATTTCATTTAACAAGGCCAAGTTTTGCATGGCCATCTGTTACCATTCTTTGCAGTCTACTTACCTCCCCAGGAGACCTCTGGTTAGAAGCAAACTCTTTTTTTTTTTTTTTCCCCCTCACTTTTTTCTTCTTTTCTTTCTTTGAACAAGGAAGAAAAGAGAACCTCAATCTAAATGCCTTTGCACCACAAAGCTGGCTGCTTTCTGAAAACAGTAAAGTGTCCAGACTGGCTAGGTAGTTTGCAAGACCTCCTGCTTTGTTTCTCTCAGTTAAAGTAATGTAGGTTTTCCCATGTAAGTATTTAGGAGTGGGGGGAAGCAGGCAGCGTGAGATGGCATTTTGTAACTGCAGGTATTCTCCGTCTGTTCCAGTGTCAGTGATGGAGGCCCCCACCCCCAGCGCGGTGCACCTGAGTGACTGGCAGAAAAGTTACTTTGCTGTCACCTCTGGCACCTGCACACCCAGGCAGAAGGCAGATGGATACCGTGCCAAGATCCTGCGCATTCAGTATGCATGGGCAAACTCGGAGATCTCCCAGGTCTGTGCCGCCAACCTGTTCAAGAAGTACGCAGAGAAATACTCTGCAATTATTGACTCTGGCAACGCAGAGACTGGTTTGAATAACTATGCAGAAGACGTTTTGACTTTGGCAAAATGTCAGCAAAGTGACAGTGACAAGTGGCAATCTGCCTTGACAACAGATAATGTATTTGAATTAAAGTGTGTGCAAGAGAGGATGCAGGCTGGCAAAATTTTGCAGAGCTCTCAGATGGCACCAACAGATGCCCGTGTACGAGCTGATAAAAGGGTCAGTGACTCCGCTGCTCCAGCTCTTCCTAAACTCGATGTCTTCAGCAGTACCAGGGAGACTGAGCTCAGTGCTGGCTCAGCAAAATGTGCAAGTCAGGGACCCGATCTTCGTGAGCATCCTTCATCTTCCCGTCAAAGCAGTGTGCCTCCGGTGACCAAAACTTCAACCACACTTCCTGCTGCTTCAGCCTCCTTAAGCAAACAGGTTCATCCAGGTTTCCAGGCAACTCCACTCTTTGGAAGTAAAGAAGCCACTAATAGTAGTTCTCTGAAAATGTCAGGTAACTATTGTGATGGGCAAAATTTGTCTCTTTTCAACCAGTCAGCTGTACCTGCCTGGTCTGCAAATTCTGGGAAAAGAAAAGCATTCTACGGTCTGGCTGATGAAGGCAGCACAGCTATTCCTAGCCCTGCTCCATGTCAGGTCTCCCTTTCTACAGAAACCAGTGGTTTTTCAGGGCAAAGAAACAAAAACGAAGAGAGTAGTGCTCCCGGGTTTAAAACGGCAAAGGAACAGTTGTGGGTGGATCAGCAAAAGAAATCTCAAAACCAGCGTGCACCAATCTCATCATATGGAGGTGTTAAAAAATCCCTGGGTGCAGGCAGGTCTCGGGGTCCGTTTGGCAAGTTTGTGCCTCCAGTTCCGAAACAAGACGGAAGTGAAAATGGAGGAGCACAGTGTAAACCTCACGTAGGGGGATCAACAGATCCATCACTGCCTGTGGATGAACGGCTGAAAAACATAGAGCCGAAGATGGTTGAACTCATCATGCACGAGATCATGGATCACGGGCCTCCGGTCAGCTGGGATGACATTGCTGGAGTTGAGTTTGCCAAAGCAACGATAAAAGAAATAGTGGTGTGGCCCATGCTGAGGCCAGACATCTTCACTGGCCTGCGTGGTCCTCCCAAAGGAATTCTTCTCTTCGGCCCCCCTGGGACTGGCAAGACCCTCATAGGCAAGTGCATTGCCTGCCAGTCTGGAGCAACTTTTTTTAGCATCAGTGCCTCCTCTCTGACTTCCAAATGGGTGGGAGAGGGGGAGAAGATGGTCCGTGCACTGTTCGCTGTGGCGCGGTGTCAGCAGCCAGCAGTGATTTTCATCGATGAGATTGATTCCCTGTTGTCCCAGCGTGGAGAGGGGGAGCACGAGTCGTCCAGGAGAATAAAAACTGAATTTCTTGTGCAGTTAGATGGGGCAACAACCTCCTCTGAAGATCGTATCCTAGTAGTTGGAGCAACAAATCGACCCCAGGAAATTGATGAAGCTGCCCGAAGGAGACTGGTGAAGAGACTGTACATCCCTCTCCCAGAGGCCTCCGCCAGGAAGCAGATTGTCACCCGGCTGATGGCAAAGGAGCACTGCTCTCTAAGTGAAGAGGAAATCGAACTCATAGTCCAGAAATCTGATGGATTTTCTGGGGCAGACATGACACAGCTCTGTCGGGAAGCTTCTCTGGGCCCTATCCGCAGTCTGCAGTCCATGGACATTGCAACCATCACGCCGGACCAGGTTCGGCCCATCTCTTTCCTGGACTTTGAGAGTGCCCTGAGAACAGTGCGTCCCAGCGTGTCCCCCAGGGACCTGGAGCTCTACGAAACCTGGAACCAGACGTTTGGCTGTGGTAGATGAGCTGCATCCCAGCAGGAACAGCTGAGGACTTCAGCACTGCCACATGTTAAACCTTTGGCAATTTAGTGCATCTGCACTTCTTGTTTCTGTCTTGGAATTAAATCTCCTTACGTTATGCAGGCAGATGTCCAGGCTCTGGCTGAGACTTTGCCGGCTGAAACGACCATGAGGAACTGCTGGTCATGATAGGAGAAATTGCTGAACAGCAGTGGCAGCAAGAGGCTGATGGAATTTACAGATGGCTGGGAAGGATGGATGAATTTCACTGATGTTTAAGGGGAAGGTGATCAAACCTCACATATAATTGAAGGGAATATTGGGGGAAATCTTGGAAGGTCCGCCAAGTTGTATCAGTAAGGAAATCAAGTAATAGCAGAAATACCAATTTTGGGTAGGGATATGGCAAAACTGGGACGGATGGGGAATAGCAGTTTGAGGCACTTTGTTTGGGAGGAGACAGAAGCAAAGGGAGGAAAGGGCGGAGGTGGATGTGGACTTGGATGGAAAAATGGAAAGGAGGGCAAAAGAGGAAGGTCTCTTGAGCATCGCTCTTGTTTGACAGCCTTGAGACTCATCACTGCAAGTTCTCATTAAAAACTTTTTCTTGATGATTTTCTGCTTGACCTTGCTTTCTGTGCTGCATCAGCATATGGGGGTGTGTTTTATTGGGAGGTCTGGGCACCTGCAGCTGGAGAAGAGGCCATGGGTCACAGGGGCTTTAGGATCTGGGACCAGCCATGGGGTAGCCCGTGTGGGCAACCAAGTGCTCTAGGGATCCCTGTGCATGTGCAAACTTCACTGGCAAAACTCACTACCAAACTAAAGGCTGGGCAAGCTGGCAAGGAGGCAAAACAGCATCTGGAAAGAGCCCTGCCAGTGGCAGGATAAGAGGCGTCAGGGTCTGGGCATGGGTATATGAGGAACTTAAATCCCTTGGGAGTTGTGTCACACACTGCTGACCTTGGGTCCGGTGGGGCTGGAGCTGAGGGACAGGACAGGGCTCTGGGTGGCTGTATGGGAGTGCATTTCTGTGTGTGTGTGTGCATGCTGGGAATGACACTGCTCCCTCTCTATCCTTGTCTGTGTGTGTGGTTTTGAATCCACTGGTTTGGATTAGGGGCTCAGCCTTGCTCCTGGGCTGGACCCCCAAGCAGAAACAGCAGCAGCTCCGTCCATCAAATTAAGATGGAAGATCCCTTACTCCGAGAGTGCTGGGCTGTAGTGGTCAGGAAGGAGAAATTCCATGTCCCAACACCTCCTGGGTTCCACTGCTCCTTGAAAAGTCCTCATGCAACAATGGTAAATTTCCTGGCTAGCTGGTATTTGGCATTTGTACCTAAGGCATGAAAGAATGCACAGCCTTTTATTCACATAGCCTGTCCTTGTCCCCTGGCTGAACACAGTTGCCCCTGAAAGGAAAATAAATTTAAATCTTTCCTTTGGATTCCTTTGTTAGAATGGCAGAGCTGGCTGCTGTGCCATCTGTGCTTTGTGTTCAGTTTCTCTAAAGAACGTTTTCTTACATTGGGGAAAATGCAGAGCTTAAAAGCTGCTCTTCCTCAGATTTCTCTGGATGAATGCTGTTTAGGTAGCATTTTTAAAAGATGTTTGGGAACTACAGAGCCCAGGAAACCATAATTCAAATTATTCTGAATTCAGAATAGTTTGGAAGTCTTAGAATTTCTTAGAGCTCATTCTGATTTAAACAAATGAGTCAGTTTTATCCATAGCTCAGGTTTTTAGTAAAGTCTGATATGTATTAGAAATGGTTTTGCAGAGATGTAAAAATTCAGGTATGGGAATTTATCTTCGTTTTTGAAATAGTGGAAGTAGAATAATTAGATTATTTTTTAAGAGTAAATGTGTGATGTGGTCCAAAACCACTGACTTTTGTGCCACTTGGGTAAAAATTATGAAATTAAGTCTGCTCTTACAAGTTCCATTTTGGAGAGCTATAAACACATACCAGGTAAGATTTTTGCTCTCTCCAAGCATTTATTTAAAATCATTGCTCAGGACAGCAAATGAAACACCAGAGAACTTTAATTGCTTAGTAAAATCTAAGGGTTGCTCAAGGGTTAATAAATGCCTTACATATGATTAAATAATTGCCTTATTTATGCTGGGCTTTACTCTGGTAGTACGCCAAGGGAGCATTCTGTGGTCATCTGTGTATCTGAATATTCACATTTTGATAGAAATGCTCTACAAGGAGGGACCAGTGAGTGATAAGAGAATACAGCTCCTCCTGGGGTGACAAGGACTGAGACAAAAGTTCTGTGCCTCTGTATTTGTCTCCTGCAAAGTGGAACTTGTCAAAAAGATAAAAGGTAGAAGCACAGCACCAGACAAGGCTGTTCTTCCTCCTACTTTTTAGGTTATTCATTACATGAATTACACAAACACGCTGGGTTCTTTTTAGGAAACACATAGAAATAGTGAAAGACCACATTAAGTGAAGTCATTCTGTTTCAGTAATGATGCACATGACACGATCATCTCCAGCCCTGTAGCACTCTTTGGGCTTTGCTGCAGAGCTCAGAGCCAGCAGGACTTGCAGTGTCAACCACAGATGAGTTTCATAACCCTCTGTAACATTCCTCCAGTGATTCAAATGTCAGGAACATTTCATTTCACAAAATACAGAAAATTGCGCAGAAATAGAGCATGATGGTAATTTAAGGGAAATGGTGCAGATAAATCCTCTTTAATGGATCGGTTTAGTGTATGCAGAAACCTATGTACTTTATTATTTATTCTTTTTGGCTGGCTGATCTTTGGAAGAAGAAATGCAGGACTCTCCTCTGGTTTTGTGGTTCAGCAACGTTGGGTGCATAATCTCTCAGTTTCATTTAAAGGTAAATAATTGCAGTCCTGGAAAAGTGAGGTCTTATTAATGAGCAAGGCAATTCAGACTCTCAGTCCATCTTGGATTTGAGTCGGCTAAATTGTCTCAGACCTGTATGAAGTCCCTGGGGGCATTTTCATTTACAGAAAACTGTGCCAACACAAGCAGGGCAAGAAGCTGATGAGGCAGAAATGATCATCACCTGCTAATGGCGAGTGGATAGAACCCAGACTGGCCTCTTACGGGCATCACTAAGATTGTCCTTTTGAAATAAGGCAATTTCCTTCTAACAGAAATTATGGAGCTGCTCACAAGCCAATGTGACACTGGAAAACAACCATCCAAACAAACCAGCGTGGGCTGTCCCCTGGGCTGCAGGTTAGGCATCTGCTCCGTGGGTCTGCTGGAAGCAGCTGTGCCCAGCCCCAGGGAGGCCTCCCTGCAGCCCCCCTGACTGAAACCTGCACCCAGCACAGAACAATTCACCTAAACACAGGGCTTAGGGGAGATGCAGACACAACATTCCCAAAGTCCCAATTTCTTAGCCTTGCTTTTTAATATTTTATTACCATTCTTACCTGTAGAAAATCAGTCACGTATCTATAAGCAGCTGCAGTACTAATAGGTCTGTAGTACTTTTTTTTGTCCCATTAGGTGAGAAACTTCATAAAATCTTGGGTCATAGCTGCAAAGCCAAAATAGCATTATCACAGAGTTCTGGGTCTGGAAAGGACTCTTAAGAAATCCTCAAATTCCCACTTCATGTGAGGTGAATTATTTTTTGTAGGAACCAACCTTAAGAAAAAAAGAAGTGCCTCCCCCGTCTCTCTGTAACCTTGAAGTACAAAAAAACAACACAGTGTTGTCTGGGCTGGGTGGTTTGTTCTCCTCCCCCCTCTCAGGCTCTGTTTAAAGACATAGAAAGGCATAAAATTCACTTTTCTGGGCATGGGCAGACAATATAGGATAAACCATCAAAGGATAAACTCCAAAACAAAAGTCACTCCAAGACAGACGCCTGATGCATATTTTGCCTGGTTTGTTCTTTAAAAACTATAAGTACTTATAAAAAACCTTGGTCTCTTTTTGGACTTTATTCTCATACCAGTGATATGATCACACTCAGGGCTTGATGTATTCAGTAGATGCTGCTATGCAAACACAGAGTGGTAAATATTCAGTGTCAACCATTAATAAAGTGGCTTTCTTGCCTGGATTCTTCTTTAGCAAGATTGAAGGTGAGTAAAATTCTTCCCCAGTGCCTCATCTCTGTTACTGTGATGGAAGTGTTCTGTGCCTTGCCTGTATTGCTCACGTCACAGGGAAAGGTTTAATCATCCCCTTTGCAGCAGGCACCTGAAACAGCTGAGATCTGTTTTCATTTGGCATTACAATACCACCTGTACTAAATAAATGTCACTCTTCCACTCTTTTTAATAATATCCTGTTGGTTAGACTTCTATCACTTCCATGTGCTCCTATCTCTTCAGTGCTGAGATAGCCCAAATGACAGTGCTTGGCAGTGATAAGGGACCAAACTGGAGCAGACTGACCATGGGTGCAGGGTGGCAGATGGATGAACTTCCCAATGTTTTGTTCCTTTGCAGCAAAGTTGTTCTGAAGTTGCTGTTTTCCCATCTTGCCCAGGTTGGTTTCAACAGTGAAGTTACACAGTGGAGCCTCCCTCTTCCGTCACTGATGGTCACCGATGAATCCATCGTCACTGCTGCAGGAAAGACCTGAGTGACATCTCTGACATGCCTTGCTGCTTGGCTCTTACTGCACTTTATGGCTTTGTAACCAGCTGGGCAGAGGTGTTACAACAATTTAATAATTTCTGTCTTCAGAAAATATCACACAAGAAAGACTCAGAGCAGGTGTGTCCTGTGTCCATATTCCCATATGTGTATGTGTATGTATATGTATACATATGGGAATATACATATGGGAATATGCCAAGGCACATAACCCGTTCCAGAGGAATATTAAGTTGTTTTCTTGCAGCAAAGATGGAGCAGTAAGCAAAAGGGAATGTTGTTCTCTTCCAGAAACTGAGGGTCAAGGAAAGTGAAGGAAAGCTGCAAGGATGCTGTAAAGACACCAGATCTGCTTTCTGGCTGGGGGAGAGATGATGCAGTGCTTCCTCACTGTAGGTCACTGGGGAAAAGGAGAACAACTGCCCTTTCTTCACCCAGGCATGACTGGAGTCGTTAGCTTGGCAGGGAAGGGGAGGAACACAAAAGGGGAACCTTCAGCTGTCCAAGCTCCAGCAGGGACAAGGCTGCTGTGGATGTGATTCGGTTGTAGTGCCACAACCACGAGCTCCTGGGTGCAGCTGAGGTGGTCTCTCAGATTCCCAAACAACACCCTAAGCCCAAGAGAGCCCCTCCGTTTGGGTTGGGCTGGTTTGCAGTGGTCAGGGGTAGGGTGGCATCTTGTGTTCTGTCGTGCCTGATCTGATCTTATCACGTCCTCCTTCGGCTGCGGCGTGTGCAGCGTAATCAAACACAGCCAGGCTGCTCTGAGGCTTTTTACCACAGCCACATAAGAAAAGCTCCCAGGAGCTCAGGCTTTCCCTAAACTGTGATGATAGAAAATTCCAGTTTCGGATTAGTTTGCCTGGTTTTGGAACTGGCATGCTGCAATATGAAATTCTCACTGGGCTTTGTAAAATGGAAACACCTGAGCACCTAAAATTAAATGATGGTCAGCCTGCTAATGCATTGCTCTGAAAGACTGAGTGGCATGATTGTGTGTTCACAGGGGAAAAAAAAAAGCTGGCTTTTTTCTTTTCAGATAGATCATAAAATTCTGGGCAGTGGCTTGTGGAAATTCCTACCCAATTCTTACAGGTTTTGAGTTCTGTACTATGAGTTAAAATGTAATAAGAGATTAAATTGCCTAGGCTTCTTCTTTTAAATTTAGAGTGTTTTTTATGTTTTTTGATTACTGGCATTAGCAAAACAGTCTCTTTATAACCTTTTGCCTACAGCCAAAGGCAAATGTGTCTCTGCCAGCTGCGACAGTTCCACCTAAACCTGTTGTGCAGAATAATTTTGATTAATAAATGTCACCAGTCCCAAAAGTTCCTCAGTGGTAGTTAAGACCTACAAGTCTGTTTTCTCCTGTTCCAAAGGAGTAATTTTATTTTGTGACACTTGCAACTAGTGACTGCTTCTCCTTGCTGGTCTGATGTAACCAGTGAGATTTCTTACAAGAGTTGTTATGAAATGGCTCGTGCTCACATACTTGATATTCTGAAGAAGGAGAACTTACTTGACCTGTGGAATTATTTTTTTTTTACCAGGGATGAAAAGAAAAAAAAAAGAGGACTAAATATTGGCATAGGGAGCTTGAATTCTCTTGATATATTGTAAATTTTGCACACCAATTATTTGCACTTCAGAATGGATATAGATCTGATGTAGTGAAGGATATAGCCATTCCTATAGCATTATAGATACTCCTGATTTTTCTTAAGTGATGGAAAATTGTTTTCCGGAGAGGGCATGAACTCTGGAATCTGGTGTCTGCAAGCTATTCTGGTGCCAACTTCTCTTAATAAAAAAGAGAAAATTTGAAGAGATTCAACAGAAAAAATGGAAAAGTGCTGTGGGTGGGGAGATCGATTACATGTAAAGACACAAATTAACATATACTTTCAGATTATTTTGCCATTGATGAAATATTTTTCAATACATGTTGGTGGCTTAATGTTATTGAAAAACATTAAGTGGTGATGACACAAAACAAAAAGAAAAATCCACTTTCAAGAAGGTCACAGAACCTCTGGGCTGGCATAGCTACAACTGGAGAGAAAGAAGCAGCTTGTAGTGACAGTTCTGTGATCAGTTCATTATTTTCTGCACATGCCTTGTAATTTTTTTCAGTGATTTTAATGCTAAATTTAAAAGGTTCCACCCTGTTTAATGCAGTGCCTTGATGTCATATGACAGTGAGTCTGAGAGCTGACTGAAAAAAATTAAATGTGATAATTAAAACATTGTGATATCAGAAGTCATTCCAAAACCAGAAGTTTTGCACCAAAGAAACAGAAGATCAAATTTACAGAAACTTTTTCCTGTCATCTGCTGAAAATACACACTAATGTTCTGTGTGTAGATGTCTCAGAAGGGGCAAGGTTGAGCACACTGGGGACTGCTCCATTGTGGTTTCATTCATGAAGGCTGTTTCTCATGTGCTTTTAAAAATAGTTATGGTACTGCAGCTCCCCAGATAGTCATGGTAGTACAATTCACACCTCTGGTCACCCCAAAGTAGGGGGAATTCATGCCAGAGGATATTAACTTTTTTCTGTAGAACAATCCCATTAAAAAAAAAAAAAATCCATGTTTTAAGGGTCTTTATTGCCCTTAGAGCAGTGGAAAAGTGGTGCTGCCTTATTTATATCCCTACAGAGGAATGTAGTTATTGTCTTTGGATGAATCCCAATATGCTGGACACATGCCTGCGGGTGCAGGTGGCAATGGCAGCACTGCTCCTCACCTTCCACAGGCTGGGGATGTCTCACTCAGCTCTGTCAGCAGCAGAAATTGTGCGAGGGGATATGGGAGCCAGATGAGCTCAGACGCTTTAGCTCCGCCTGCATTTAGGACAGGCTTAGCAAGCCTGAAGGATGCCTTGCTCAGTCTATCCTATATAAATCTTGGAGGTTTATGGAGAAATAGCCACACAAATCCTCTCAATTTCCAATAACAGCAATCTTTTCTAGGGAGAGGAACACCGCTGTAGTGTTGATTTTTTTGTAGGCTGCCAGCAGATGGAGTTCTTTTCCTAAAGAAGTCCATCCAATTTCTTAAGGAAAGCCCAGGGGTAGTCAATGTTGTTTGCTTGTTTTGTCACTTAAAATTATCCAGTGTTAATGACTTGTTACTGGACTTTTATTAATTATTGTGTTTATTCTTTTTTCGTTGGGTGAACTTCGATTTTTAAGATTTTTTTTGAGGCAGCTGCAAAAACCACGCTGATATTTCTAGAGCTTCCTATTAAACCAAGGTTGGATTGTAAGAGATTAATTTTACTTCGTGTCTCAGGTCAGCTGGGACTGGAAAAGGAGGTGAAAATCCTGGTGCAATGCATTTGTATTTAAATTGATCCGTGATCTCGGGGATTTTAACAACACAGTAAATGAGCAGATACGAGCAGTCTCCCAGGCTGAAGATCCTGAAAATACATTGAAATGTAGATACACAACAGGTAACAGGAACTGAGTCCAATTAATTCAAAATTCTCAATTCATTTGAGAGTAAACGTCATGTGTTGCTCTCCTAGGATTGCCTCAGAAGTAACAATCACTGTGCTCTTGCAGTAGGGTCAAACACCAGCAGCTCCCGCCCGCAGCAGTGCGGGACCCTCTCCCGGTGCCCCGACAGGATTCCTTTGTGCTGCACAAGGAGTTAACTTTTCGGGTGCTCCCTCTGCCAGTGTGCGCCCGAGCTGTGCGGGCAGCGTGCCCGGCGGGTGCAGCTCTGGGGGCTGAACAAACCACTGATTTCTCTTGAGGCCTTTGTCTCTGGAGCCGCTGACGGCTTCAGCTCCTTGAGCACGTCTCAAGGGAAAATCGCTGACAGCATCTGATCAAGTGCATTAAAAACCCCCGTATACATTCAGATACAGGAGACCAATATTGCTCTGCCTTCCCGAGTCCTACAGTTTCTCACTTCCCTGCTTTGTGGGTCAGATGCTCTGAAGCCAATTTACATCAATTCCTGGCACTGTTTTTAAAGGAAGCCAGGGGGAACAGCGAGAAGTCTCACTTTCTGCCAACAACAGGAAGCGCACGCTCTTTGTCAGGCAGCCTGGTTCAGCCATCCCTTTTGTTGAACCAACAAATTTCTGGGCTACAGATTTGGTCCTCCACACAGCACTGCTCGGCAAATCCTTGGAAAGGCAACGTCACAGAGAGGCAGCATGGATGGTCGGGGAAAGCCTAATGCTGCTGCAAGTCCCTTTTTCGAAGGGAGTGTTTCTTTAAAGAGCAGCGGCCTGAGGGGAGGGAAGGGAGAGGAAATGGTGATAAAATCTCTCTAGTTGTGTCCCTGGGTCCGAGTGGCGGCTGCAGGGGCCGTGTGAGGCAGGCCTGCCCACGGACACTCGGATCCTGAGCCTGAGGCCTGTGCCTGAAGCAGGCCCAGCTACTCTGTGGGGCCCAGAAGTTTGCGGTGCAGTTTTCTGAGATGATCATAGATCAGTCCAAATTCCCTATTTCTTTTCTTTCTCTTGATACATAGTTAAAATTGAAACTGATATGAGGCTAAAATAAAAAAAAATATATAAATCCCTTCTCTAATAATATCCGTCTTTGAGGTAGCTCTTTCCAGGCCCACTTTTTGTGTGCTGACTGCACTTGACAATTTTACTTTTTTTTTTTTCCTTATCACTGCTGCAAAACCTTTTTTAGAAAGCTCACTACAAAAGCCAGTGTTTCTTACACCTACCTTCATTCCTCCCAGTGCTTTCCTAGTGCAGAGGCCAGCTTAGTCTAAAGAAGCCAAGAAGTGCAATTTCCTGAAGAAATTATTTTTTGCATTTTAACACCCCCCCTAAATTTTTTTTTTTTTTAATATGGTGTAAACTTCTTTTCCCTTCTCTGGCCCTGATGCCTTTTTGAGGGGCTCTGCTGAGAGGTGCTGAGTGGCTCCAGCCTCTCCCTCTTCCCCCTGCTCTGGAGGCTTTAACTTGCTCGGCACTAATGCAGTTGTGGTCTTGAGAAGAACTGAGATCCTGGTACAATATTCATGATATAAAATTATGGACGTAGCAAGAGACTTTGTCGCAAAAGTACACAGCAGGGTAAGATGTGGAAATGACGGGGTTTGAGTCGAATATTTCTCTGATTGCAAAGGAAATTAGGCAAGCAGTTTGTACAGGAGAAGCAGAACCAAAAGGAAAGCTCTTCGCTTTCCCCCTCGGCACAAACTGTTTCTCCAGAGAAGCTGTGGTGATCCTCAAAGTTTGACAAGGAGGGTGTAACAAGTTCTTCCCTATTTTCTGGAAATCCCACCCTCTTTCCACAGCTTATCTGAAGTTTCTATTTTGCATGTTCCTATTTGTGCAAAGTTTGGGCGAGCCTCATCTTTTTGGTTGCGAGTGAGCCTCTAACTAAAGCCCTCATAGGCTGATTTTTTTGGTTTGGTTTTTTGTTTATTTGTTCGTTTTTTTGTTTGGGTTTTTAAAAAAAAATTTTTGCTTTTGGGTTTTTTTTTGGAGTTTCTTCCCTGACATAGTTGGGAGGGCAAATAGGGTAATTTTGTGTTGTATTTTTGAAGGCTTAGAAAAGCATCCCAACTTGTTAAATCGGTTGGTCACCATAAAAGAGAGATTTGAGCAAAACAAAATGTACCCATAGAAAAACTGAGAGAGGGCCCACAGGGCTGTACACCAGACAGCCTCTGGCCCAATATTGCTTTCCTTTTTATCTGTGCATCATTTTAAGATGTTTCCAAGGCAAAAGCTGTCTAATTTCAACAACTAGTCATGGAACAGATTATGTATCTTGGTATGTTTGGTCAAAATATTATGTAAATTTAGGCAACTTAAGGTGTTTTCATTGACAAAGAAGTAGAAGGAAAACTGGCAGCTCTTGGCTAAAAAGATATAAATTATTGAATATTCTGAATTAGACACACATGTTGTATATACACATATAGTAGCTGTGCACAAACACACACACACTTTGATGTTATGTAAAGCCTGACTTCTTAGTCCTGTGGCCTTTTCTAACTCTTAGCTGTTAGTGCAAGGGTCTGCAAGAGTTTACTCAGGGAGTAACTCAGTAAACTCCCTGAGTTTACTCAGGGAAAAGAGGAAGCCCAGTCTGTTGCTGGAGAAGACCTGGCTCCCAATCCTGATTTTGTCAAAAACCTATTGCACAAGCTTGCATAGGGAATCCGAGGGGGGGGCGGGGGGGGGGGGGGTGTGTGTGCTTCAATTTCCCTTTCAGGGAAGGATGTAGTTGTTTCACAGTAGTGCTGCTGTTCACAACCTTTCAGAAAATGTATCTTGAATTTCAGAAACTATAGAATAAATTTAAAGATAACAGGAAGAAATTACGTCACCTTTTGGTTCAAAGTGATTTCCACTTGTTGTGATCTTACACACACAGACACACGCTCATCCCAAAGTCAGCAGACCTACACCTGCTGTATTTGAAACAAAAATGGATATTTTCCAGACCTCTGTGTCTCCAGAGAGCAGGATAGTAAGTAAAGGAAATTTAAAAAAATTTAAAAAAAAGAGGAATTTTTGAAAAAGACTTACACCACACACAACTCCCTGCTTTGTCGGGTATTGAAGATAAAAAGGAAGTGTGAATGTAGAGTGGGAACACCTGTGTTGGCTGCCTGGCTCTGGCAGGGGTGGGGGTCGGGGAGTCATCACTAAGATCCAAATAGAAGGATGGTTTTACTTCAGAAATTAATTTCATGTTTAAGAATAGTCAAGAGAAGAGGACACCTCTCCCATAGTATAATAGGTAGTATAATAGGCATGCAGACATTAAGAAAGGTGGAATATTTTTTATTTCCTTGAAATGCACTTAGTTTGGATTTTTTTTAATTCTGTGGTAATAACCCTTAGGTTAGAGAGAGATTTCTTCACTGCTGAACTGGAAGTGTTAATTTTTCCACCCAATCTTCTACCACCCTTCATTTCCCTTCTGGTCTGCCTATCACTTCTGGTACATTTGCTCCTACCTTCAATGACCAATGGTTAAGCTATCAAGAAGTAGTTAATGAAACTCAGGCAGACGCAGGCAGTCTCCTCCTCCTGGTCCGGGCTTTGGAATTCTGTTGAAAATGTTCCATTTTAGATGACTTGTTCTATTAATGCACACATTTCAGTGTTTTCCTAAAACCTCTCAAGCTCTTCTTCCTCTACTCTTTCTGCTGATCAGGACCGCCTTTGTTTGAAGGTCAGTAAGACGTGATGGAGTTGTGACTCAGGGAGAAGCGGCTGCAGGGTCGGTTGGTGTGGGGTGTTTCTCAGGAGTCTGAGTATTCTCCCTTACTCAGCTGCACCCTGGTTCCTGCAGAAGAAATTCTCTTGTCAGGTACTACCATAATGTCAGAATATAATTACAATATACCTTAGAAGACTGGTTGGCATCCCAGCCTCGTTTACAAAGAGGTGGTGAGACAGATGTTTCCAAAGCAGAAGTAACTATTCTAATTTGTACCAATACTTAATGAGTCTAAAAACCCCCTACATACATGTGAGTGCTCAGCACAATTCCCATGTGCATTTGCTAGACTATGCAAATAAAACACTATCTGTATTATTAGCCAGGGACTAAGTGACTGGATGCAAAGCAAAAAGAAAGTGTTTGTGAATGTTTCAGAGCTGGACTTGGGGAGGTTAATCTTTTATGTGTTGTGCTAAAAAAAAAAAAGTGCTTTGGTTACTGCCCACAAATATGTTTTTGGCTAGTATTTACACCCTTTTCTCTTTCTTCAACACAATGCAAAGTGAGTCTCTATTCTCTCCCATGGCTACACTGAGGAATCTCTGTAAGGTGATAAAAGTATGTTTTTGTACACTGCAACTATCAGTGAAATAAACCTTGGAGTGTTTTAACAACCCTTAATGTTAAAAGCACTGTGGATCTCTCTTCTGATTTATGACATATTAAAGCTGTATTTTATTTAATCCTTCTCAATACAACTGGGACACTATAAAGTAAAAGCTGTAGTCAAATTGGCACCACTGTATCTCCTTTGAAACAAAATAGGGAGGAATAGAAAAAAAGAAACCCCTCTTTTACTTATAGTACACATCCCATCTGTATTTTAAACTGCCCTATCAATAGTCATGGTATTTTCCCAATTTTTTTGGTAAAGTGCATGCAGGGCTGGCAGGTGCAAAGGCCCTGAAAGGTTGGTGAGGCTTTGCAGCCAGAAGCTCCTATCCCTGCTCCCCCAGGCAGATGCTGTCTCCCAGAAAGGGATGCCAGGCTCCTCTGGGGCCCTTGGCTGTGTTCTTAGTGGTAAGGAGCTTACAGGAGATGTTAGCCCAGGCTCATGGCATCCCTCTATCCATGCTCTAGGAGTTTTGGTGCATGCAAATTGAGGAGATGCACTCAAACTCAGCTCTGCTGCTTGTTCAAAAGTTTATGGACTTTAAATTGAAAAAGCAGAGCATGCTGAAATTGATCACTAAAATGTCAACTGACTGAACAGAGATCAGGGTTTTGGCCCTGAAAGCTTCAGTAGAGACCTGAGGACTCCCATCGCAGGTTTCCCTAGAAGAGGGCTGAGAGCAACCCCAGGCAAGCAGTCAGGTCACATTTAAAATTTAATCTGGTTGAACCTTGAGTGGGAAACAAGAAGTGAAAACTGTCAACTGTGCCCAGATCCATTCAGGTCACTTCTAGGGACAGTTTTGATACCAAATTATCCTTGTTATGCAAAGTTCCTCACCAACCGGCTGGTTCCCAGTTATGCATGGGGAGAAGCGGTGGCCACATCTGCTTCCCGTTTTGCCGTTTCGGAGACGAGCCATCTGTTTGGCCTCATCCCGAACAGCCTGCTTGGGGCTGATTAACTTCCTCACCCCCCCAGCCCCAGGCTCACTGTCTGCTGCAAGGTGTAGATTTTTTTTCTACTTTTATTTTTTTTCTTTTTTCTTCTCTAACTGCTCATAAACCAGAACCTTCACTTCTCTCCCAAGGGACAGGAAGGCGTTGGTTTGTGTGATTTGCAGCCACCACCAGCGGCAGGAACAGCAGCAGCTGCCCTCTATCATTCACATGTTTCATACGTGTGGTCAGGACAGATAAACCCAGGAATTTTTCCATGTCCTGGGATGGCTTTAAAGCAGGGAAACCTCCTCTATATGAAAAGAAAAAAAAAAGAATTGCAATGTTAAATGCAGCAGAAATCTCGCTGCGGTTAACAGGGATCTGTTCATTTGGCAAGAGCGGGGTTTCAGTCATGTTCGTGCAGCCTCTTTTTGTTTAAATGTGATTAACTCCTGCCGTGTGAAGCTTGGCTTTGGATTTCTCACTTCCATCTATCCCATTTTCAGTGAAACTTCTCAGAATTTTGTCCTTCCTGTTTTCTGCATGCCCATCTTCTGGCCATTACATCAGTATTTCAGAAATGCTGCAGGTCTGCTGCTGCCAGTGACTTCAGCAGCTCTGAAAAGTCAAAATCTGTGTGGCCAAAATAAAGAAGCATCAAAAATTAAAATTTAGGAATTGAGATAATGGGTGTCCTGTTAAGATTAAGACTTCTGTTGCTTTCCACAGGCCAGGTCTGAGGAATCTTTGTCTTTCATGATGCATTTTGGCCAGAATTTGTTCTCATGTACCATTTTCCTTCCAGACAAGAAGCTCCGGTGTTTCATGCTGGTGGACACAGCCTGGCTGGCCCAGAACAGGGAAGGATGCCCTGGAGATCTGACCCACAAGACAGGCATGAGCAGTTTGTTCAAAAATCAAATATTTTGATTTTCCAGTTGCCACATTTCCCAGTTTCAAATTGTCGGTGCTGCTGCTGAAACGTGAAGATTTCAGTGAAAGCTTTTCCTTTATTTTTGACCATCTCACAAGCTGATAAAAGCAATGAAATATCCTCAGTGTATTGGCAAAGTCAGGAGCATTTCTAACTTGTTTTCCCCCAGTAAGGTGTTGAGAAATTCTCACACACACACCAGGATCGCCAGTATCAAATGCCAGGAAATTTTTACATTTTCAGATCCACGTGCTCCAGGTCTGGCTCTGAGTTCTCATTTTGGTATCTCTAAAATAATCACGTGTCTTTTGGTGTATTTCTTGATTTCAAAAACATTGTTTGTTGAGCACAGGTTAATGCTGTTTTGGTGTTTTGATGTTTATGTATGGATTGGGAAGCCAGTCTGGGCACTTGAAGCTGAAAATACTCACCCCTGGTAGCTGTAGGTTTTGTCTGTATAACAATTTATATCTTGGCACCTGCCACAGTTTCTGATGTAATTTAGTCAAGCTATTGGTGTAGGAAAAAATATAAATATGATGATTTGAAGGAGGTCCTTGAAAAGTAATAGATAAGATGCCCAGGATAAATTTTTAGGAACACAAACTTGCATTCAATCTGTGGATGTCTCTAACTCAAGGATTTAATAACACTGATTGAGAAGATTACATTTGGTCTATTTTTGTGGGTTTTATTATTATTACTATTATTATTATTATTAAACCGATTATATTTGTTTTGGAGAAAAATCACCAGCTGAAACAGAAATTTGTATTTTGTTTCATTTACTAAGAACCAGCTATGATGGGGAACAAAGAAATTAGGATCTTAGTTCCTTCTTATATGATGTAGTCATAGTTTGTGATGAAACTATACCACAAAAACTTAAGGAACTTAAGGAAAATTTAGATTTTGGGAATCTGTAAAACAATTAATTGCAATACCATTAGGGTTTGTTTTGGGGTTGTTGGTTTTTTGGGTTTTAATCTCATTTTGCTTGTAATAATAGAGTTTAACAAATGGAAATATTTCTGAAACTTTATAAACGGTGCCTTTTCTGAACAAAACACTGATTCTTGTTTGCATTAAATATGTGATGTGAAATTTACTGTGCTGGAATCTGAAGGAAACAGGGACACCTGCAGAGAAATCACCTTTGTTATGGCAAATAGTAGAAATAATTTCTCAGTGTTTTATTTTGAATTACCATGAGTCTACATGCAGAAGTAATTGTGTTCTGTAATGACTCCATCTGGCTGGTGGGAGGGAAGGGTGTGGGAGAGAGCTGCAGGGGAAGCGCTTCTCCAGGCCGGCTGCTGGCAGCACCTGGGTGGTTTGGCTGGGCAGGGAACCTCTGGGTAGAGGTGGAGTTCAGGACCTGATCTCCACTGGAGCTGGCTGAGCAAGGCTGCCTCGTGTGAGTGCAGGGTGGTGACACAGCCTGGCGTTTTTTGGCTGCGGAGGTTGGATTGCGAGGGCAGCACGGATGGACTCTCCGTGGTGTGGGGATGGCATGGATGGACTCGCCACGGGGCTCTGTCTACCTGCACCTCCCCTTACTCTGTATTTCTGGAATACTCTGTATTTTCTTGAATTTCCCCTTACTCTGTGCCCCCTCCCACACAGCCACTGCCTCACAGACACAGAGCCTCCAGCTGAGCCCAGCGTCTCCTTCACCCACCAGGAGAGTGACAAAAATATCCTGGGGCTTGGGGATTTTTACCTTGTTCTCTCGTCTCAAAAGATACATCTCCATTTGCAGACATAATTTAATAACATTTCCAATTTTTATGAAATTGCTTTTTTTTAAATACAATATTCTCAAAGAAAAATGAAGTTACAATATAAAACCACAGCAAAAAAAAAAAAAGTGTAAATACAACTTTTTCTATTAGAAAAGACAGTGCCTGGGGAAGGAATGGGAAGCAGTTATTTTTCACTTTTTTAAAACAGATATAAACTTGAAACCACTCACATATTTACTCCTTTTAAAGATCAACTAAGCCATATCAGGGTATTGCACCATAGCAAAAAAAAGAGAAAAAAGGAGATTACACTAAAATTTTCTGAGGGCACAGTTTGTTTCAATGTACACAGACACAACATCCTATTTTCATGCCATTCTTGCATATGTTCATAAATAAAATTACTGAACCACTTGTTTCTAAACAAATTGAAGATGATTTTGTGCAAAAGAGAGGAAAAAAAACCTGGAAAAAGGCAAAACTAAAAAAGCCCTTTAGTGAACAGAGAATGCCATTTGCTCTGCCTTTAAACTATACCCTGATACGCTGTGTCTTAATATACTTACTTATACTACTGTACTGTTTATTATACAACATCAACATATTCTGTTATAGCATAAATAAGAAAACTCCAGAGCCAGGAAACAAACCCACTGTGAGTGACAGTGCATCGTCATGTCATACAAACCATTTTAGATATATATACACATACTAATGTATATAAAATATTAATGATACACAAAGCCGCAGAGAGGGCACGTGCATGTTGACAGGAGGAGAGACACAGGGACTCAGACACGTGTGCACAGAGGTGTGGTGAGGGTAGCAAACCCACCCAGGAATCAGAAATCACCTTCCAAAGCTGTGTTTGAGGCACACTTAGACTCCACTGGAGCTGTGCTTGTTTGCATGGTTCATGAACGTGGCTTCGTTTGTGTCGGTTTTTGGTAAAAGTAAAGAAACCAAACCACCTGAGTGAGCGTCTGTGCCCCGCCCCTGGATAGCTGGGGGAGTCTGAAAATGAAGGGTGAAAAAAAATTACGACATGGGGTATACAGTGACCAAAATCTAAGAACAGGAAGGAGGTCTAACAACAACAAAAGCAGAATGTTTCTGTACACTCAATGTCTGATCTCACACAGACAGGGCTGGGAAAATTACTTTGCAGGGCTGGGAAGTTACTTTGTCCCCTCTCATCTGGCATCAATCAAAATTGGAGAGGGGTCAGAACAGCTGAATGTATCTCCACCAGCTATGAAAAATGAACCTTTTCCAACTGTATTTAAAAAAAAGGTAAAAATTAAAGGAAACTCATCCATATAAGTTACCCCCTTGAAAGTCCTCTTTAGATCATTCCTATACAAAATATTTGGTAACATCTGGTTGCCAGGTACAGTCTGTCTTGAAGCTGAACGTGTAGCAGGCACTGATGACAAGACCATGGCTGGGGCATGAAAGTGGCCAGGGATTCCTTGTGCCCACCCCTCGTGCAGCCTCTTGGGCTGGAAGGTGACAAGCAATAAAGTCTCAGCTGAGTTAAAACGTGGGAATACAAGGGATCAATAAAGTCCCTTAAGGCAACCAAGTTCTAATGTGGGAATAGATGTGATCACCTTTGGGCCAGTAGTTTACACTGCCCATTTCTGGGGGTTAACATGTACTAGTAATGTGTTTTCCCTGCTGTGGGTATATTCAGCAGTCTGTGGGCATTCATACACAGCATTCACCTCTGGTGACAAAGCTGCTGCATTGTCAGGCTCTCCTGCACGTTCACCACCGTGCCCACGTGCCCAGTGAAGCCAGTTGACAGCCAAGGCTTGAGGCTGTATAAGCACACATTTGTGATTCATTGTTTCACCAGTGTCTTTCCTCAGCTTCAGTGGTGTTGCTCCTGACCTACACCTGCAAAAGTGAAAGCAGAAGGAACTGGGAATGCCTGTAATAGTATGTGTATATAGGAAATGTGTATCGAATATAGCTGCAAATACAGTATCAGGCCACCTTGGCCAGGTACAAGCAGTTTGTGGTCCCATCGAATCTGTTGTATAGTAAATATCTGTCCTTGCATGCACTTGTGAATGGCAAATGTGTAAATGTATAACAAGACTGCTCATCTTCTTGGGTATTAGATTGTGTTTATTGCAAAATATCCATTCCTTATGCAGAGTGGAAGTATTTATACATTGAGTTAATCAGATGGGTTATCTTTATGAATGTTGCCCAGGAAGTATTGCAGCACCAATGAGAGATTTTAATGCAGCTGCTGCAGAAATTTCATTTCTGCCCAGTCTTAAAGCATGAGGGTGTTCAGTGAGAGAAATGAAATATTTGGAAGAGGAAGCTAAGCAGAAGCTTTAAAAAAGAGGATTTTTATCAGATATGTTTGGGGTTAAAATATATTTGTCACAGAAGTTTTGATTCTAACTGAAGCTACAGTCCCTGCAGCAGAATCCACCATGGAAAAAGCTCTACGTGGACTTTGCTGCAAAGTGCTGCAGCCTCTGGTCTCCATTCTGCAAAAACCAACATTTTTTATACCTTAAGATTAGTTCCACTGAAGTAAAAGTAACTCAAAGCACTTAGTGAAATGACTTGTTGGATAGGAAGTAAAGGCTCTCCACACCTTTTGTGGGCCTTGGTCCCTCATTAAATGGCAAATGCCAGGAAAAAAGAAGACGGCTGCAAATTTTGACTGGCTGGTTTAATTCATCTCAGTGCTTTAAAAATAATCAAGTGCAACACTTATGAGTAAAGCCACAAAATTTACAAGAGGACATCTTCTGTGCAAGGAAAATGGGATTTTTCTTTATATCTGAGAGGGACATTTGGATATTTTCCAGAGAGTTTAAAAAGATGAAAAATGTGCATAAGGAGACTCTCCACACATATATGTATCTACTTTCTCAACTGTACATCATACTTTTCTTAATAACTAAAACTTTTAAAAGAAAAAAAAATTAAATACATTGTAACTTTTATATGCAGAGAAAGGAGGGGTTGCTTAACAAAAAGTGGGGGTTTATTGGATAGGAAGAGAAAATATTTATTCAAAGAAGAGCCAACAATACCCTTTTTCTGTACATTAAATGCAGTTCATACTTCACAGAGTATATTACAAGGGTGTTTCTTCTATCTTTTGCATTCCTGCTCACCTGCCTAGCGACACAAACAAGGCATGTTGTGATGTCAATACCAGTAGCACCCTTGCAGGTGGAAATGTTCTACTTCTTACCACCAAAGCAACCCACAACCTTCTGGCTGGGGGATGCCGTCCCACCTCAGCTGTCCATGAAGTCATCTGAGATGGGTCCCTCCATCTTTAGTTGAGTTGAATCTTCCCAAAAGAGTCAAATAATACCAGAAATCAAAATACACACATCTGGTAGAAGAGCCCTTCTCTCAGGGTGTTAAGAGAGAAAGCCTGGCCAGTGCTGCCTGTTGTGTCTTGGTCGTGTGGAGCATCCTGCGTGTGGGTAAGAGTTCTGCCAAGGGGGGCTTTCAAGAAGCATCAGTTCAGGGAAGGGCTTTCAGCTGTGTGACTAGAAAAGCTTCTACTTACATTACTAAAGGTTTTTGGTGATCAAACATTTTCAGTAAAAACTCATTTTAGAAAACTGAGTTGCAATGCATGCTGCCAAAATGAAATCTCTTTCCTTGTGGGAGAAGATTGCTGAACTTCTGATTCTCTTGTGACTTTTACTGTCCAGCTGACTTTTGCTTTGTTGCTATCATGGCTCGTGCAGCTCCAGTAACGCAGCTGTTGAGGCTCGATCCGTGCCAGTGTTTTAACCCATGTGGAAACGGTGCTCCCCTCGAGTTATGTGGGAGGAGAACTCGTACCTGTCCTGGCTGTGGTAGCCACACATGTTGCATTCAAAAGGATCGCGGAACCCGTGGCAGCCCATATGGATTGTATACATCACATGATCCAAGAAAAGGACTCGACAGTGTTCACACTTGTAAACTCTTACTTGCTCCCCATTGCTGCTGATCACTTTGAAAGCATCCTGGGAATTGTCAGTACCTGCTCTCAAGACATCGTATTGCCTGTTTTCTTCTTTGATAGAGATGCCATTTCTTGCATGGGCACCTATGTGGTTTGTCAGGTAGATCAAACCACTGCGCTCCTCATTATTGCTTTCTGTATCTGTTGAGTCTTGGCAGCTGTTGCTGGGAGAGACATCTCGTTCAGAGGAGACAGACTTGGCTTTGGAAAGCAGCAACAAGTTTTCCACTGCGCTGTCCTGAGGGAGGTTGGAGCGAACCTGACTGTCCCCGAGAGGTTTGTGGAGCTGGTACATGGGGCTGATGACAGGCACCACCTCCGAGCTGCCTGGTGGTGTCTGGACGAGGGGACGCAGGGACTCTGCCCCCAGGTAGCTGATGGCATTGTTGATGGCCTGGTCAATCACGTGCGTCTGCATGAGCTCATTCTCCTTCTCGTAGTTGATGCTGGCATCGTATGGAAGATCGGGCAAACATTTGTCACCTGCAGTGAAAAAGTGAGGAGTTAGAGGGTTAATTTCTACATAATTAGGGAAATGAACATCATGTATTAATAAAACAGGGAAGAAGAAATTTGACCAAATCCACCTCTGAAATCCACCTGAGGTATTCACAGCTCTAACACAGGTACTCATGAAAACAGTGGGTTGGTGATAGCTTTTAGCCTTCAAAATAATCTGATGGCTTTGGAAAAGCAAATGGTTGAAAGAAATTCCGGAAATTATTATATGGGGACTCATGGGAGCTTCATCATGTCTTCCTCCTTTCTAACTGGCATCCTTCATCTGCCTCCTACAGTGAGCAGAGGCACTGCCTTTGTGGCTGGTGAAGCTGGTGTGCCAGCACAGCTGCAGCGAGCTTGGCCTGATGCTTCAGAGCATGAAGCACATTATCAATATTTTCACCTAAAGTATTACGTTCTTAGACTGGAAACTGTATGGTTTAGACCTTCAGTTTCTTCAAAATAACCCACATCAGCAATGTGGTCATATATATGTCACTTTGGAGAAACATCAAAAAAACCTTTATTTTTCATACTGCCACCATCCCCACACACCTAACATAAGCCATGTTAGACACATTACCAGAAGCTACCCATGTTCCTAAATATTTTCTCTCAGAAAGTTGTTATGTACAGGAATAACCAAGAATCATGGAAGAAAATTAAGTGCATTTGTAGTTGGAGCACATTTTGTCTACAAGGTAGAAAGCCCTATCCAGAGCAAGATTACTTGATACTGGTAACTTTGATTCTGATGGGATGCCAAAAGTAAGGGGTAAATCTATAACTTTTTTTTAATCCAACTGCACTAATGTATATTTAGCTGGATACCCCAGCATTGAACACTGAGTTTCACTACAATTTCCCCCAAATTACTGGAAAGGTAGCAAAACATAGAAGGCAAAAGTTAGGAGTGGAAAAAACTATTTAAATGTGCAGATGCTGATCTTATGAACTTGAGCAGTCTTCTCTAACAGTGTAAACCGTCAAAGCTATTACCAGGCCCTTAATAATTTCATGCAAAGGTAAAGAGGTAAAAGATTTTCAGAGGTTCCTATGGTCTACCAATTGTTAATAGTCTGGATGGATTTTCTAGCTCTTCAGATCTTGGGAAACACTAAAAGCCACAAACATCTCCATGAGGTGCTGTCACCATTTCCTGATCAACATGAAATTTACTGGTAGGTCTTGGAAAGTCCTAATCTGTCAAAAGAAATGCTAACAGAAGCATGGAAATTTTACCAGAAGATCTGCACACTAATTTATCAACAATTTCCCACCCAGTTTCTACTCAGATTGACCACTCAAAGTCAGTAAAGAGACAAAAAACCTTCTAGCATGGCACTTTTGCAATGATGGGGGCTAAAGTGTAGGAAGTCCTGCGGTCTACTTTTCCCACAAGATATGGTTTCATACCAGTCACATGCTCTGCAAGCAGAGAAAGAAATACTCTGAGGATTGCATAAGTTCCTATAGGGGATGTAGGATACAGACACCTTCTAGCTGCTATGCTATACAAGCTTCCAGTTCCTCTTGTTTTCTTTCCCAATCATTCTGCCACTTTGGGGTGCAGTCTTTTTTATCCCAGATTTATCCTTTATAATGCTATCGTACACTAGGCAGGGTTTGATGCTTGAGATTCAAAATAGGCATTGTAAAAGACTCTTGAATTAAATACAGAAAAATTCTCCTTATATGAACGTATACTCCTTATTCAAGGAGGAAAAAATGAGGTCAAAATCATTCATATTCCATGGGCACTGCACACAACTGAAAAGTGGGACTGGTCTTCATCATACAGAATTTTGGGCATCCAGAAAGTATGATTTTAATATCTTTTCTTGGGTAGTATTTGCTTTATGTAGCATAACTAGTTGGTAGTTGTGCTGAAAGGATCAAGTGTTCATAAGAAAAATTTGTTTCCAAGTGAAGTGTCTGAAACAGACACAAAGTTAGGGTAGGCAGGTACCATTTCTATGTCTGGGCAATGTAGTAATACTTGCACTCATTAAAAATAATAGCTCATTTCTGTGGTTATTAGAGCATAAGTAAATTAAACTGCTAATGGTTTGATGCACTTCAAGGTTTGCACTGCTCAGGATTCTGCAGCAGGTACTTAAACAATAAAAATGCACTCAGTGCATGTGGGCACCTTTTCTCTTAGTATTTTTTAATCCCTCTCTTTGCTGCCTATTCATTTAAACATTATAACCACACGTCAACCTTTCATGCAGTTCTCACTCTCTGGTTTGGATGGCCCCATTCTTTTGGGTTCAGGAACTATTCCAGTTTGGAATACAGAGAGAATTTTACAGGTAACTGACTGAATTTGATGAGCAATCTCATTTTTGAAAGGTAATTAATTTATTCTTGAGAAAAACTAGTGAATATTATAGTTGAAATATTTTTGATAACTACCTCTACTACAATTTTTGCCCTTTTATAAGCATAAGCATTTCTTATCCTTGACTACCTCCTAGAATGGTTGCCTCTGGACTTGAAAAAAGCCATGGAATTTCATTTAAAACCTTCTGTTTCATGCCCGGATGTAACTGAAACTCCCCTTTCCTCATCTAGGAAATACAAATTTTCCTTTCACCCTTGTGTCCATATTGAAGAAAGTATATTTGCATTCTCTGTCCCATAACCTGGTCCTTTTATTTGCCTTGACTTTTGACTGAAGACCTTCTTAATGTGTATTTTGTTTCAAAGGCTTTAGTTTTATCTGATTTTTTCCTATAGAATAATATTTTTTAAAAATTCACAGAGAATTAAAAAATTACCTAACAAGATATGAGTATATGCTGTCCTCTGATTTCCCATGTGTTTATTTATTGAAGATGAACCCTACATAGCTGACAAAATACTGTCTGTGAGTCTCACAAAACTGATGTAATCCCTCCTTAGCACAGGCCTACTAAACAGAACAATATGTGTAGCCTTCATTTTTATAGGCTTAATGTCAAGTTTTTTATTGTTAGTACAACAACTGCTAGGTGCAAATGGGCATGAAGTTTTTGCATCGTTCATAGAATGTACCCAAATGTCCTTTCATTTAGGTACTGTTCTCAGACATATCAGTTTGGACTGTAAAAATAAACAGATTTTATCAAAGGGTGAAGAATATTACCCAGTCTATGTTTAACTATTCACAAATGCTTTCAGAAACACCAATATGCCCAGATCTGAATGTCATTCAAGAATTCAATAAAATAACTCTGAAAGTGTGGTCAAATGCTATCCCGATAGGAAACTTCTATTCTTATCTTCAGGTTCTTAAGGCAACTTCAAGAACCTCTTCAGATTTTGTAATGATCTGGTCCATAAGCTTTTTAAAAGGCAGGAAAAAGACTTAGAATTGATCTCCAGATGTGGAAAATTAAACATGCAGAAATTTATGCTGGAGATGTTTAGTCATTTTTTTTCCCCCAACACATCTCTGTATCTGCTTCTATAGAGATACATACTGTTAATTTAGCAAAATAAGTAAAATTATAAAGCAAAAGTGCTGTGATTTTTAAGGGGGCTTTGTTTTATTTTATTTTTAGGAGACAGCAAACGTTTAACTCTTACCAACAAATTTCTGAGGCATAGAGCTCTTACGTTTGGCGACGTTACTTGCTAGTCTATCCAGCACGAGGGCTCTTTCTGACCCTATCTTGCACAGGTCTTCAGCCATTTCACTCTGGTTACTTTCGTCTTTTATGACTGAAATCAAATGACATCAGAAGGGTTAGGCAGGTTCCATTTTAATGGAACTGTTGTCTTAGGTTACTGTTTGTCAGTCAATGTCTTTTAACTCCCAAGCAGCTGGATGAAGGAGCTCAGCATATGAGACACAGAACGATTCCGACTCTCGGTAGCAAATACCCTCACACTGAGTAATCTACATCCATGCTCATGTTTTCCTCGTTTAGGACATAAAAATGAGATAGCAACTGCAAGATTTCTGCCTGTATGTCCCAGTCGCTCCACCCTTTTTCTTTAGCCACTCTGCATTTCTGTGAATAAATGAGGTCCTAATTTTATCCTGGACACAAAGCAGTTCATCTTCCACTCTCCCAATGAAACCCCCCCAAAGTACCTCTGCACCTCTCCCAGTGAAACCCTCTGTAGGATAATTGCTTCCTCAGCAGGAAAAATGGATAAACCTCTCAACTCAAGCAGTGGAAGATGTATTTGCAAGCTACACCAACCCTTGTCTCCAGCCCCTTTTATCCCCTAGCAAATATTTCAATTCTTCTATAGTGATGCTATTTTAGATTTTAAATAACAATTTTAATTGATAAAATCACACCTTCAGTGGAACACTGATTTCCAATACTCAAACCTGTTTCCCAACCTCTTGCTGCTGCTGAGACTCTGTAGAATTAGAAGCTTAACTGTGAGGCTCTAGGAAAAGGAGACTATTTCACTTTCAGTATATTTTACTTCAGTACTTTCCTGCAGAAACAAAAGGGATGTATGAAAATGCACTGCCAAAACATTGACTATGAAAAACGTATGGAAAGGTATTTCTGACTTCCAACATCTAAGAGGAAAGTGAATGCACCAAGATCATAGCACCACTGCTTTGCTGGTGGGTTTTTTGGTTCGTGTGGTTTGGGGGGCTTTTTTTCGCTTGTCAGGGGAGAAAAAGAGGTTAATTTTACTTTTATCTGCTACTAAGATATGGACATTTTTCCTGAACTTTTGAGTTGCTATTAAACGAAGACGCAAAAGATGACTTTTATATTTTGATTCTTTGAGCTGTTTCAATTAAGTGTCCCACTCTGCTACATTTTGCCTTCTGTGCCTGCTGAGAATTCGTTTTGTCAATGGATTTACTGGTTCACAGGACCCATTACTCTGGTACCTGCGTGTTTCTCAATAGCTGAGAACACATTGTTGCAATCCAGTGTTATTCTGACAATATACCACAGCGATAAAAGAATGATTGTGAAAATTTCGTTGTTCCTGAAATATATGAAATCAGGTCTGATGGATACCTGTAAGGAGCAAGTGAAGTGTCCTATTCAACAGCACCCTGCAATACCAAACTGAGGGATCACAACTGGTTCTTGAGTCCCTGCTGCAGCAGCACATATTGCAGCGACAGTGATAGTGACAATGAAATGCCAATGCCAATGCCAGTTACAGGGAGTTTCATGGAATTATGTTCCAGCCCCGTAAGAAAATAAAGATTGTGACCATTGCAAGAAATGAAAAGAATTTGGTCATGAAGGAGCAGAAGAGTAAAGGGTGTTTTTATTCTCAAAAAAGAGTAAAGAGTAAAGAGTAATGGTACATAGCCACCATTGAACAAGCACACATCTTGTGCTGGCCAAGGCTTCCAGGTACCACCTCAGGAAGAGACTTACAGAGAATGCTTTAAAGCAAGCATTCAAACAGGGAAACAAAAGACTACATTTTTAGTTAAAAGTCTAAATGATCAAGAAATATAATCAAATTAGGATATAATAACATTTCTAATTGGTTCAAGAGAGGGTGAGTCATGTATTCAACAGTCAAACTTTCAAACTTCTAAAACAGTTATTAAAAAAGAGGGCAAATTGAATTGCATACTAATCTAAGTTGCCCTTGCAACTTAAACTCTCTGAAATTTGCTACCAAATGGATAACTATTTCACTACAATTTTGTCTCCGTGAACTGAAAAAAGAGAAAGATTTATCTTTTCAATCAAAAATTCTTAGTGACTGCAGAACTGTAATTGACCCTTTTGAAACTTCATAAACTACTTCTCCTGTTGTTTTATATAAGCCTGGTAAGGTTTCAGCACACTTCCACTCAAATGCAAAAATCCAGATAATATCTCTAAAAGAAGAACTTCACATGGACAGTGAAATTATAGTGCTCTAAAACAAATTTAGAATTTTGCCACTAAATTAATCAGGTTCCAATTTTGTGTTATATTTCTTTTTCTTAAAGAGAGAAAACAAAAGTTAAAATGTAAGTACAATCTCTTGTTCCTCTTCTTACTCCCTTTTACTCTGTCTTTCCCTTATTTAAGTTCTTTCTCAATTACATTTGTTAGAATTACAAGCTAATAGAAAGCTTCAACAAGTTTCGGTCCTTTAAACTGACATTTTTTCTATGTATACTGCAAAAGGTATTTAAAGAAAAGGAATCTTGCTGTGGCAGAATGTCAAATCAGACGCTTTAGCAGATTTTTGTACCAACTTTTTTTGAGGCTGGGGATAAAAACGGGCCAGAATAATGGCTCTGACTGATCCACATCACACCTTGAAATAATATAAGAACAGTGGTATTGTAGCTAATTTCTTTTCTAGATATATCATAGAATACAGTAAAATTCACAGGACATCCACTCATTCTCAACTGTTTTTTCTACATTTTCATCAAGCAAAATACTAGGAAAAATGCAGGAAAGTTTTATTTTTTAGAGAGGTAAAGAACTTATTTATTAACTGAGGACTAAATTTCTTTAAGAGTGAAGTCTTTGGCTGAATATGAGGTCTACACCCTTAAGTAAATAAATTTTTTTCTAATTTGCAAAAGCAGTCCTATTATGTCAAATATGGAATTTCATTATACTTTCAGTATATACAAGAAGAAGTGATTCTTTCAAAGCATTAATTAATTCCTCAAGTTTTTATCCCACTGAGTTATTAGATATTTAGTTGTAAGCTAGTGCAAGCTCTCCAAGGATTTGATATAAACAGGGGTCAGTCTTTAAAACATTTTCATTTCTTATTAAAGTTTATGATTCTTGACCTATTTTTCATCTTACTGAGACTTTAGTAGTAGTTCAGCTACACATTCACACCGATTTTCAAGTTCTGTGTGCAGGCAGTTAAATCCATGCGCCGGACACTGAAGACTGAAATCCAAAACCAGAATATTTGCTTCTAAATCCTGTCCCCTCTTTGAGAAATAAGTATTGCTGCTTACTGTATATTATTACATTGAGGTTTTCTATTCATATATTCTCCAGCCCCTCAATAGAATTAGAAGGGGAACTGCTCTAACATGCTGTCTGCAGAAGCATCTCAGTTGTATTCACTGCTATCATTATGTGCACATACTTTACTTTATTTGATAGCATGTAAAAACATATTCAGGTTCTGTACAGATATATTAAATGAAGCATCATTGCAAATAGGGTAGAGAGAACCTTCCATTTTTGTCATTTGACAAACCAAATAACATATACTGACAGGATTACAAAGGTGTGCAGGAAATGGAACTTATTTGCTGGGTTTAAACTCCACCAGAGAAGCTGGATCTTCTCTATCTAAAACCACACATGCAAGAGGACTTTCTAAGGTTAATTACTGTGATCAATCCCATGCCAATCTTCAGGATCTTTGTTAAAAAATGTAATCCAAGCCCCAATATCTGCTTGCTCTCTTTCTGGACATAGTTTTTATTTTAATATTCTCCAAGAAATTGACTTAATCTTCATCATTACATTAGTCTCAACACAGAGACCTCTGTGTCCTTACCTTCCCCCAGTTTTCTTTTAAAGGGAAGCTTGGGAAGAAGGCTGTCAACAAATTATTAGCCGTTCTGGACTGTCTCAAGTCAAACTGCCTAAATTAAATATCTCTGGCTTTATATCCTCTTGCTTGGCAGAGTGAGATCAAAGCCAGATCGCTCATCCTCCTTAGATGAGTTGGTCCCACTGGCCAAGTAAGCCCTTTAAGCCATGCCTGGGAAGGAGACGTGCAGTGCAGAAGATTCTGCAGCCCTACCTAGAACACTGGCATTAAGTCTTTATTAAAAATACATCCACAAGTGTATTGCACTATAGGCCTCCAAGAGAAGGCAGTGAGGTGATGTAGCCATATCATCTTGAGATGACAAACTGATGCTCTCCAGGCCTTGCAAGTGTTTTGCTACGTTTGAATTGTACTTTGGGTTTTTATTGGCACTAAACAAAGTGAGATAGCAGCCAAATGTTTACCAAATAAAGAATAAATGCAGACACAGCATCATGCATACGGGGGATGCGTGTGCCCCCCAAAAGCAAAAGTTGCCACATTTGTGGTACTACTGATTCTTTTGCATTCCTTTCTCTGCATTCATGACAGGACAGCGTTATTCCCCAAATGGACACTTTTATTACCTGGATAGATACTGCTTGAGAGATTCATGGTTTGCAGGTAGTTATGGCAGCGTTCTTTATGTTCTTCCAAAGAGCTGCGCTGCTTGTAACTGCGGCCACAGTATCCACATTTATGGGGTTTCCCAACTGGAGAAAACACAATTCATTATGAGATTCATATGTGTCATTCAGTAGCTTATTGAAAATGGTAAGGACAAGAGGTAAAAAGCCCACCCCAAAAATTAAGCCATGCTGTGGTGAAGAAAGATTTTGTCAAATTAAAAAAATTGAAGTGAAAAACAACTAACGGAAAGTTGGTTGTATATCTTTACCTCAACAGGCCAATTCTATAGGTGCTGCAAACTGATTTTAGATGATTCAGATCAGATAAAGACTGTTACATTAAATCTTCAAAACCAGCATCTACACAGGTTAGAAAGTGAGACACCTTCAAAGGTCTGGGAGCAGTAGCTTTAGTGCCCAGTGGCACAGAGATGGTCAGTGGGTGAATTGATGATATAGGAAGAGACTCAGCTGGCTGGAGGTCAGTTCTGGAGTAAACAGAAGCAGCCCAGCTCTTTGAAGCAATCTTAGATTTTGCTTCTAGAATTTCAAGAGAAATATCACAACAATTTCTTTTCTGTATTACACCAATCCAGATCTAGCTAGTTCTAGGAATTTTGCAGCAACAATACTGTTTTATGTACTTCTGGACTTGAATTTTCTGTCTCAACATGACAAGACTCTCACTTTATATGTGATTTCAAAATTTTAGATGGTTACACAGTGTAAGTTCTGAATTTTATTTATAGATTCTTAGGTGAAAATCAGATCAGAAATCTAACTTGTTTTACAACGTATTGGTGTCAATTTGCCAATTGCAGGAACTAATAATTATCTGTAATTTAGGCCTTGTCTCTTTAACTACAGAATTCTCAGAGTTTGCCAAGAGTGCCTAGGTGCAATTTCATATATATATACACATGAAAAGCCATGTTTCAAATAGTGCATCCATGAAAATCAATAACAGCAAGGGAGAGGGAGGTAAACACTATCTAAACTATATGTTTTCCTCAATCAGGCTGGGAACAAAGAGAACTGGAAATTATTTTGGAAATCTGGGATCAGCTAGGAGGATCTTATTATTCAATGTGTGTGCTAGAGACGAATTTCCCTAGTATTTTGCAGCAGAAAAAAAATCACTTTGATAGCTCCCCTTTTACCACCCAGAACCCAAAGCCAACTTTCACAAGCAACATTACCAGCATCAATTCCAGCAATGTGTATTGGAGGTCTCCCATCCAAATAGCAATTTTTATTTGCAGCTTAGCTTGGGAAACTAGATGAGATGGCACTCTGCTTCTAAAGGCACTTTAAATGTGCTAAATTGGTTTTATTTCACAGAAGGTATGTGACTTTGGCTTCTGTCAAACAATGAGAGGTTCACGGTAATGGGAAAGTTCAGCTATTCAAAAATATTTATTCATATCTCCATATTACTGTTGAGACAGGCACTGAAAAACTCCATCAGAGCCCCCTTTGTGGATTATTATCTTTCTTTCACCCTCTCCCTTCTCCTCACTCTCTCTTTCAAGGTACGTGTAATAACAAGGTGCAAAAAAAACCTCCTGCTAAATACTGTAGGCAGTGTTCACTCCTCAGGTTGAGGACGAATACCCGACTGTGTTTCAACTTTTATTATCTCTAACCCTAAAACGTTCACCATCTTTAGTCATGTTCATACTTCCATTAAATGGATTACTCACATGAGGCTTGTAAAACGAAACCCTAATACAGAAACTTTGAATCAGCCAAGAAGTATGGGAAAAAACCCAGTTCTTCTGGTGAAGGGTCGTGAGTGTGACATGTGTTTAGTCATTTTTGCTGCTAACATGCTGTGGCCAACTCACAGCTTGGTTAACCCCAAGATGGGGCTACTCAGCTCCACACTGAGTGAAGAGCTCTCAGGCTTGGTGGCCACCCCCATCTCCTCAGAGGGTATGGTGATAAGCAACCCTGGTTATTCCCAAACCTTCACTTACCTGAGTGAGTCCTTAGGTGTCCTGTCAGGGCATCCCTGCGGCGGCAAGCGTAGTTACACAGGTGACACTTGAAGGGCTTTTCACCTGAGTGCAGCTTGATGTGGCGCAGAAGGTTGCCTTTCTGGGTAAAGGAGGCTCCACACTGATTGCACTGGAAAGGGCGTTCTCCTATGGGAAGAAGGAGATAATATGTGAGAACAAAAAAATCTTATGCGGTAACAAGAGAAAGATTTCAGGGAGAAAGTTGTTTTCTCACTGCTGCTCTGTGACTTCCACCGGCTGCAGGTTTGATATAACATGAGGCTTTCAGACTAAACCTGCCAGTTTCTTAATGCTTCACTGGCTGGGTCAATTTGATCTGAAAATCTAATTTTTTTTTTCTAAATCAGAATGGCACATCACAATGCAAATTCAAACTCATTTAAATAAAGTGACTGCAACATTTTGTGTTGAAGAGCCACTCTTCCTGATCAGCAGTTTTGGAATAAACCAATATCCAATTTTGCATGTTGTGGCATTTGGTGGGGTTTTTAATGTGGCTTTTTTCAAAGGGTCTTTAAAATATGCCACTGAAGCAGCAAAATAAAAAGGAAACTCATTAAAAATGCATTTCAGGATCACAAGTTCATTTCAGCGTTACATTCTTATATTTAAATGAAAGGCACTTCATTATAACAGTTATAATAACTTCTTTTCATTTACATTTTCCCTGTATTTTCCCTTTCAATTTCTTCTCCATTACCTGTCTGTCCCTAAGCAGCCAAATCAGGAAAGAGACAGAGAAAAGAGAGAAAGCTAGAGAGTAAAATCACAGAAGTTAAGACAGTGCAAAGGAAGCCCTGTACTTCCATGCCTAAGTCCCAGCCCTGCCCTAGGCAGGAACAGAGGAGCTGCACACACAGGCTCTGGTGGTCTACACTTTGGACAGACATGGAAAAACTTGAAGAGACACAGCCTCGATTTGACTAAACTGTTGCCTGTTATCAAGGAAGTGAATCAAAGCCTTTGCAAAAACTAATATGGCTGTTTGCTTTTTAGTGCTGTTTAAAATCAATATGATAATTTATTAATTTCGTTTTTTTTGGTTTTGTTTTTGGTTTTTAAATTTGAGATGGATGAGGCCTTTTCTGAAATCAGTGGAAAATAAAATATGCCTCCAGTTGTACCAGATAGGAATAAGAGAAAATTTATACATGAAAACATTCTATCAGCAAGAGCTGCTTCTGCATGCCTCTTTCTGCACAACCTTCAACTAAGTCAAACTAGCATTTAAAACTCATCTGGTGAATTCTGTTTCTCTTAGGCATCAATTCAATCTGTTGTAGTAATTATAATGCATCAACAACATTAGAAACAGCCCAGAGATGACTTGTTCTTAGTTTTGATTTTATTTGTGTAACAATAACATTGTATTTAAGAGCTGAAGTTAAAATATTAAAAGAAAAAAAAATTAAACAATTTCTTCATTCTCACTTAAACATCATGTATAATTTTGCACACTTAGGATGAAATTTATGTCCATACATGTGCATACATGTGCTGCATGATCATTTTTGACTTCTGGGTAATGCAGCAGAACAGATGAAGATCAATTAGACAGCAGCACAGTCCCAACCCAAAAATATGAAAACTCTTCCATCAGGGCTGGCAGCTTCAGCATTCAGCAAACAGCAAAATGAATCCTCTTTATGGCAAGACATTTTCATTGGTCGGTTTCAAGCATGGCAGCATAGTGCCTGTCAAGACAAATGAGCTCACTTTCTTTGTCCATCAAGCAGCTCTGTTCATCTAAACTATACTCACATCTGGTTCAGTTGGGGGGGCACACAAAAATGCCAGCATAAGCCCTACAGGACTTTGCAGTATACTTCATAAGCCATACACGGTATGGTTAGGGGAAATAGAGAACAGCTAAGTGTCTGTCTGTGTTACTTCTTAATTTTTGAGGCAGTTACTCAATGTAGAAGGTATTTTTCAGAAATGTACTGAAACAGTAAATGGAAGAAGTCATCTTGGCAAAGGGAACACAAATTCAGAAGAAATAGTTAATTCTTACTAAGCAGCTTTTCTAGCATTCATTTCTGTTATTTTTACTCAGAGCACTGGAAGGGGAGAAAAAAGAATCATAAAAGTACTCCAGGAATGAAACGTAAAGCAAAGCAAGAATGAAATGTATCTCAAGCCTACAGTTCTCTCAATTACAGGGTGAAATCCTGCGCTAGGTGGAAAAGACAGATGGATGGAGCATTTCAAAGAAGACTGCTGCATGCCAAATACTTCTACAGAACTTACAGTGGGATGAAATGTAAGGGAGCCTGCACTCATGTTGCTGTAGAAGGGAAACAACATTGTCACCAAAAGATCCCGAAGCTACATGTAGCTTGGCTGGCCCTTAGTTGTCCAGGGTGCAACTACTGGGGTGAGAAATGCCTTCCTTGTGAGCCTAGCAAAACTCCCAGACCTGCCAGGAAGCTGCCAGCCACAGATGGAAGGTGTGGATACCTCCCAAAATGAGCATGGAACAGGATGGAAAGAAAAAATACATAATGACTCTTTTTCTAAACAGTCTAAACAGTGTGTTATTTTCTCCAGGTCTGAACAGCACATACTGGTCCTGGGCATGTAGCCATGATCAAATAGAGGCCCAGGAACAAGAACTGCAGTGGGACCTGCAGTGGGACTCAATCAACCATTATCACCATTGCTGTGATTTGCAAGCCTTAGTGGGAGCTTGGGCCCTGGACTACTTATTTAGTGAAGAACACTTACCATCTGAATTAAAATATTTCTCATTTCTTTAACAAAATGACAAGAACACCTAACACTCAGAGACCTGCAGAGCTCTCCTTTTCTTCTTTTTTTTTTTCCTTCAATTAATTTTCTAAATAAATTTGAGATATTCAGAACCAAGAAACAGGATGTGAGTGAACTAACTGGTGACTTAAGTTAGTGTACATATAAGGAGGCAATATATACACCTATGCACACACACACACAGAGATATGCACATATATGCAGATATATGCACAGTGAGCAAGAGAAGCCTGAATCTATACCCTGAGATTTCAGCATCAGGAAGCAGGAGTTATTTTCTCCTGTCAAGATCTCCTTTTTCTTAAACATCAAACGAGACAGTGGCAAGCTGGAAAAAATGAATGAGCTGAAAGGGGAGTGAGAAGAGTTGGGCATCTTTGAGTTGGGATTTGCTCTGCAGATGGAAGCAACAGGTAAGGTGCTAGGAAGCAGTCAGTGCTGTACAGCTGCCTGCAGACAGGAGGGGGCAGAAATATCAGGTGCTGCTCTGCATATCTGCACTTGGCAGGTGTATTCATTAAAAGTAATTATGTCTTTTATCAGGTCAGGCAGTCATTTTATTTTGACACTTTAGTGTGCTAGAGTTTTGTTCACTTATCAAATATTTATTTAAGAAAACCTCACTGCATATGCAGGTCTTACATGAATTAGCAGCAAAGTAATTCATTTGTGAGGCTTATTCCTTCACCAGGCATGTATTGAAATGGGCTTCAGCATAGTCAGTTAAATGTCTGTAATAGTATATCCCATTTCGACTTTAATTTTCACAGTGCAGCTGAAAGGAAAAGCAGTCACTACTGTTTCCCCATGACGCCCCTTTAATTTAAACTACCAGCTCTGAACTTCCACTCCTTTGCTAGCCCCTGAAAAACCACCTGAGCTCATTCAAAGAGGCTGCTCAGGAGAGGAGCTGAGGACGAGGCAGGAGGGAAAGCAAAGGTATTCTTTCCATGGAAGGACACAGGGACAAAACTTCACACCATTTAGTTCTATTGAGTGTAAAAGAAGGGAGTCCTCCTGAGCAAAGTGCCTCTTGTGGGGTGCTTCCACTGCAGGCTTGAACTACATTCCCTGATTAAAAAGAGGGTCTGAGAGGCAAGGGAAGAGCTCTGCAAAGGGTGGAAAAATCTTCAAAGTGACAATCCTTGTGTGGCAGCACCCCAAGCACCCTTGACAGGCAAATGAGTCCCTCTGCCAGGCAAGAAATTTGGGCAGCTGAAGGTCTGAGCCAGGGAAATGACCTGACACTCAGGGAGATGGTCCCTGGGAATTTTGTCACAGGTCATGCAGCCCAGCTCATGCTCAGAGACAGTGTGCTGGGTACCAAGTAAAGAGTGAGAAACCAAGGCAGCTGTGGCCACTGCTTCCCTAAAGTCAGGTATCCTCATACAGGCGTCTCAGCCCCGCTGCGAACACTAGCACAGACCCTTAGAGACCCTAAACAGCTCCACTGATTCAGCAACAGCAGGGCTTTTTTTTTTGTAAAAAAAGAGCAGTCTGCTTAAAAAGCATGAAGACTTCTACCTCTAAGTGCATTTCAAGCTGCAACATATTATTTCAATCACTACAGCATCCTCTTCAGCCCATTGGTGTGTTTAAAAGGCCTCATGTACAAGTTATTTTATGCACTCATTTTATCAACTTTTAAGGGATTATATTAACATAGGGAAGGGAAGGGAAGGGAAGG